>LR749937.1:1031050-1277800 GCA_902729485.2 Mus minutoides | reverse complement strand
AATGGTCTCCCAGCTGCCCTCCCTTTTGTCCTGCCCCAGTGCAAACTGTTCTCAACAGGGAGGCTAGAGGGCTATGCTAAGCCCTCTGAGAGATCCAGTTATTGCTCTGCTCAAACCCTCTAGTGGTTTACATCTCAGAGCAGAAGCTGATGTCCTTACAGTGAGCCAGGCAGCCCTGAACCCGCTGACCTCTCAAGTGCAAGGGAGAGTTTCATGACCCCAGCCTGTCCCCTGGTCCCAGCACCTGGCCTCCTGTATCCTCTCTGAACATGCCAGCCATACTTCTACTCTGTTCCCTCAGGTGGGAATGCTCTTTTCTTCTGGCATACACCTGGCTGGCTTCCTTCTGGTTTCTGCTCACGTGTCACTTTGTTGGGGTCTATGTGCTGGGGATTGAACTCAGAGTGTTGCACATGCTAGCTGAGTGCCCCACCTCTGGGCTGCGTTGAGTGGCATTTTATGGAGACGTCTTGTGCCTTTACAGACGCTGCAGTCATGGTGATGCTGGGTACCCTGTATCTCCCTCCCACAGGTTTCTCTGAATGCACTGACTGTCAGTCACAGCCTCTACTTGCTGCTTTGTCTTCTTCCTGTGCTTCTTTGGCCCCATCTTTCCTCATTTAGTTCTCTGCAATACGGTGTTTGTTCAGTGTTACCACCTCTGAATCCTGAAGCAATACAGATCAATAAACTGGACATTCAACCTCCAGCGGACCTTGGGGCTGCTCTAAGAAGGGGTTTCCTCATCCCACAGAGGACAGCACTGTCCCACAGGACTATTATCAAAAGGTCTGAGTCTATGGAGAGACATCAGACCTGATGGCAGTCTGGCAGGTCAGGTGGACCTGTGCCTGTGTGGATCTTAGGGAGACCAGTGGGGGTGAGGGAAGTGGGCGCAGTCTGCCAGAGCTATGTCCTGAGCTCCTAGGAACAACTCACCTGTAAAAAGACCTTGTCTTTATCCCAGATTAGAACATCCTCCTCTGTCCTGCCCATCATCAGAGCCTCAGGGAGAAGATGCTGTGCTAAGTTCTAGAGTTTCCCCACGGGCGCCTGGCTGTTCAAGTGTTATTTACTTACTTTTCATTTTATAGAGGCTCTTGCTGTGTAGCCATAGGTGATATAGAACTTGCTATGTAGACCAGATTGGCCTCAAACTTGTAGGAATCTTCCTGCTTTAGACTCAAAAGTACTATATTACACTATCCCTGGCTTACTCAAGAGACTGCTGAGTGAATCCTAGGCTCTGCTCCCTGGCTTCTCTCCCAGGCATGCCTGCGTCTATTTCTAGCACAGTGCTTGGGTGGGCCTGGGTGCAGGAGAGCGCCACACACTTGCTTAGTGGATTGACACTTGCATACTGTATTAGTCAGGGTTCTCTAGAGTCACAGGACTTATGGGTAGTCTCGATATAGTAAGGGAATTTGTTGATGACTTACAGTCTGTAGTCCAACTCCCAACAATAAATAGTCAGCAGCAGCTGTGAATGGAAGTCCCAGGATCTAGCAGTTGCTCCGTTGAAAGGNCCACACACTTGCTTAGTGGATTGACACTTGCATACTGTATTAGTCAGGGTTCTCTAGAGTCACAGGACTTATGGGTAGTCTCGATATAGTAAGGGAATTTGTTGATGACTTACAGTCTGTAGTCCAACTCCCAACAATAAATAGTCAGCAGCAGCTGTGAATGGAAGTCCCAGGATCTAGCAGTTGCTCCGTTGAAAGGCAACCTGGCAGAGAAGAGAGAGAGTAAATCTTCCTTCTTCCAATGTCTTTATGTAGGTCTCAAGCAGAAGGTGTGGCCCAGATTAAAGGTGTGTGCCACCAGAGATCTCCCTGTCTTAATCTTTCTGGAATTCATAGCCACTATGCCCCAAGATCTCCAAGCCAAGATCCAGGTCAGAAACTTGTATCTCTCTGCCTCCAGATTAGGATCACTGGTGAGCCTTCCAATTCTGAATTGTAGTTCAGTCCAGATATAGTCAAGTTGACAATGAGGAGTAGCCACTACACGCACTGTCCTAAAGCAATCTGTGGTAACGTTAACCAGACTTACCTTGTTTCTCAGCATTAACACTTCCCCTCTTCTGAAAACAAGGGCTTCATGGGCTGGCTGTGCAGCTCAGATGCTCAAGTGCTTGCTTAGCGTGCACAAAGCTGTGGGCTGGATCCTCAGCACCACATAAACTGGGCCCCGCGTCACAGAGCATCATCTCAGCATAGTCATTATGCTGCTATAAGCACAGCTCATTCCTGGCAGGCAGTAAAGCATTTCAAATGCATTGAAATGACCCTTTGCGAGCTAGACGGAATCCCTGTCATCTCTCAGTCATAATGCCTCTGATTCTGGCCCACTTGGGTGATAGTAAATATTATACAAGTTGTAAGAACCCTGCACCAGCCTAAGCCACAGAGAATCTGCTGCTGACGCCTCAGGGCAGCACTATAGAGTCCTGGGGAGCTATTACATTAGGACCATGGCTTTCCAGCCATCTGATCTTACAGTATGGCTTGGACCTTTCCCTATGCAGCTCCTGCTGCCCCGCTGCATTTGCCTTCTGTTAGAGATCACCTCCTCAGTAAGCAATTGTGTTTTTGTTCATTTTGAAACAAGTCTCAGTGTGTAGCTTCAACTAGCCCAGAACTCACTATGGAGACCAAGCTGACCTCAGACTCATCGGAATCTGCCTCTCCCTGTCTCCTCAGTGCTGATATTAAAGATGTGTATCACCACCCCTGGCTAGGAACATTTTATTTTCAAAGCAGCTTTACAATTTGAAGTTGCTGGGCAGCTAGAGGAGTTCCTTTATACTACCCCACCCCACATAGCTTTTCCTATTAGTAATGTCTTATTAATGTAATGCATTTTATTACAATGAATGGACTAACATTAGTTTATAGATTTCATTGCAGTCCAGTCTTTTTTATTTATTTATTTATTTTTAGAGACTAGGTGTTGCATAATTCCATCTGGGTTACCCAAGGGAGACCTGGAGCTTCTGATTCTTCCGTCTGTGTCTTTCACATGCTGGGATTACATTTGGGTGATACTACACTGGATTATAAGTGATGAGGATCAAGTCTCAAGCCTCTTAATTGCTAGGCAAGCATTCTTCCACCTGAGCTACATCCCTCAGCCTGCCTCTCTGCCCTGTATGGATCTCATTGTGTTGCTCGGGTTACTTGAAAACTCTTGGACTGAAACAAACCTCTTCTTTGAGTTTCCCAGGTGGTTCGATTTTGATAGTGGACCACTAAGCCTAGCAAGGATTCACTCACTATGTTGTATTTTCTATGATCCACATGTCATGAAGCAGACATTATAGTGTCACATAGAATAGTTTACTTGCCTTAAAATCCCTCTGTGACCTAGGTAGCATCTTTTCCTCTGCTCTTGCTGACTATTGACCTCTTTATCATCTTTACAGTTCTTCCTTTTTCTCAGTGTTGGCTGGGTGTGGTCAGACACCTTCACATCTGCCTTCTTCCTTTCAAGGATATGCATTTTAGAGCCACCCCTCTCTCCCCTTAACCCCCGTCTCTTTCTCTGTTTGAGTGGTTGTGTATGTAGGTGCATGTGTGTTTGAGTGATTGTATGTGTGGGTGTGCATCTGAGTGTGTGCGTGTATGTATGTGAGTGTATGTGTGCACGTGTGTGTGTGTGTGTGTGTGTGTGTGTGTGCGCGCACGCGCGCGCACTAGAGGTTAGAGTTGACAGTCTCCTTCTGTTGTTTTCTACCTTACTTCTCTTTGCCCATCTACTTTTTGAAACAGACCAGGTCCCTCACCAAGCAAGGCCAGAGCTCACTAATTTGCCTAGGCTAGCTGCCTGGTAGCTCAGGGGTCTGCCTGCCCCCATTTCCCCAGCACTTAGATAGCAGGCAAGCACTGCTACACCTGCCTTTAAAAAAGAGACTTATTTATTTGTGTCTTTTGCCTTCATGAATACCTGATGCTCACAGAGATCAGGAGAGGGCGTTAGAGCCCTAGGAAATGTTGTACATGGGTGTTAATTATTTCGGGACCTCTGCAAGAACAGCCAGTGCTCTTAACTGCTGAGCCATCTCTGCAGCCCCTATAGCTGGCTTTTTCTTTTCTTTTTTCTTTCTTTCTTTCTTTCTTTCTTTCTTTCTTTCTTTCTTTCTTTCTTTTTTTTTTTTTTTACATAGGTTCTAGAGATCCAAACCCAGGCCTTCACACTTGCATGGCAACCACATTACTAACCTAGCCATTACTCCAGCTAACCCACACTCCTTTTTATTGCTGAGTAATATACACAGAGCAACTGTCCTTAAAAATTGTTTACCGATTCATTCATTGGAGTGGACTAAAACTGGTAGGCTGACTAAAGTCTATAATTCTCATTGAGCTTTTGTTTGGTTTTGGGATAGGGTTTCATATAGCTCAAACTGGCCTTGAATTTGCTACATGGCCAAGCATGACCCACCGGTGGCTCCTTGCTTCCAGTGTTTTTGTTTTTGTTTTTTTTAAATAAAATTTATATGCTGGATTTTATGTGGACTTGAGGTTTCACCTCTGTTGGATGCATATCCAGTGTGGTTGCTACATGCTATAGTTGGACTATGTTTAGTTTTTAACTATCAAGCCAGATTTAGTGACTTAAGTCTATCTCGACAACTTGATAAATTGAGACAGGAGGTCTGTAAGAAATCCATAACCTGTGAGTTTCAGGCAAGCTTGGGCTAAAAAGTGAGATCTTCTATCAAAATACCAACCAACCAGCCAAATAGAGTCCTTTGTTTATTTTGAGTTCTTTAACAGATTTGTATTTTGTAAATATATTCTTCCAGACTGTAACTCTGTAGCTTGATTCTTCAGTCTCCTCTGTCTCTGTCTCTGTCTCACACACACACACACACACACACACACACACACACACACACACACACACGCATGGTCTCACTGTGTATCCCTAGCTGGTTTGGAACTCAGAGATCTGACTGCTACTGCCTCTGAGGTGCTGAGATTAAAGGTGTGAGCAATTAGTTCTTACCGGATGGTTTGGTGGCCTTGGCATGAAGAAGGTTGGAAAACATAATCTCACCTTTTTAACCTCTGCAGTTCAGAAAGAAATGCTAGAAAGCCTGGGAATGCTGCTGAGTGCACCCCAGCGCATCAGCTTACGAGAGCGCCCATTGGGTGAGCATGATTTTATATGGAACATATGGTGAAAACCAAAGTTCAACCAGTGCAAAATGGGACAAAATGAAAAGTGGAACTTCCTTCCTCCTCAGGTCCTAGATATTCTGGAAGGTTTTAAAAAAAATTTTAGAAAAAGATTTATTGTATATATTTTTAACTTAAAATTATATTATTTTAAAGTGTGTATGTATGTTTATGTATTTGTGTGTGCATGTGTATATGTGTTTATGTATTTGTGTGTGTGTGTGCATGTGTGTGTATTTATATATTTGTGTGTGGGGGAGAATATATGCATTTGTGTGTGGGAATGTGTTTATGTATTTGTGTGTGGAGGGGTGTATATGCATTTGTGTGTGTGTGTTTAGCTGTGTGCACTTGAGTGAAGATGCCGGCAGAGACCAGAGGAGTCTCTTATCTCTGGGCCTGAACAGTATTCATTCTTAGCTCATCCAATAGAGCAAGAAGCATAGGAGTGAGCCAGTGATCCCAGGTATAAAATGATGGGCTGTGGCTGTCCCAATGGGCCATGATGACCAAAAGAGGGAAGCCCTGAGTAGTTGAGTGCCAGTTCATCTCCTCCTGTGTGCTGTACAGGTGGAGTAGGGACTGGATTTTTTTGTTTGGGTATTATTATTATTATTATTATTATTAATTATTAATCACTTTGTTTATTTCACTGCTTTTAGGCAGGTTCTCATTGTATAGCTCTGGCTTGTCTTGCACACATAGAGATCCACTTCATTTGCCTCTGAAGTGCTGGAATGAAAGGCCAGGAGTTCTTTCAGAGTCAGGCTTATATTGGAGACTGTCTCTGGTCTCTATCATGGCCTGCCCTCCTCATTATTCCCTGACAGAGCAAAGAATCTAATCTTGGGAAGAAGGTTAGATATCGCGTCAGGAGCTTCTTCAAGCTGATGGGGGATGTGTTCCATTTATTGTCTGTTATTCTAGTAGGGACCCCATGGAGAAGCCATGTTAAGAAGGCCACAGTTAGGATGGCCTTGGTAGGCATTTTGTGTGGCTGGTAAGAGCTTTGTGTTGAGGTGTCTGGGGAAAGACTTATTGAAGCATCATTTGGGGACAGAACTGTTGAACCCAGTGTGATGTCACAGGGAGGCCCTCAGGTGAATGTGTCTGTCTCAGAAGGGCTGGCCAGAATAGAAAGGAGAAAGAAAGTCAAGAACACTGGGGACAGAGACTGAACAAAGAAAGAGGCCAGGCACAGTAGTGCACACTTTTGATCCTAGCACTCAAGAGACAGAAGCAAGATCTCTGTGAGTTTGAGGCCAGCCTGGTCTACATAGTGAGCTCCAAGATAATCAGTACTACAAAGAGATCCTGTCTTAATAAGTAAATAAGTTAAGTTAATAAAATAAAAAACCACCACCACAACAAAAGAAATCAGTGCTTTTTTTTCTCCCTCATTCAGGCTAAAGATGCTGGGTCCATCAACTCTTGGAGTAGCAGGCTTCTGTAAGAACAAGGAGCCGTTAGATCCCATCAGAGCTGCTGGGTCAGACATGGGGCAGACAGAGGGAGTTCCCAGAGTAGATTCCTCATCACTCAGGAAGCACTGTGGCTAGAGATAGCTGATCAGAGAGGTCTTGTGGCCCTCCAACGGGCTTTCTGATGACTCACAGCACACAGAGCAACTGCCCAGGGTCTCTAGTTGGAGGGAAGAAGAGAAGAGGTGAGACTTCTCCACCTATGCCGTTGATGTGGCAAGTGGATGAGAGGATTAGTGAAAGATTTGCTCTTTGGACTACAGTAGAAAGAAAATAAGGTTTTTTAGTAACTGCAGAGAGAGCAGTGGGCATAGCCATAGTGTCTACTTTCCTTCCTTCCATCTGTCCTCTCTCTCTCTCTCCTTCCTTCCTTCCATCTGTCTTCTCTCCTTCCTTCCTTCCTTCCTTCCTTCCTTCCCTCCTTCCTTCCTTCCTCCCTTCCATTTGTTCTCTCTCTCTCTCTCTCTCTCCCTCCTTCCTTCCTTCCTTCCTTCCTTCCTTCCTTCCTTCCGACAGGGTCTCTCTCTGTGACCCTGGCTGTCCTGGAACTTGTTATGTACACCAGGCTGGCTTCAAATGCAGGGATCCGCCTGCCTCTGCCTCCCTAGTGCTGGGATTAAAGGCGTGCGCCACCACATCCAACCTCACTTCTAGTTCTCTTTTTTATTTATTCTTGTGATAAAAACCAGGCATCTTCTCATGTGTCAGTGGGAAGCCTGTTTGCCATGCACACGTTCTCAAGCCTGGGTGCTGTGTGAGTGAATAGGCCCACTACTGGGTTTAGCCAGCATCCCTTCCTGCCTTCTTAGCCTCCTCTCCATCGCTCTCTCTTCCTGCCTTCCCCCTTTTTCTTTCATTCCTTTTGGGCTCTGAGATGTACTCAGCCACTGAGCTACACTCCCAGGCTCCCCTCCTGGTATCTTTCTTTGATGAATTGCTCTCTCAAGGCAATTATGTGATTTCAGTGTGTTGCAAGTTTCTCCTTAAAGATGAGCTTACAACCAAGTCCTGGCAGCTTACCTCGACAGTGGCTCATCTGAGGGCTGATGGAGACAGTGGAGACAAAGATAATTGGATCATTAATTGGAGCCCTTGTAGCTTTTAGCTTTAGGGAAGGCTTAATCCCAGGACTGAATGATATATTTAAGGAACCAGGGTCACGGTGTCTCTCTTCTGCCTTTAGTCTTGTCTTCATCTGGGCTTCTCCCAGAGGGAGCATACCCCTCTTGTGTACTAAACAGGACCCAGCCTGATTGTACCTATCCACTGGAGAATACAGAGCTAGGACATTTTGTTTGTTTGTATTTTGAAACAGGATCTCATGGAGCCCAGGCTGGCTTGGAACTTGCTATGTAGCGGCTGGTGGCTTTGAACTCCTTATCCTCTTGTCACTGGGATTTTAGTGGTAATGTGGCTTTGGTTGAAGTCAAGGCCCTTCTGCCCCCCCCCCCCAAGCTCCCCCACACTCCCACCAATAAAGAGGAGTGAAGGGTGGACAAGGAGGCTCGCTCCGTGAAGCACTTGCTGCATGAGCAGGAGAACCCCTTAAAGATAGAAAGAGAGAGGCAACTCCACAACGATGTCCTCTGACCTCACGGACACACACACACACACACACAAGCACACACGCACACACACACAGGTGCATGCATATATTCACATGCAAGTACACACACACACACACACACAGGTGCATGCATATACTCACATGCAAGTACACACACATATGCATGCATGCACGTTTACACACACACACACACACACACACACACGTACATGCACACCTGCACAAAGAATAAATTACAATTAGGAAAAGGAAGAGTGGATTGATTTTGGAACCCTTAACCACATAATTTCATATTCCTTTCTATTTAAATTTGCTTTTAGCTATTCTATTTAAAATTCCCGGGATTTATTTCTGCTCTTTCCTTTGATGGATGCTTTATGGTTTTATGAATGTAATGGCATTGAAACGTCCCCTTTTCTAACGGCCGGCCGTTCTGCTCTTTGTGTTCTCTGTTTGGGTCGGTCTGCTCACCTTTTGTTTACTGGTTCTTTTAGCCTGCAGTATATCTGGGTAGTTGAGAGCTGGCCTCAGGAAATGGCTGCCCGTGTTCACATTCCATCCCCGCCCAGCTGCTGCACAAACCCCCGGCTCCAGTTTCTTTACCTCCCTGTGACTCAGCTTCCTGTGAACGGAGATGATAGTACAAGCTGGCTCGGAGGCTCCTTAGCCTCCACGTACAAAAGAAAGCTGCCAGGCCCGCACCAGGCCCCAGCTCTCAGTAGCTGTTTGCTATTCATTTCTTCTTTCTTCCTTCTCTTCCTCCTCCTCCTCTCGATCCTCTTCTTCCTCCTCCCTCTCCTCTTCCGCTTCTTTTTTCTTTTCCTCTTCCAACTCCTTCTCTTCTTCTGTCCCTGTTCTCCCCGCTCCCTGTAGTGCTGGGGCTCAAACTCAGGACCTTGTGCATTCCAGGCAAGAGTTTGCTATTGAGCCACACCCCCAGCCTCCCTCCCTCCCTCCCTCCCTCTCTCTCTCCCTCCCTCCTTCTCTTTCATTATGTAGAATGGGCTGGCCTCAAACTCTAGATTGTCCTTCCTCAGCCTCTCAAGTGCTGGCATTATAGGCATGTACTACCAAGCTTGGTGTTATTGCTTTGTGTTTGTTTGTTT
This sequence comes from Mus minutoides, assembly GCA_902729485.2. NCBI lineage: Eukaryota > Metazoa > Chordata > Mammalia > Rodentia > Muridae > Mus > Mus minutoides. The sequence goes on along the minus strand of LR749937.1, from coordinate 1,268,460 downwards.
GTTTTAAGTTAGGGGCGTGTAGCAGGTCCCGATCCCCCAATCTTTCTGCCTCCACCCTCTGAGTGGGGTTACAGGTGTATTTCTACACCCAGTTCATCTTTCACTGACTTTACAATCTCTCTCTCTGCTCTTTCTCCTTCACGGTCTAGTAACTGGTCTGGCGACAGGTTCATCTTTATGCAAATGGTCCCTGTGGCAGGAGGTATGATTGCTACTGCTCTTCAGAATGGGCTGAACATCCAGATTGCCCCCCCCCCCCTGTCTTCGCCCCAAGGTAGCTCCTGTTTCGCTCTGCTTGTTGTTATTGTGTTGGTTTGAATGACATGCCCCCCCCCCCCCCACACACACCAGTCTCTGGTATTTAAATACTTGGATCCCAGTTGGGGGCTGTTTGGAGAGGATTAGGAGTGTGGTCTTGCTGGAAGAGGTGTGCTATTGGGGTTGGCTTTGGTGTTCCAAAAGACTCATGCTTTCTGTTTTGGATCCAGATGTAAGAACCCCTCCAGGACCTTCCAGAAATCTAGCCAGCAAAGAGCCCCGTACCTCTAGTGAAAACAAAACAAAACAAAACCCTGGTATCTGAAGGAGAAGGAAGCAGAGGGCTCTGGCGCCCTCTGGGGGAGGCTGGAGGCTCTGCACAAAACTGGAAAACTGGCTAGAGCTCCTTCACAGGAGCCCCAGAGTCTCGGTAGGGGAAATGAATGGACACAGGTAATGAATCTCTAGTATTTACTCAGTTACAAAGCCAGTTCTCTGTCTTGCTTAATGGCTGGAGCAACCAGTAGCCACCTTGGACCATGAGTAGAAGCATTCATTGAATATAGCTGACTGGAAACAAAGGAGTAGTCCAGTTTCAAAATGATCATCAAGTTGCCAGATACACTCAGCAACACACAGCTGTAATCCGAGCACTAAGAAAGCCGAGGCAAGAAGATCCCAAGTACAAGGCCACCCAGGGACTATGTAATAAGTCTCTATTTTAACCCATTCACACGAAAACATAAACTGTATGCCAATGCTAACTTGAGACACATTCTGGTTTATTTATACTGCTGCTATTTGGAGGTTTGGGTTTTGTAGCCAATTTCCCCCCTTTTATTGGAAAACAGGTTCTTTTCTCGTACAAATATTCTGATTACAGTTTCCCCTCCCTCCGCTCCTCCCTTATCATCTGGATCCACTCCCTTTCTGTCTCTTATTAGAAAAGAACAGGCTTCTGAGAGATAAAAACCAAACTTATCAAAATAAGATTTAATAAAACAAAAGCCATCGCACTGAGACTGGACCAGGCAACTCAAGAGAGGGCAGAAGACTCAGCGACCCACCTGTTTACACACTCAGGAGGTCCATAAAACCCTAAGCTAGAAGCTGTACTGTGTCCACAGAGGACCTGGGCGGGCCAGGTAGGCCCTGTGCTTGCTGCTTCGGTCTCTTTGAGGTCACATGAGCTTTGCTCAATTGACTCAGAGGTCTTGCTCTCCTGGTCCTGTCCCACCTGCCTTCTATTATCTTTCCCTCCTCTTCTGCAAGCTTCCCTGAGCTCTGAGGGGAGGGATTTGATGGAGACATCTCCTTTAGAGCTGAGCATTCCAAGGTCTCGCTCTCTTTGCGTGATGTCTGGCTAGGGGTCTTTATTGTTCCCATCTGCTGCAGGAGGAAGTTTCTCTCATGATGGCTGAACAAGACACAGATCTATGAGTATAGCAGAATATCATTAGGAGTCATTTTTTTTTTTTTTTTTTTTTTTTTTTAAAGATTTATTTATTTATTATATGTAAGTACACTGTAGCTGTCTTCAGACACTCCAGAAGAGGGCGCCAGATCTCGTTACGGGTGGTTGTGAGCCACCATGTGGTTGCTGGGATTTGAACTCATCACCTTTGGAAGAGCAGTCGGGTGCTCTTACCCGCTGAGCCATCTCACCAGCCCTCATTAGGAGTCATTTGATTACTACTTTAAAAAAAGACAAAATAGTCTTTAGCTTTACCCTAGGTCCCTGGGTATCTAGGCTCTGGCTCTTGGTCACCCAAACAAGGTTACCGTCTGGTGGCGTGGACCTTAAGCTAAATCAGACATTGGTTAGCTGCTGCCACAGCGGTGTCACCGTTGCTCTAGCATATCTTTCAGGCAGGACAGTATTGTAGGTCAAAGGTTTTGTGGCTGGGTTGGTGTTTATGTTTCTCTTTTGGTAGCCTGCAGAGTGTACCTTTCTTTACCAAAGACACCAGATTATAGTAGTTGAAGCTCTGTGTAGGCACCATTGAACCTCTCCGTGAGGTTCCATTGAACTGCACATTGAACCTCTCCGTGAGGTTCCATTGAACCGCACATTGAACCTCTCCGTGTTCAATGAGCTGTGTGGGTATTGCCTTCAGCAATGAAAACTTGTTATATCAGTTTGTGGAGAGCAACCTGTTGTCTTGGCAACAGCCTGGGCTGTTTGGGGGTTTCCATGGAACCCTTTGGCCAACAACTCAATTGGATATGACCCAGTCCCAGTACTGTAAGCTTTGTTTAGAGACAAAAAAATGAATCATGACTCCGTGTCCCCCATTATTCGGAGGTTCATGTATTTTATATATTTTAGGGAGTTTCCATGGCACTACATTTCCCATACTACCCCTCAAATGTTCCCCTCCCCCACCCCCACCCCACCCCCCGTTCTAGCTGCCTTTCCCACACTCCCTCTCCTTCCCCCTCTGATCTTCTGTTCCAGCTCACCCACCTCTCATCTTTTTTTTTTTTTTTAATCAAGAAGACTATTCTCTGGGCAAATCTCAAAATATCTCCACAAATTGATTCTTCCACCTAAAATCAGACGGACGAAACCCACTTCACAGCGACCATGCCGACTCACTTCAAGTGCAGGAGTCTCCCTCGCCTCAGAGCTGCCTTGGGCTTTTTATTTATAGAGGTTTCCATAGACCCAAGGAAAGGATGAGGAGAGGAGCTGCCTGCTTGGGCCAGAGAAGCCAATCCTGACTCCGCCTCCTTACTCTAAGGAAGAGGAATGAGAGTCCCGGCCTCCAGGCCTTAGCCTGCTAAGGGAGCTGAACAAGAAGGGCATCGCCCCATTGCCAGTCACCAGTAAATCTCCAGAGCTACAGAGAAACTCGGTGTGTCCCCTACAGTCACCCCACAGGGTATCAGGGTGGTTCAGGTCTGGCTGGTGCAGGCTCACACAGCTAGACTTTGTTCCAGACCACTGCTTCTGTCTAACCATGTGTCGTATCTCCTATTTTGGCCAATGTGCTACCTGTAGCCTGTTCTTTGTACGACAGTGGCAAGGACACATGTGGGAAGGCCACCACAGAAGGACATTTAAAGAACTTGCTTATGTCTTGTCTATTAACATCTGTTGGTCAAAAAGGTCACAGAGCCAAGACTGGAATTAAAGGCCAGAGAACATACTTGACTTCATGAAGTAGATGAACCTGGTCTGTAAAGTACAGAAAAGCAGGTATCGATGTGTCACTATGTCACTACAGAAGGAATAAATGAGGTGGGCGTGGTGCTGAGTTCAAGGCCAGCCTGGCCTAGATAGTGAATCCCCATTCAAAAAGAAAAAAAAAAAAAAAAAAAAAAAAAAAAAAAAAAAAGGAAGGAGGCTTGAGAGTGGGTAAGAAGGTAAGAGATTGAGCTGCTGAGACTGGTTTCAGATCTCAGCAGCCATGTAAAATATTCTGGTATGGCAATTTTTACCTTTAACCCCCACACTCTAAGGGACTTGCTGGTCACCAGGTTAGTCCAGGTTCAGTGAGATGGCCCTGTTCCAAACAGATATGAAGGGATAGAGCAGGACATCCTGCTTGTATACACTGTCTGTCTGTCTGTCTGTCTGTCTGTCTGTTTCTCTATCTCTCTACCTCTCTGCCTCTCTGTCTCTCTGTCTGTCATACACACACACACACACACCAACAAAAGATGAAAATAGACCCAGTTAGCAGTAGCTCCCTATGTCAGCTACACACACACACACACACACACACACACACACACACACACACACACACCAACAAAAGATGGAAATAGACCCAGTCAGCAGTAGCTCCCTATGTCAGCTGCACACACACACACACACACACACACACACACACACACACACACACTATGTCAGCTACACTTAGTAGGCCCTCAATGGCAGAGATTCTTGTACTGTAAGAGTGGTTTATGGGCCTGGTGGTGGTGGCTCATGCATTTAGTCCCAGAACTCTTGAGGCAGAGGCAGGTAGATCTATGTGAATTTGAGGCCAGCCTGGTCTACAGAGTGAGTTCCAGGACAGCCAGGGCTACACAGAGAAATTCTGTCTCAAAAACCAAAAACAAACAAAAAAGGAATGGTGGAATCTTTTCTATGGCTTTGTTTTGTGTGTGTGTGTATGTGTGTGTGTGTGTGTGTGTGTTTTAAATTGTGTGTGTGTGTGTGAGGGGGGATGCATCCCCCCTCGTTGGATACACATGCATTTATCCACAGAGGCCAGAAGAGGGCGACAAATTCCTCTGGAGCTGGAGTGACAGAAGGTTGAGAGCTGCCATGTGGGTGCTGAGATTCTAACTTGAGTCTTTTGAAAGAGCCGCCAGTGCTCTTAATCCCTAAGACATTTCTGTGGTCTTGTTTCTTCTTTATTCAAACAAGGCCTCACTTTGTAGCAGAGCCTGGCCTTGAACTTGAGGTCCTCCTGTTTCCGCCTCCCGAGTGCTAGGACTGCATGTATGCGCCACCATGCCTGGTTGGATACTCACAACCTGCTTCTTGGGAGGTTCTTAGAGTAAGCCAGGCTGTAGGGGGCACAGGGAGACACTTGGAGAACTTGGAAAGGAATGCTTTGATCCACTTGCCTGTGATGTTCCCTGGTCAGGTTTGCCTCCTGGGAACTCTCCCCAAAGGCTAGGTGGTCCAGAGAGACAGGTCTAAACCTGGCCGGAGAATGAAAATACTGGCCTCTCTTCTCATTTGCCTGCGAGAAAACTTCACTGTGGTCCTGGGTCCCACCTCAGCTGTTCAAGTCCCCAAGTCCTTGGTCCAATAGGGCCTGTCCCATGTCTAGGCTTTTCCTGTCCCAAGATTGTGCAAGGCCCTCAGCTGTCCTCTGAGCCAGATATCAGCTGGACAGAGAGAGGGTTGAGGGTTCAGGAAAGAGGAAACAGCCCCCAGGACAGGATCCTCCTCTCCTGGGAAGCAGAAGCAGAGAACCAGCTGCACGAGTTCTTGGCCTTCCTTCCTGTTCTCTTCTCTGGAAGGCAGGTCAGCCAGCCCAGCAGCCATTTCCTCCCGTGGCACAGACACTTCCATCTCTGGGCCTGGAGGGGAAGCATGTCAGGACGTGGGGAATGGAGTGGGCCTCAGCTTTTCTGAGATAGGGTATGCACATGGGTGTGACTCCTGGACCCTCCAAACCCTTGCCAACCCTAAACATGAAATCCAAGCTATTCCCTCATGCTGGGTCCTCTCCAGCCCCAGCCTCAGCCCAGCCATGACCCTCCTCCTTCCTCCATAGCAGCTACTCTCATCTCAGGCTTCCTTCTCTGTAGTGGCGGCTCCAACCACGTACTACATGCCTTATTGCCACAATCCCCAACACACCATCCCAACCCCAACTCCAGTCTCCGCACTCCTACCTAGCCTCCACTTTATCCTCACCTGTACCCATTCCCACCTTGAATTCCAATCCAGATCCCAGCCAACCACCCACCATGACCACGCCCATCCCTCCCTTAATTTTCTTGCTCTAATGGACTCCGCTCAGCCTTATTCACTTTGATGCTTTACCTGTCGTGGGTTTGTCAGTCAGAACGAGTCAAAACTAGGCTGAGGAATGAGCTGTGGACTTTCTACTACTTCAGTCAAAGTCAGTGGTTAGCTGCCAGGCCTGGTGGTGTAGGTTCATAATCTCAGCTATTTGGTGAGCTGAGGCAGGAGGACCATGGACTAAAGGCTAGCTCGGTTTCAGAGCAAGTTCAAGGACAGAGCAGGGAACTTTATCAAAGAGAGCAATGGTGGGGATATAAAACATTGGCAGAGTCCTTGCCTGGGATGCACAAAGCCCTGGGTGCAATCCCTACCACCACATAAAGCAGGTCTGATGATTGCATCTGTAACCCCAGCACTTGGAAGGGAGAGGCAGGAAGATCAGAAGTTCAAAGTCATCCTGAGCTACATAGGCATTCTTAGATACACGAGTCCCTGTCTGAAGAAAAAAAAGGACAGTAGACATTATGTACAGATTTTGTGGCTTGAGCAACTGATGCTGGGCCTATGTTTAGGGTTCTCCTCTATTTTGAAAATGACCTACTCCTAAAATTGTCCACTGAATTCTTATTCCTCTTTCTGGTGTCCCTCAGCTGGCCTCATCTGCATCTTTCTTTCTCCAGCTGATAGGGAAGTTGCAGGGAGCCCTGGGGTACAGGAAATAGAAACTGAATCCTATACTGGAGAAAGTTACCCACAATGACCTTGCCTCTGTCAAAGGGTCAGGGCCCCAGCCTGTCTTCCTTAGATGTCCTGGAACACTTGGTCTCACATGCAGTCAACATAGGTTTCCAAAGTATGCCAGGGCACTCCAAGGGCTCTGACATGGCACATGCCAGCTCCTGTGTGGTCCTGTAAGCCCTTTCTTCAGCATGCCCTGCTTGGGGACTCAAGGATGAAAATCAGAAACTTCTGCCTGAGGACATTGCAGTCCAAAGTCGTTGTTCACAGGAGGAATTCTTTCAGGGCCTTAAGCTCTCTGTGTTCCAAGACTGCTATCCCTCCTTCTCTCCTAGGACAGAATTTATTCCCAAGGAGTGCTGGGTGCCCAATTAGGCTAATCACCCCAATCCAAGTTCATGGTACCTCCCTTTCCACACCAGGTTTTCACACAGGGACATTGATTGCTCTCTGTTCCTGAGGTTGTCTCTCCTCTTTATTTTTGAAAACAGTCTCTGAGGCATTTGGGTTGGAGCAGGCTGAGCCACCATGCTGGACTCCAGTGGGCCTGATCCCTGGATACTGGGCCTGATCCAAATGAGGCACCATTCTCACGTGCTCTCTCAAACGTGTCATTCTGGTATTGGAATGTAAAAATCCTACCATCCCTCTACAAGAGTCACCTTGCCATTTCTAGAACCTCAATTATAGGAGTCAGGGAGCTGCGGACAGCAAAGACATGGCTTGCTGATGTTCTGAATGCAGGGGGTTTGTCCCTGACACCATGTGTGTGGATCTAGGCACCAGGGCTACTCTGACACCAAATGTATTCAACAGACTGCCCTTTCTTAAAGTGAGGGGCCAACCTGGGCCAGTTTCTAGAAGCCGGGTATGTTACTCAGACACAGCAGGTACTGGAAGCCTGGAGCACCTGGGGGCCTGGGTTTTCTCTGTTCTACTTGGGCTCTTTGCCACCATCCCTGCAAAGACATCTCTTCTGCCTTCTTCATGGGGCTAAACGCTGCCTGGATACCTTGGGAGCACCTCAGATCCTTGGCCAGGCCTGGACTCCCTCTTCACCCTCTCCAGGTAGTCAGTGAAATCATGTGCTGGATGGGCTGTGGCCTGGGGGATGTCATGAGTTTCCTGTCCCCACTTCCTGTCTTCCCAGGACTGCTTGTCTCTGCTGAGTGGGCAGGAAGCTGGGAGGATTGCACAGTTGCAACATTGTGTCTATGATAAAATATACATCAGATGGAGTTTCCTGTCCTATCTTTAGGCATACATTTACATTGTTACATAGCTGCCACCACTATCCATTTCCAGTTGTTCTCACCATCTACAATGTAGTCTGTACCCATCAGATAGTAACTCCATATTCTCTCCTCTCCCAGCCCCTAGTAACTTCATCCATTAACTTGAGCAATGTAGTAGTTGCTCATTATGTTATAGAGGAAGTGTCAGAGCTGTTCTGATTAATCCACTATATACATAGGCACATCTCTCTATCCATCTTTCTGTTGATAGTCCTTTGACAGGTGTGAAGGATGCTGCTATGAGCACGGATTAGCAGTGTTTGCTGCTATGAGCATGGTTTAGCGGTATCTGCTTGGAGCCCCGCTTCCATCCCGATAGGTTCTCATCCTGTCCCATTTCCTAGTTCTACACAGACTTCTTGAGGAATCCTCTGCCTCCCACACTGCACCATTCCACATTCCCACTAACGATGTGCAGGGCTTCTATTTCTGCGCATCCTCACCAACAGTTTTTATTCTTGTTTTTTCATTAGTAGCCATCATAGTGGTTGGTTGTTATTCGCATGTTTGCTGATGTGTGTGTCTTCTATCCTCTTGCCAGTTAATTCCCCCTGAGACAGGATCTCTTACAGCTGAGCTGGCTAGCCAGCTAACCCCAGCAGTTCTCCTGTCTCTCTCTGCTCCAACCAGGGCTGGGCCTGCATTCAGGGGCTATGGTGGTTGTACAAATGCTCACACCTGGTACAGGTACTGTGTTCTTACCCCCTGAGCCTCCTCCCTGGCCCCAACTGTGGTCCTTGTCCCCTGAGCCTCTTCCCTGGCCCTCACTGTGGTCTTTACCCCCTGAACTGCCCTCCTCCCCAGCCTTCACTGTGGTTTTGACTTTTTTCCTTACATGTCTTTTCATTGGTTTGTTGCCCTGCATTTCTTCAATGAGAAGTGTCTATTCAAGCCCTTTGCCCATTTTTCTAGTCGGGTTGTTTTATTTCAGAGGATGCTATGGCATTGTCAGAATTCTCGACATGTTCTGGATATTAATCTTCAATAAGTGATTCTCAAATATTTTCTCTCGTTCTTTGGCTGTCTTTTCATTCCTCTGCACAGTTGGTTTTGTTTTTTGTTTTTGTTTTTTGTTTTTTGGCTCACACAAAAATCAAGTCCCTCTTACCTACTTCCCCCTTTTCTTTTTTGAGGTACAGTCTTCTTACCTTGCCCTGACGAGCCTTAAACACAGGATCCTCCCACTACAGCTTCTTTAACGCTAGAATGACAAAGCACACCACAGAGCTTAACTTCTAATTCAGGAAAGCACTGCTCCATCCAAAGCCACGGAGACTGACATCTAGGTTGTTGTCTAGGTGTTTCTTGGACTCCTGTGTCTGCTGCCTGTGGCATCCCTTCCTGCTGTGGCACCCTTTGGCACAGGGCTTGCTTCTTGTGCATGGTATACAATAAACACTTAACTCATGTTTTTGGGTGTGAGTGTATGTCGACCTGACCCAGGAAAGTTTCCACGCCACCTCTCTAGCCTGACTCTGGACTCCAAGGACCACACACCCTTGTCTTAATCACTGAGATCCCTGCAGGTCTGGGGCTCTGCACTGCTGTGGTCCACATGTTCCCAGGCCTGGGTCTTCAGAAATGGGTGGATGCCCATGGCTGCCAAGAATAAGGAAAACATAAAGCTTTCTCTGGTGTGGCCACAAGGACTCACCCCAGAGGGGAAGTTACAGATTTATGCAGCACCCTGAAGGCTGAGTAAAATTTCTGTGAGCAAAGATCATTTATGGTGGGGGTGGAACTAGGCAGTGGGGGAGAAGACAAGACTAGGCCTGGAGTAAGTCTATGAAGCACAGAGAAAGGGGATAGCATAGGGATTAAGAAATGGGGTCTTTCAAAATCTCAGGGGCAGTGAGGAGTTTTTTGAGAGAGGAAGGACTCTTTAAAGGAAGCTGAAGGTGGATTCTGTGAACTTGAAACCACCCTGAGCTACCAAGTTGAGACCTTTGTCTACAAACAAGTAAGGCAGCCTCAGCACATGCTCAGACAGACACAGTCCGGCTTGTAGCTGGAGAGGCTGGAGGCAGGAGACCAAGTTCCAGTGCTTACAGTGCTTGCTGGATGCCCTGGAGTAAGTTACAGGGTCTCATTGGACTCCAGCTTCTGATGGTTTGAGTAATAAGAGGCGGCAGGGGAGAAGTGAAGAGAGACACGCAGGCACTGCTGATCTGCCCTGAGGCTGTGTCCTTAAGGGGTGGAGCCAAGGGGCATAAAAGACTCTCTAGGGCATGCCACCAAGTGAGAGCATTTCCAATCACTCCCTGAGCCAGGAACAGGGTCTTCTGGTTCCCTGCTGGTGGCTGCCACAGCAGTCCTTCCTGTTGGCTTGGCCTTGTAGACTTGGGCCTTGAAGTGCTTCAGACAGTCTCTGTGTGCCTACCCACGCTGCTTCCCTAGGCACCTGAATGCACCTGGGAACTGGGATGTGTGTCCTGTTCTCCCTGCTCCTGCTGGCCTCTGTCTTCTCACTAGGTAAGCTGCATGGGGCTAGTGCCTCTCATAGGGTCTGGCCTCTGTGGACTCAGACTATGATCAGATGTGACTGAGCACACCCCATCCCTGGGGCCTAAGAGGGAATTAGATTAGAGTTGGAGCCTGTTTGGAGCACCCTCTTTTTAGGCAGGTGACAGGGCTCTGTTCCCAGGCTCGTATCACCCTTTTCTCTGTTGCTCTCCTACCCTCTTCTAGGCCAGACCACATGGGGTGTCTCCAGTCCCAAGAATGTGCAGGGCTTGACGGGATCTTGCCTGCTCATTCCCTGCATCTTCAGCTACCCTGCCGATGTCCCAGTGCCCAGTGGCATCACAGCCATCTGGTACTATGACTACTCGGGCAAGCGGCAGGTGGTAATGCACTCAGGGGACCCCAAGCTGGTGGACGAGCGCTTCAGGGGCCGAGCTGAACTGATGGGAAACATGGATCACAAGGTGTGCAACCTGTTGCTCAAAGATCTAAAGCTCGAAGACTCTGGCACCTACAACTTCCGCTTTGAGATCAGTGATAACAACTGCTGGTCAGATATCAAAGGCACCATGGTCACTGTGACGAGTGAGGAAGCTGGGGACTGGTCACGGTCAGGGATTCCCAGGCTGCTGCTCCAACCTATCCTTAGCTCCAGCCCTATCCTTTAACCTTGAACCTTACCTTTGCCTATTATTTTTTCACTCTGTGACATTCTCCTTTTCTTGAGTCCCCTTTCCCCCAGGTCTTGCCCTTGGGTTGGGGTTGTGGGGGCAGCGTGAGGTACAGTGAGGTGAGGGGAGCCCTGAGAATTACTGCCTTTGTTTTCAGAGGATCCCAGCCCCCCCACTATTACCATCCCCGAGGAGCTGCGTGAAGGCATGGAGGGGAACTTCAACTGTTCCACACCCTACCTGTGCCTGCAGGAGAAGCAAGTCAACCTGCAGTGGCAAGGCCAGGACCCCACCCACTCTGTCACCTTCAGCTTCCAGAGCCTCGAGCCCACTGGTGTCTATCACCAGACGACCCTACATATGGCCCTATCCTGGCAGGACCACGGTCGGACCCTGCTCTGCCAGTTCTCATTGGGCGCGCACAGTAGTCGGAAAGAAGTTAACCTGCAAGTGCAGCGTGAGTGTATCACACCCTTGTCACCGAACACCATTTCTATGGCTCTCTGACCAAAAGCAGCTTGGCTAGCCCTTAGAGACAAGCCCTTTGTCCCTGTGGCTTACCAGTGCACTTAGGCCTTCAGGTCTGGCAGTTAGAGGCAGCTGAGCCCCAAACAGTTCATGCTTATAATTGCAAATCTGAGGGGACAGAGACTTGTGGGTCTCTGGGCCTTGCTGGCCAGACAGCCTAATCTATTTGGCAATTTCCAGGTCAGTGAAAGATTCTGCCTGAAGAAACAAGGTAGACAACACCTGGGCATCAACATCCAAAGTTGACCTCTGGCCTCCATATGCATGTGCAGATGTGTGCACCCCATACCAGTGACCACACACACACACACACACACACACACAGGCACAGAGTTGGGGGGTTCTTAGTGTTGTTAGTCCCTTGCTTATAAACTGGTTAACTTTTCTGAGACCTAATATCTGCTGTCTTTGGCTCCCTGCCACGAAATGGCTGCCTAGTCCCTTTCTACTAGCTACTGCAAGCCACTAAGGCAAGTTACAATACTCATGACTTTATGTAAGTCATCCTCACATAGAACATGGGCAGTTACAACACAGAAAGCTGTCAATAGGCCATTGATAGCCACACATTAATAGTTATTGATAGCCACACATGGGCCAAGCACCACATTCCCAGGGACTCATGGGAAAAGGAGGGAAGCAGGAATGGACGGGGGTGGGGGGGGCTGGGGGGGGTAGGGAAGGACAGATGACCGCAGGTTTAGGGGTTTTCTCTAGGTGGTTTTCCTCAGAAAGAAGTATGCCCAATGCCCTGCCATCCTCATGCACCTTACCTGACATCCCATCATGCTTTGCAGATGCCCCCAAAGGTGTGGAGATCCTCCTCAGCTCCTCAGGGGGGAACATCCTTCCAGGGGATCCAGTCACGCTCACCTGCAGAGTGAACAGCAGCTATCCTGCCGTCCGTGCTGTGCAGTGGGCCAAGGACGAAGTGAACCTTGGAGCTGAGGGATATGTGCTTCGGCTGGCCTCAGTAGCCTGGAATGATTCTGGGGTCTACACCTGCCAAGCAACAAATGATGTGGGCTCTCTGGTGTCAGCCCCGCTCAGCCTCCATGTTTTCAGTGAGTCCTGTATGAGGCTGAGAGGACCTGTGTCGGGAAAGCACTTGAAGCTTCCAAACCCACCATAGTATCCACTCATAGGTGGTATAATATCAGGAGGGCACCTGGGAATGGAATGAGGCAAAGCAGGTGACTCCAGAAGACCCCTGCTTTATGGAGTGGGAGTGGGGTTCAGTACAATACGTAAAGATTGATGATGGCGGTTATCTAGAACTCTAAGGGTGTGTCCTATGCTGTTCTTGCAGCGGCTGAAGTCAAAATGAACCCGGCAGGGCCCATCTTGGAAAATGAGACAGTGACCCTATTCTGTAGCACACCGAAGGAGGCTCCTCAGGAGCTCCACTACAGCTGGTACAAGAACCACATTCTCCTGGAAGATGCCCATGCCTCAACCTTGCGCCTGCCTGCAGTCACCAGGGCTGATACTGGCTTCTACTTCTGTGAAGTGCGGAACGCCCAGGGCAGAGAGCGCTCCAGCCCATTGAGTGTGGTGGTCAGATGTAAGTGACCAGTACGTGGGCCAGCGGAGACTACCAGAGTTGGGCCAAAGTGTGGGTGGAGTCACTTCAAGACAGTTAGGGGCCCTGCATAACAGCCTAAAGACGTCTGACTCAGATGTAGATGGTGTGGCCAGATGGGGCTGAACGCACAGCCAGCTCTGCACCCATACACAAGGCCGACCTTCCTAGTTTCCACCTCCTCTATCTAACAAGTGCTTTACTTAGAAATAAGCTCCAACTTATTTTGTTCCCACTGTTGACATCATGTTGCTGATAGTGGATCCTGTCTCTGCATGTGCACATGAGTTGTGTTGTTTATTCCCTACACTACCTGGGCACACAGTGCACACAGGTATCGTTACTCATATGTGTTACTGACATAGATAGCTCCCTACAGGTGCATTTAGATTTATAATGGGGCTATATCACAGTGAAATTTTCTTGCACTTTTAACCCCAGCACTCAGGAGTCAGAGGCTGGTGGATATCTGTAGGTTCTGAGCTCCCAAGGCTACATAGTGGGATTCTTTCTCTCTCTCTCTCTCTCTCTCTCTCTCTCTCTCTCTCTCTCTCTCTCTCTCACACACACACACACACACACACACACACACACACAGTATCAAAGCTGAAAAGGCATCTGCTACAGTCCAGGTACTGAATTCAGAAGTTTAGCTCAGTAAGCCTTAAACAGGAATGTATCAGCCTCACGTTTAGCGACATCTGGGTGAAGCCAGCTAAGCCATATAGCCTGTGAAGTCACTGGACGCCTGCATCCAAAGCCCGCTGATAGCACAATACACCAGGGTGCCAGTGGCTCTCCTAGGCTGATTCCTGCGGTACTGTATATGGCTGACCACCCAGCAGCATGAGAGGAGGCCCTACTGTAACTTGCTAGCAAAGGTCAATGTTCAAAGAACAGTTTATACTGACTGTGTACGGCTTTTGCACCATAAAGAAAAAAAAAAAAACAAACCCAAGTAGTGTAATTGTGACTGGATGGCCATCTAGATGGGTGTGCCTAGAGTTGCAAGTGTAGGGTCTCTTTATGCCTCACCTTGTCAGCTTTGCATTTCCCAAGACCACCCTGTATACAGTCCTCACTCAAGGATCACACCAGGAAACGGTATACTGATTCCAGACTTTTCAGCCAGTTCCTTAATCTTTCTGTATCCTTCTTGGAGGCTACCCTGCCATCTAAGATGATGCACATCTTAGTTGGGAAGGTCACAGGTGTGTCTCTGTCACATGGACACTCGGAGCATGTCATTAGCAGGGTTCAGGGATCAGTTTGTCCTGTGCTGCTAATGGTCCGTATACTCACGTGATGAGAGTGCTGCCCTCTGCCTGGACTTCCATGATTCTCATCTTTAAAATGAGACGCTGGCCAAGCATGGTAGTATACAACTGTAATCCAGTACTCAGGAGGCTGAGGCAGAAGGATTACCGGTTTGGGACCAGTCTAGTTACAAAGTGACACCCTAATTTGGGGCCCTAACCTCCATTTTCAGTGGGGTCATGAGGGCTAGCCTGGCTAATAGAGAGATTTGCTCATCCAGAGGGTAAAATATCTTCAGCAAGAACTGAGGATGGTCTGAGATCACTATGTTCTAGGGTAAAAGGAATGCGTAGGTTATAGCAGAGGAACCGGGAAGTGACCTTTCTGAAGATGACAAGCCACCTCTGGTTCCTATACAGATCCACCCCTTACTCCGGACCTGACTACCTTCTTGGAGACACAGGCTGGACTTGTGGGCATCTTCCATTGCTCTGTGGTCAGCGAGCCTCTGGCTACTGTGGTGCTGTCACACGGAGGCCTCACATTGGCCTCCAGCTCTGGAAAAAATGACTTCGATCCCCGATTCAAGATTTCCTCTGCCCCCAATTCCCTGCGCCTAGAGATCCGAGACTTGCAGCCAGCGGACAGTGGGGAGTACACGTGCTTAGCTACCAACTCCCTTGGAAACTCAACATCCAGCCTAGACTTCTATGCTAATGGTAACATGGGCATGTGCTGCAGGGGACACCAGTGGGACAGTTCAAGGAGGAAGCCTCTTTTTTTTTTTTCTAGCAATCCTAAGGACTCAACTGAGGGACCAAACTCTGGCTAGGTTCCATGGGAGACCTGGGCTATGTAGTCACTCCAACCTCAGAGATTTCTGGAAGAGAAGGCAGAAGGGAAATGTAGTGGATCAAATTATGTCTCTCCCACATCTCTGATTCTGTACTTGGAGGGTTCTTTACAGGTGTCTGCTCATCTTTTATTTCTTAAGTTTTGGGGGCAGAGTCTTTGGTTTGCATTAAATGTAGGAGACAAAATAGAGAAACCGGTCCTCCCGGTTGTTGGTGCACACAGCCAGGTTTTTGTTTTGTTCCACCAAGTCTGGTTTAGGCAATGCAGGGGACTAAACCCTGCCCATCACTCGTGGGAGGCAAGCACCCTTCCAACTGAGCTACATCCCCAGGTCTCAAGCCAGGTTGTTTACATAAGCCTGGCTTGATGTGACTTGGGCTTCAGTACATCCGAATTGTCAGTCATGGCTAAATCCTCCTTATCTACCACAAGGTTCCAACAGGCTTGCGAAGAGAGGAGGAATCTAGAGGACTTCCTGTAGCAGGGGCACAGAGGGTCAGGGCCCTCCCAGCCTAACCATAACACAAGTCTGTTCTCTGTCTCCCCCTCCAGTGGCCCGACTCCTCATCAGCCCTTCAGCAGAGGTTGTGGAAGGGCAAGCGGTGACTCTGAGCTGCAGGAGTGGCCTGAGCCCAGCTCCTGACACTCGCTTCTCCTGGTACCTGAACGGAGCTCTACTTCTGGAAGGATCCAGCAACAGCTTCCTTCTTCCTGCAGCTTCCAGCACTGATGCAGGCTCATACTACTGTAGGGCGCAGGCTGGCCCCAACACCAGCGGCCCCTCCCTGCCTACTGTCCTCACTGTGTTCTGTGAGTTGGCCTTGGCTACTGGCCACTGCCCACGGTATAGGATCATCCCACGGGGACCACCAGCCACCCCCTTCCATATCCTCCTGACCCCGGGTCCACATCAGAGAGTAGTCATAGGCCTGTCACCATGGACCTGTTGACCTAGGGTGGAATTTGGAGGAAGGAAGTGGGGTCTCTTAAGTCCTGCACACTAGACTCCAGCCTTTACCCCTAACTTGTATCATGGCTCTAGACCCCAGATTGTCTAGCCCCCAGACACCACACTTCAAAATGTGTGCATGTGCCCCCCAAGGCTGTCTACCTCCTCTGTGTCCCCCAAGGGTGATGCTCCAGATGAGTTCTAGGGACTGAAGATACAGGGTCACATTCTGAGTGCCTCACCGTGCAGCTGTGCCACGTGGATTGTGTGGGAGGCTAGGCTGCTGTCTTTTGGCCACTTATTTTGAGAAATCTCTAGAGAGAAATCATTCTTTGCACTTGCCTAGAGTATAAGACCCTGGATTCAGTCCTAGACCCCTCCTCCCATTAGTGACGCTTCTTGTTGCTGTGACAAAACAAACAAACAAAAACATGGGGAAAGGTTTATTTTGGCTTTCAGTTAAAGAGCGCAGTCCACCAAGGCCATAGGCATGGAGGGCAGCTAGTCTGCAGCAGGGATGGGTGAAAGCTGGGTACAGCTATGCTCTCTCTTTCTCTTTCTTTTTCTTTTTACCCTTCCTTCTTCCTTCCTTTTTTTCCTCTCTTTCTTTCTTTCTTTCTTTCTTTCTTTCTTTCTTTCTTTCTTTCTTTCTTTCTTTCTTTCTTTCTTGGCAGGGTTTCTTTGGCTGTCCTGGAACTTGGCAGGGTTTCTTTGGCTGTCCTGGAACTTGCTCTACAGACCAGGCAAACTCACAGAGACCTGCCTGCCTCTGCCTCCCCAGTACTGGGATTAAAGGCATGAGCCACCTTGCCTGGTCACTTTCTCCTTTTTATTCAGTTAGGGACTCTGGCCCATGGATTGTTGCCACCCACCTTCAGGGTAGGTCTTCCCATCTCAATTAATCCGATCTAGAAACTCCACAGACATGCCCAAAGTTTCATCTCTCAGATGACTCTAGATCCTTCAAATCAATAGTAATAACCACCAAAATTGCTAAAACAACAATGAATCTAGAGTGGTCATTTTAAGTGTTATCATGTTAGGATCTGAGGTGGGGAACAATGATAGAATGAACTTTGAGGCACTGCATTAGCCAGCATCAGTCTTGGGGAATTTTCTGAGGGTGTCCTGCTTTAGAAGTAGATGGGACATGCAAGGTGACTGGCAGCTCATACAATGCCTTGATCCCAGCTGGAAGATGGCTCTCTATCTGGGAAGACTCCGTTCAGCAGTAGGGCACAGTTTAGGATGGGGAGTGGAGATGAATGAGTACCCTGTTGTGTGCCCGTCCTACACCGCTGTTTGCGGCTGCTCGATGTGCTTCCTGGAGCCCAGCCAGGCTGAAGTGGACCTGGGCTCTATCAATGGCCACAAGATGAGTTCCTAATGCTCTTGCTTCCATAGATCCCCCAAGAAGGCCCACATTCACTGCCAGGCTGGATTTGGATACCTCTGGAGTTGGGGACAGACGACGGGGCATCCTCTTGTGCCACGTAGACAGTGATCCCCCAGCCCAGCTACGGCTTCTCCACAAAGGCCATGTTGTGGCCACTACTCTGCCATCAAGGTGTGAGAGTTGCTCGCAGCGCACAAAGGTCAGCAGAGCCTCCAACTCACTGCGCGTGGAGATCCAGAAGCCTGTGTTAGAGGATGAGGGCGTGTACCTGTGTGAGGCTAGCAACACATTGGGCAACTCTTCTGCCTCGGCCTCTTTCAATGCTAAGGGTAAGGGGTAGTGGAGGGACTGAGGGAAATGGAACATGAACTCAAGCTACCCCTGCTTTGAGCAAATTGACCAGGCAAAATAACCTCTGGCCATAATGGAAGGAAGCAGAGAGAGCCTCAGTGCTCCTCCCTCCCTCCACTCAGGGGAAGGGGACTATCCTGGGACTTCCAAGACTCACCCCTGAGAAAGTAATGGGGGTACCCTGCCACTCATCACTTTTCCATGTCCCTCTAGGCCCCCATGTCTTATTGGCTTTCCTCTCCATCCTTCCCTGCTCAAAGTTGGAAACTAGAGCCTAGGCCAGGGTGGGCATGGAGTGAGGCTAATTGGAGTGAGGCCAGTCTCCAGTGAGCCCCTGCTACCTATCCTCCAGCCACTGTCCTGGTCATCTCACCGTCAACTACACTGCGTGAAGGCACAGAGGCCAACCTAACTTGCAACGTGAACCAGGAGGTTGCTGTCAGCCCTGCCAACTTCTCCTGGTTCCGGAATGGAGCGCTATGGACCCAGGGATCACTGGGGACTGTGAGGCTGCAACCTGTGGCCAGAACTGATGCTGCTGTCTATGCCTGCCGCCTCCTCACCGAGGAGGGGGCTCAGCTCTCAGCTCCTGTGGTCCTAAGTGTGCTGTGTGGGTGATGGCTAAGGGCGCCACAGCTTAGAGGGCAGAGGTGTGTGTGTGTGTGTGTGTGTGTGTGTGTGTGTGTATGTATGTGTGTGTGTGTGTGTGTGTGTATGTGTTAGTGGGCAGGGAGGGTGGAGGGGCCTGAAGGGTAGAGAGACCTGGGGTCCACAGGGCTGGGGGTTGTATGCTGGGGAGATAAGTGCCAGTCTGGCATTACCAGCTGGACCTATGGAATATGTGCAAAGAGGAGGGGGACACAGGATGACAGCTAGAATGTAGTGAGATTGGCTAGAGTAGCCTGAGTAGCTACCCCCACTCTGGTTCATGCAGATGCCCCAGACCCTCCAAAGCTGTCAGCCCTCCTGGATGTGGGTCAGGGACACATGGCCGTGTTCATCTGCACTGTGGACAGCTATCCCCTGGCTCACCTGTCTCTATTCCGTGGGGACCACCTCCTGGTCACCAACTTGGAACCCCAGCGTCCCTCACACGGCAGGATCCAGGCCAAGGCCACAGCCAACTCCCTGCAGCTAGAGGTCCGAGAACTAGGTCTTGCAGACTCTGGAAACTACCACTGCGAAGCCACCAATGTCCTTGGGTCAGCCAACAGTTCACTGTTCTTCCAGGTCAGAGGTAAGTGTCAGCCCTCTGACACCAGGGTGAACCCTGAGATCTAGAACTGCTCTGGTCAGACCATGTGTACTGTGAGTTCCGTGCAGATGCTTGGCTTGGGATGCAGCCTCCACATGGTCTCCCTGGGCTTCCACTAGCCATAGGAAACAGAAGAGGTCGAACAGTCCTAGCTACCTTGTTTCAGCTGGCGCCTACCCTCCTCCTTCCTTTCCTGCTCCTTTGAGACAGTGTATCCCTGAAATTACTTTGCACCCGTGCCAGCCTCTGAGTCCTGCCTCAGCCACCTTAGGGTTAAGATTACAGATGTGAGCTACCATGCCCAGCTGGCTGGAGAGTTTTCTAGCACAATTTATTTTGTAAAATAATTTTGCTTCATTCGAATACTCTCATACAAGATTCAGCACATGCATATTGTACATATACGTATATATGTATATATATTCTTACAAATAATATATTTATCATATCTATATCTATCTATATTATCTATATCTGGATATATTTTCTCTATAGAAAGTCTCCTAGAACAAGGAGACAGTAAGCCAAGTATTTCAGGAGGCAGAGGTAGGGAGACAGCACATTCAAAGTCAGCCTGGGGTACATATGTCAAAACAAAGCAGTCTATCTAGGAAAATACACAAGAAAAAGGAAAGATATATCTGTAAGGCGAAGGCCAAAGAGATACACATACTTCTCTCATAATGTCAAGCAGTAACAATTTGGGGACATGTGCTTTGGTTCTGCCTGTCTTTTCTAATTCATTACATCCATTTCTTAGGCAGAGAGATTGAGTCCAGTGCTGGTCCTGGCTCCTGTCACTACTCTAGCTGTCTCTCCTCCTCACTGCCTGACCCCTGACTCTTCTATGCCTGCTTCTCACTCCCTAGGCTGTCATGGCCTTGATCCTGGGTGAAGGGCTTGGTCAGAGCAGGCTGGAAACAAACAAACAAACAAAAAACAGTTGTTGTCAATCTTCCCCTCAAGCCCTAGGCTACTCATGTCAGTCAGTTAATAGTCAGGCCAGTGGCTCTCGGCATGAGCTAGCCCTCCTGTGACAGTGCATTTGTGGTAGGTGCTGTGTCTGGTCCTGGTTGTAGAGCATATAAGCTCTGCTCTGTTGAGACTCGCCTGCCTCAGGTAACAGCGGCAGACAGGACTAAACCCAAACTTCAAGGGTTGCAAACTGTTAAATCCCAGTGCTTAGGAGGCTGAAGCAAGAGACGCTCATAAATTCGAGGCCAGCCTGGGCTACATAGTGAGTTCTAAGCCAGCCAGGTGCTACAGAGTAAGACTCTGTCTCAAAAACAACCAAACCAACAGATCAACCAACCAAACCCAGAAACCCATATGCCAAGTGGCGAGGAGCAAGGACCAGGACCAGGACCAGGACCAGGCAGATTCAGGCCAAAAGGATCAGGAAAGATAGAGACCTGGTACTGAGGGAGGCTTCGGCAGCTATAGTCCCAGGATTGGGACTCTCCAGTCTTCTGGAGACACAAATAGTACCAGACAATGGGATGTTGGGAAACCCTCATTTACCCTGTTTCTCCTTGCAGGAGCCTGGGTCCAGGTTTCGCCATCACCTGAACTCCAAGAGGGCCAGGCTGTGGTCCTGAGCTGCCAGGTACCCACAGGGGTCCCTGAGGGGACCTCATACAGCTGGTATCAGGATGGCCGCCCCCTCCAGGAGTCAACCTCATCTACACTCCGAATTGCAGCCATAAGTCTGAGGCAAGCTGGTGCCTACCATTGCCAAGCTCAGGCCCCAGACACAGCTACTGCCAGCCTGGCTGCCCCTGTCAGCCTCCGTGTGTCCTGTAAGGGTGTTTCTCACTCATGTGGGGGAAGGGAGGTGTTCCACAGCAGAGCCTTGTATGAGGGACACCTCAGTTACATCCTGATTGTCATTCCTCATCTGATATAGATACCCCACGTCATGTTACACTCAGTGCCCTGCTGAGCACGGGCCCTGAGCGACTTGGCCACCTGGTGTGCAGTGTACAAAGTGACCCTCCAGCGCAGCTGCGACTGTTTCACCAGAATCGCCTCGTGGCCTCTACCCTACAAGGCACGGAGGAATTGGCAAGCAGTAATCCCCGGCTGCATGTGACTGTGCTCCCCAATGAGCTGCGCCTGCAGATCAACTTTCCAGAGTTGGAGGATGATGGGACCTATACATGTGAAGCCAGCAATACACTGGGCCAGGCCTCGGCTGCAGCTGACTTTGATACCCAAGGTCAGTGTGGAAGAGAAGAGGAGATGCAGAAGGTTCTAGAAGCCTAGGAGCATAAGAACAAGCCCCAACCCCATGCTAATTAGGGATGTGGGTTCTGGACTTGGGTTGCATGGAAGGCCTTGTTTAAAAACTGGTTGCCCTAGCTGGGTGTGGTGGTACACACTTTTAATCCCAGAATTTAGGAGGCAGAGGCAGATTGGATCTCTGTGAGTTTGAGGCCAGCCTGGTCTATAAAGCAAGTTTCAGACAGCCAGGGCTGTTACACAGAGAAACCCTGTCTCGAAAACCCAAACACCGAAACAAAAGCAAGCAAACAAAAAAGAGCACTGGGTGACCAGTGCACAAAGCTAACCAGAAAAGGCGTCTTACAAGAGACACCACTGTTGCACAGGGAAGCCTTTTCATCCATTTGTCTTTAGCCAGGGACTGGGAAGGGCTCAGGACTGTCTGGGCTCTGAATTATTCTGCTGAGGACCCTCCTGTCCCCCAGATTCAACCTATGAACTTCTTTAGCAGGAATGTTCCTGGGTCTGGAGTGTGTCTGGAGTGTCTCAGCAGCAGAGCTGTCTGGCCCATGTAGAGAAAGGGGCTTGCTGCACAGCTCCGAGACTCTCACTTGCGACTCCTCTTTTCCCCAGCTGTGCGTGTGGCTGTGTGGCCCAATGTCACTGTGCAAGAGGGGCAGCAGGTGAACCTGACCTGCTTGGTATGGAGTGCCCACCAGGACTCACTCAGCTACACATGGTACAAGGGCAGGCAGCAACTCCTCCGTGCCAGATCCATCACCCTGCCCAGTGTTAAGGATTTGGATGCTGCCTCCTACCGCTGTGGTGTGGGGCTCCCTGGCCACGCACCCCATCTCTCCAGACCCATGACCCTGGATGTCCTCTGTGAGTTTGGCTGGGTGTGGGCGGTGGTGGAAAGAGCAGCAGAAACTCACAGGGATGAGGGCATGGGAGGACCACGTACGAAGTCTAAAAACAACCAGCTGGTTTCGGAGAACTGGACAAGGGACCTTAAGAGGTGGGGGTGGGGGTGGGGGGGGCAGGTCCTTTTTAGGCAGAGGAGCATCCCTGTATGTAGTGGGTGGCAATTCCAGCACCATGTGAAGGAAGAGTCGCCCATGGGCTGGACGTTAGGGAGCTCTCCTGCCACTTGCAAGCTGGCCTTCTCTGTGTAACCCTCCCGGACCTCTACAGACGCTCCCCGAAACCTGCGGCTGACCTACCTCCTAGAGACCCAGGGCAGGCAGCTGGCCCTGGTACTGTGTACTGTGGATAGTCGTCCACCTGCCCAGCTAACTCTCAGCCACGGTGACCAGCTTGTAGCCTCCTCAACTGAAGCCTCTGTTCCCAACACCCTGCGCCTAGAGCTTCATGATCCAAGGCCTAGTAATGAGGGGCTCTATAGATGCTCTGCCCACAGCCCATTGGGCAAGGCCAACACGTCCCTGGAGCTTCTGCTGGAAGGTAAAGTAGGAGCAGACCAAGGCTGCAGGAAAGGAACTGCCTGTAATGTCCAGCAGGGCCCAGCTGACTCTGGACTCCTTGGTTCAGGTGTCCGAGTGAAAATGAATCCCTCTGGTACTGTACCCGAGGGAGAGCCTGTCACAGTGACCTGCGAGGACCCTGCTGCCCTCTCACCCGCCCTCTATGCCTGGTTTCACAACGGCCATTGGCTTCAGGAGGGACCGGCTTCCTCACTCCAGTTCCTGGTGACTACACGGGCTCACGCCGGTGCCTACTTTTGCCAGGTGCATGATACGCAGGGCACACGGAGCTCCAGACCTGCCAGCCTGCAAATTCTCTGTGAGCAGGGGCTCCTTAGCTGTGGCTTTCCAGGATGAGGGTGGCAGAGGGTGCTTCCAGGAATTGGTTAGAGTAGGCATGGCACTATAGAGAGCCTAGAAATGAGCACTTGGGGAAAAAAGGGATTAGCAATGAAGGTGGAGACATGGCCCCAGGAACCTGCTTAAGGAACTCTGCCCACAGACTCTGAATGTGGCATAATTTTTAGAATGGGACACTTGTCTGGAAACCGAGCTTCATTAACATTAGGCAGATGGGCAGTGAGCTGTACCTGCCTCAGCAGGGCTTCTATCTGTGTCCCACCCTACCTCCAGATGCCCCCCGGGATGCTGTCCTGTCTTCCTTTCGAGACTCAAGGACCAGGCTCATGTTCGTGATTCAGTGCACCGTGGACAGTGAGCCACCTGCTGAGATGGTCCTATCCCACAATGGCAAGGTGCTAGCTGCCAGCCACGAGCATCACAGCTCAGCATCAGGGACAGGCCACATCCAGGTAGCCCGAAATGCTCTTCGACTACAGGTGCAAGACGTGACTCTGGTTGATGGCAACACCTATGTTTGCACAGCCCGGAATACACTGGGCTCCATCAATACCACCCAGAGGCTTCTGACGGAGACTGGTGAGTGGGACCGGGGTGAGGAAGGGGCTAGGTTTGGGATTCTTGTGCTGTGGGGATGGATCTCAGGTGAGGGGCTGCTGTCCTGAAGGAGTATTAACTACTTCCCTGAGAACCCTAATCCACTTAGGGTGGCATGACTCTCAGTGAGCGGTAGAACAAGCTCAGGGGATGGTCCGGCTCTACCACTGGAGTAGGGAAGGGTAGTAATGCCTCATGGAAAGAGTGGGAGGAGACAGAGCCTCACCTCACACACCCTTCCCTGGAGAAGCCTGGGGTGGGAGCAAGGCAGAGCCCTTACCCTTGAGAAGACCAGTCTGAGGGCATGATACAGTCTCATGCTTTGAATGGCCTTCTCTGATTGTGGAGGCAGAGCCCCATGGTGGGGAACCTCAGTACACAAATGTGGTCATGCTGTCCAAGGAAAGACACAGTCCCAGTGTGGAGGGCCTTGAGCTCAAGATAGATTGAGATTGCCCCACAGTGCTCAGATCTCTGACTGTTTACCCACCCTTGTACTGCAGATATACGCGTGAGAGCTGAGCCAGGCTTGGATGTGCCAGAGGGCAGAGCTTTGAACTTAAGCTGCCTTCTCCCTGGGGGCTCTCGGCCCACGGGCAACTCTTCCTTCACATGGTTCTGGAATCGCCTCCGACTACATTCAGCTCCTGTGCCCACACTCTCCTTCACCCCTGTTGTCCGGTCTCAGGCTGGGCTGTACCACTGCAGGGCTGATCTCCCCACTGGGGCCACTACCTCTGCTCCGGTCATGCTCCGTGTCCTCTGTGAGTATGAACCCACCTCTGCATCTCACTGGTCCATATCAGGTCTTTTCCTCTGCACAAAGCAAGGGCTTCATAGGTAAGGGTCTCAGGACACTAGCATCCCCACTGGCTGGTTGCGTGTGGCTGTGTATCCATGCTTGGGTACCCAGCTTTGAAATGGAGGATACAGTCCTCTTATCATTCTGGGATGAATACAGAAGATAAAGCAGACTTAGTGCCTGGTGCACTCAGCCATCATTAGCCCAGGTTTTCCCACTCTATTCTTCTGTGCCCAAGCTATAACCATCAGTTACTGCTTGGTAACAAGTTATCCCAAATTCACAATTCTGTGAGTTAGAAATTTGGATAGGACTCAGCTGGGCAATTCTTCCGGTCTCTTGATGGCAGCTGTCCAGTGGCTCTGCTGAGACTGAACTGTCTAGATAGCCTCACCTGGAGGCCGTACACAGGCCATACACGGCCAGTAGACTGGCATGAGTTTTCCACATGTTTGTTCCAGGAAGCAGAAGAGAGGCTGCAAGACATATTGAGATCCCGTTCCAAAGACCCACCATGTTGCTTAAAAAAAAAAGTGTATGCGAATGCTGAGTGCGTGTGTGTGTGTGTGTGTGTGTGTGTGTGTGTGCTGTGTCTATGCTTGTATGTGTTTGTGCGTGTGCATGGAGGCCAGAGGTCACCATCTTTATCACTGTGCACCCGATCTCTCACTGAACCAATTCAGGAAGATTTGACTGTCCACAGAGCTCCGGAATCCTCCTGACTCTTCCTCCCTGGTGCTAGTATTCATATAGTTTGTCACATGAGTGTTGGGTCTCAGATGCAGCTCATCCTCACGTTTACATGACAATGGCTTTACTGACTAAGGCATCTCACCGTCCTCCTTTATATCACCTTTGCCTCAAGAGTGAGGGAATGGGCTCCCCCATCTCATGGAAGCTCAGCAGAGCCGTGGTGGAGGGAGGGGCTTGCAGGGGATGTCTAAGTCGGTATCCTCTTCCTCCCCACAGATCCTCCCAAGACGCCCACTCTCACAGTGTTTGTGGAGCCTGAGGGTGGCCACCGGGGCATCCTCGACTGTCGAGTGGACAGTGAGCCCCTGGCCATCCTCACCCTTCACCGAGACAGTCAACTAGTAGCCTCCAACCAACTTCACAGTGCTCTGGCCCAGCCCCACATTCAAGTCACTGCTCCTCCCAATGCCTTGAGAGTGGACATCGAGGACCTCGGACCTAGCAATCAAGGGGAGTATGTGTGCACTGCCTCCAACACTCTGGGCTCTGCCTCAGCCTCCACCTACTTTGGGACCAGAGGTGAGGGAACAATTGCTCTGCCCTCTGGACCCTCCCTGAAGGAAGATTCTCATGTCCTAAAGCTGCCTTCCCAGATCCCTCCTGCCACCAGACAACTTGTCTGAGCAGTCCAAATGGGTCACTTGCACAGGGCTTCGGGGATGAAGTGAAAGTTAAAATCCATCTTGTCTTGGTTGGGTCACCTTGGGAGGGAATGTTGAGGGCCTGAAGCCCGCACAGCTCCTTCAGCTTCTCCTTTCTGTTGCAGCTCTGCACCAACTGCAGCTGTTCCAGAGGCTGCTCTGGGTCCTGGGATTTCTGGCAGGCTTCCTGTGCCTGCTGCTGGGTCTGGTGGCCTATCACACCTGGAGGTGAGTTCAGAGCTGTGTTGGGGGACAGGGAATACGTTATTCTGCTCATCCCACTCCCTCCTTTGTTCCCCAAAACCTTTGAGGCTTCAAATTTCCTACTCTACCCTCTCAAAATCTGGGGATCCCCCCTTCTGAATCACCACCACAGTTTGTCTTGCTGTAGGTTTCCTTCGCTGGAAAGGGCTGGGCTGGGGCGTGCAGGGCTCCTCTGCTCTGTACAGCCGGGGAGGGTGGGAAGCAGCAGGGAGGGGTCTCTCACAGAGTCTGCTCTTGTGCATGCAGAAAGAAGAGTTCTACCAAGCTGAATGAGAACGAGAATTCAGCAGAGATGGCCACTAAGAAAGATACTATCCAGGTATCCATTCGACATGTGTGAGGGCATGGAGGCGCACCAATGTCCATCTGGCATTGGGACAGTGTTTCCACTTAAAGGACAATGCTGGGATCAGGGGCAGCTGGAAAGGAGTACAGGTGTCCTAGGGGAATAGGGAGAGCAATTCTGACTAAGACTCAGAGTAGTGACGGGTGTGTGACTTGGTGACATGGGTGGCTTCTCTCATGCCTCACCCTTCCATTTTGAAGCTTTGCTTCATCAAGTCTGAGCTTGTCTGATTCTTGTCACCTAGGCAGAAATGGAAGGCCATTTTCCCTCTCCTAATGTATCCTCTCCTGCAGATGACCCTTTCCTAGGACCATAAGTCAGTGTGGGACCTTCTGTGATCCAGGTTTCCTTTAACTGGAAGCTCCTAAGTCTTGATGCAGCCACAAATGGAACCCCATCTGGTGTCACATCCCTGAGCTGATGATGCCTTACCTGCCCTCAGGAGGAGATGGTTGCTGCTCTCTGACAGCTCAGGTGTTGTGAACAAGGTCCTGCCTACCTCTCTCTAAGCAGTACAAAGACATCTGGCTTTCCTGACCTGCCCGACTTGCCTTCCAAGCCTCTTGATCCTAAGAAAAATGGACGAAGGGAGGTTTGGAATTGGAGGTCAACCCGACTTGCCTTCCAAGCCTCTTGATCCTAAGAAAAATGGACGAAGGGAGGTTTGGAATTGGAGGTCAACCTGCGGCCTCCAGGGCTCTGAGATGGACTCAGCCATGTTGCCCGCATCTCTCAGTGTGGTTTTCCCTTTGCCTTTCTCTTCAAAGCTCACCTTGGACTTTCTTGGTGGGTTAGAGCAACATCCAGTTCCTCACAGACTTTCTAAGACGGTCTGTACCGGCCAGGATATCAGTCAGGTGGCTCTAACAGACTCAGTACAGCGACCACAGCATGACTGGGTCTTCGTTTTCCCTCCTGGCCTGGTTCTGTTGTGGTGGTATCAGAATTTTTCTTGCTTGATTTTCTCGATTCCCCAAGTGTTGCCTTTGATCACGAAGCTCAGGTAACTGCAGTGCCCATGGACCCTACAGTGAGAAGGAAGAGTGAAGGGGAGACACGCCCATCCTGTGGTCATGGACTGTGCAATTGCACCCCACCCAACTTCTCATCAGCTAGAAACTGGTCGCATAAACACACCATTCTGCAAGGGAGACTGGGAAATGTAGTTTTTTATTCTGAGTCTTGGCAACATCCGGAACCTGTCTTTCTGAAGGATACCAACTGTGGACACAGCCCTAGGACTTTTGATGTTGAAGAGAGTGGCATTATCAGACTAGGGTCTGAATTAGTGTCCTGGGCCATTTTGTTTCAGAGGTTCCTGAAAGGCACAGTCCCCCTTACATGGTAAACTGTGTTCCCTAGGTGTCTCACTTACTGTTCTTTTGCTGTGAGGAGGAGACACTATGACCAAGTTAACTCTTATAAAAGAAAGCGTTTAGCTGGGGGTTTGCTTACAGTATTAGAGTGTTAGCCCATAATCATCATGGTGGGAAGCAGGAAGACAGATAGAGACAGAGATAGAGCTAGAGGGAGAAAGAGAGAGACAGAGACATAGACAAATAGATGACAGACAGACAGACAGACAGATAGATGATAGATAGATAGATAGACCCTAGTGTGACCTTTTGAAAGCTCAAAGCCCACCCCCAGTGTCATATATCCTCCAACAAGGCCACACCTTTCCAACTGTTCATTAACTGAAGACAAAACATTCAAACATATGGGCTTATGGGGGCCATTCTCATTCAAAGCAACACACTCGTTAGGATAAGGGCATGCCAGGCAGACATCTTTGTACGGGTCTGGCCCCTGGAAGAAGTAACTCATCCCGTTCTCTGTTATCCCACAGCATCCTTGCTCCTGCTCTGGGTGTACAACAAATTGCACATGCCATAGCAAAGTGAACAACACACTTTTCCTGAACGCTCAAGCCCCGGTGTCTGTTAAAACATGAGTATTACCAAGAAAGAATGACGTGGTCCTGGGAGGTCAGGGGTAGAGGGAAACCAGATCTACAGCAGGCTGGAGACTTCTGGTGTAGATTAGAGGTAGATGATAAAAGGAACAAAAGGCCTGCGGTTGAGAACCTGGAGAATAGTGGGGTTGCAATAGGAGGTAGAAGGTTGGGAATGAATTGGAAAAGGAATAACTGTGTAGCCAAGGCTGTGCCTTGCTAATTCTAGGCCTACTTTCTTCTTTCTTGTCTCTCCTTCCCTCTGTCCCTCCGTCCCTCCATCCCTCCGTCCCTCCCTCCCTCCCTCTCTCCCTCCCTTCCTCCCTCCCTCCCTCCCTCCCTCTCTTTTCTCCTTTCTTCCTTCCTTCCTTCTTTCCTTCCCTTCCCTTCTCTTCCCCATCCTCCCCTAGACCAAGTCCCATGTAGCTCAAGCTGACTTCAATCTCATTATAGATGACCTTGAACTTCTGATCCTCAGTCCCCATTTCTTTTTGTGCCTGAATATCATGTTTTCTCTGGGAGCCTGTCCAGCATTTTCCTCTAATAAACTTCATTCCAGGATACAACTGGAGTTAATTTTCTTCTTGCAACCAAAATGTCTAGGCTAGAATGTGGAGAATTCAAATATTAAACGCTAGTGTCTCAGACACCATCTGTGGGCATGTGGCCAGGGAGTATAAATCACACAGCGCTTGCTTCATACTGTCTGCTGAAGTCTTCCGGGCCCCTTCCTGCTCCTCACATGATACCTCGTGGGTTGGGCTGTTCGTTCACAGGGACCAGCACAGGCTTGGCACATGGCAGGTGGCACATGGTTCTTGTACATTGTTGTTGAATAGAAGCACAGAAACCAAGCTCTACCAGAGGCAAGACAGGGAGAGAACGAACCAAAGATGGCAAGATGTTCCAGGATGACTGAGAGCAAGAGCCACATCCAAAGGGTGGTGGCTGCTGAGGGTTTGGGGACATGTGACTTGAATCTTTGCTCTCAAGTACTTCCAGGAGGGGTGTTGGAGATTGCTTGGGGGGCTTGTTGGGCCCAATCTCCAGTAGTCTAAAGCCCCTCAGAAATAATTACGTAGCTGTAATTCAAGCACAATATATACACATGGTAAGTGTATTAGCATAATGGCTTTTTATGTAATAAGTATCAGATCAAAAAACCAGAAATGCCAGCACTTCAGAGTACCCCACTCCCTACCCCTGCCCAGTGTAGCTGCTAACTTCACTAATCAAGTTAATTTAAAAATCAAATATAGGAGCCCAGCGGACGCAGCTAAGGCCTCTCCTGCGCTTCCCACACCCCAGGACTTTTAGATCTCATTGGGGTTATGCGTGAGTGGAGTGCAGAGGTGGTTTTGGGAGCAGTGGGTCAGCAGTTGCCCATAGGGGCAGGATCTGAGAACTCCACCCCACCGGAGGCTGGGCCTCTCCCAGCCAGAGGACCCACCACCCCGCCATCTTTCCTCTGAGCCCAGCAACTCCCAGGACTTTAAGATCACATCAGGAGCTCAGGGCTNAGCACACCAGAAAAGCAGGACATGGATATAAAGTCACTGGTCATGATGATGATGGAGGACTATAAGAAGGAAATACAGGAAAACACAGATAAACAACTAGAAGCATTTAAAGAGGAAAAACTTAGAGAGTTACAGGAAAACACAGATAAACAACTAGAAGCATTTAAAGAGGAAAAACTTAGAGAGTTACAGGAAAACAATACCAAACAGGTGATGGAATTGAACAAAACCATCCAGGACCTAAAAATGGAAGTAGAAACAATTAAAAATCAAATATAATACCACAGATTTTATTTTTTCTGTCTTTCAGCTTTATAAAAATAGTATTATACTTTAAACATGAGAACTTTGTGAGATGACTGGCCAGTCTCTCTCTCTCTCTCTCTCTCTCTCTCTCTCTCTCTCTCTCACATTTATTTATTTATTTATTTATTTATTTATTTATTTATTTAATGTATGTGGGTACACTGTCACTGTCTTCAGACACACCAGAAGAGGGCATCGGATCCCTGTTACAGATGGTTGTGAGACACCATGTGGTTGCTGGGAATTGAACTCAGGACCTCTGGAGGAGCAATCAGTGCTCTTAACCGCTGAGCCATCTCTCTAGTCCTGACCAGTGTCTCTCAATGGCAAAACATTCTCCCGTTGGCCCTAGCATTTTATCCTTGGGCATTTCCTCAGGAAAAAATGAGGGGGCGTGCCACCCTGAGATTTGTACTAGGATGTTCTAACAATTCTACCCATCACAGCCAGGAACTGAAAACAGTAACTGCTCAGCAGCAGGGGGATGGCTGAGTAGCCTGAGCCACGCCCACACAGCCCTGAGAGCAGTGCCTTCAGCTGGGTGTGGTTCTCGGAAGGTCAGTGGGAGGGGCTGGCAGTGATAGCCACAGATGCCTGTGGCAGTTACATGTCCTACAGCTCTATCAGGGGAGCTGACAAAGGCAACCCTAAGGAAGGAGACATTTATTTTGGGTCACGGTTAGTAGGCACAGTCTCAGTGTGGTCGGGAAGGTGGCAGCAAGTGTCTAGCTGAGGGGGCAGGAGTGGGAGGCACTGGTGACTTTGTGTCGGTGAGGAAGCAGACAGAGAGGTGGAGGTACCATTTGCTTCTTACTCCTCTTCCCACCCAGTCTAGGATGACAGAAGATGGGGTACTGCCACCCACATGTGGAGTGGGTCTTCTGGTCTCTTAAAACTCTCTGGAAACACCCTCACTGACCTGATGTGTCCAAAACTAGGTGATTCTCAGCCCAAACAAGTTCACAGTGAAGACCAAGAACAGGTACAGTTAAGGAATGGGATAGAAGTCAATACAATAGCTACTGGTAGGCAAAATGGATTGGCAGGAACCACAATGGAGATTCGAGAGACAGTGAAGTGAACAGGGTCACTTTGTGAAAACCTGATTAACTGCTCACACTTCTGAATATATATTTTGGAAAGAAAGCTTAATTAAAAAAAAAAAAAAAAACAAGCCGGCTGTGGTGGCACACGCCTTTAATCCCAGCACTCGGGAGGCAGAGGCAGGAGGATTTCTGAGTTTCTCACTCTACAAAGTGAGTTCCAGGATGGCCAGGGCTATACAGAGAAACCCTGTCTCCAAACAAACAAACAAACAAAAACAAAAAACAAAAAAACACCCAAAAACAAAAATAAAAACAAAAAATCCAAGCTGGGCAGTGGCGGGGTACACATTTAAACCCAGAGGCAGGGGGATCTCTGAGTTCTAGCCCAGCCTGGTTTACAGAGTGAGTTCCAGGACAAGCAGGGCTTTACAAAGAAACTGTGTCTTGAAAAACCAAAACCAGCTTGGGTTTGTTTTTGAGATAGGGTCTTGCTGTGTAGCTCCAGCTGCCTCTGAAGTGCTGGAATTACAGACATGAACTATGGATATCTTTCAGTCTCCTCTCATTCTCCCCACCCCCCCCCTTGTATACACATTCACCTGTGCGTGCATGTGTGACGCACTCTAAGTCCTTTCAGTGTTACTCTCCATCAGATTTTTTGTGATAGGGTCTTTTATTGAACTTGGACCTCAGCAATTTGCCTGTCTCTGTCCAGTCCAACATTTGTCTTACAAGTTTGTGCAACGGCTTTCTCTGGTTGCTGGAGACCTGAACTCAGGAGCCAACGCAGGCACTTTACTTACTAAGCCTTCTCCATGGTGACACCGACCACCTCGACCCCACAGTCAGGTCTCCAGGCTGATCTCACACTTTTTCCATATAGGACTTTGAACTTGCCTTCTGCCTTCCTCTGCTGGGATACAGGTGTGTGCTGCCACACCCAGTTTATAGGATGCTGGGATGGAACTCAGGGCCCCAAGTTTGTTACAACTGAGGTTCCTGAGGCTCTCTCTCTCAATCTCTCTCTCTCTCTCTCTCTCTCTCATCCCTTCTCCCTCCTTCCCTTCCCACTCTCTTTCATGAGATCTCTCTCTCTATATTGCGCAGGCTAGCCATCTTGAGTGTCCTGTCTCGATCCAATTGCCTGAC
The DNA here is from genome assembly GCA_902729485.2 of Mus minutoides. NCBI lineage: Eukaryota > Metazoa > Chordata > Mammalia > Rodentia > Muridae > Mus > Mus minutoides. Next base: position 1,235,983 of record LR749937.1, on the reverse strand, counting down.
CTATCATACTGTTTGATGTTGGAATTGTATAAATGTTTTCTTTTCTGTCGTTGGAACTTTTACATTCCATATTCTCAGAACGAAATTATTAATCAGCTTATTTCAAAGTTAAATCTTTTGCTATCCAAAATCATACCAAGCCTACAAAGTGATCTTTTCAACACCAAAGCAATGTCCCTAAAATTTGGGAAAGGGTCCCTCATGCCTGGGGGTCTGTGGTATAAAACAATTCTGTCCTGGCCATCGCTGTTCCTCCGCCCTGTGCCCACCACTGCATCGCCTTTTCCAGGAACCACAGACTTCAGCAACGTGGCCACCACAAGACCCCTAGATGCGCCTCAGCTGCAGTGGGACAGCTTCACTGCCCTGGGACGCTAGGTGCCTGTAGACAGATCCTGGGAGGAATTCTAGCTCAGGGCAGGTAGAAAGGAGAGTCCAGATGTCACTTGGGAGACTGTGACCAGAGATGTGCCCTAGGCAGACCAGAGCAGCTGCGGGGATCACTTAGCCAAAGCCTCTGTTCAGCACCAGAGAGGTTCTCTAAGAACCTTCCCGGACTTCCCGCCCTCGCCTCCCTTTGCCAGCGTGGATAGGATTGTTGCAGATAACGCCCGCCCGGGGAGCGTCGTCCTGTCTCCCGCAGCGCGGACTCCTGTCTTGCGGGCCAAGGTAGGGACCCGCTCCTGCGAGGTGGCGCGAGGCCCGCTGAGGGCGGGAGGAGGCGGCCCCCTCCAGCCGGGGTGGAGCCAACAGCACTGCAAGAGTGAGAGGGAAAGGCACTCCCAGCCATGGGCTCCGGGTGCGGGAGACCCGGGGGGTCTCCCGTGCTGCTATTGCTGCCGCTGTTGCTTCCCTCGTGTCCGCTACGGAGCACTCAGATGTTTCCAGGTGAGGATGCGAGGGGGGTTGGGGGGGCGCCTTTAGGGCAGGGTGAAGTGATAGTGGTCATGGGTTCCAGTGCAAGTACAGAACATAAAGTTCCCGACCCTTGGCTACCTGGCCAGGACAGGATGTGGGAAGGGGCCGTGCTCCTGGGACGGGTTGGCCCTGGATCAGACTTGCCCACACTTAGCAAAGCAAATAGCAACACTACCCTCTCCTCAGTGCTGCCCAGCTCTGCTCCGAAGCGTCTGCACCTCCAGACTGCCAGGCCAGAGTGTCTCCCTCCTCCAGAAAGGACGTGGGGTCCTTGGAGTCCTGGTCTGCCCACAGGCCTAGCTGTCTCATTCGGTTCATCCTCTTCTCATGCTGGGTCTGGGCAATGTGTGTGGTGTTTATACAGCTGCCTTATGTGGCAGTTCTTCAAACAGGGGTGTCTGCCTAGCCATGCCTAGGGCTGCCACTTTTCCTTCCTACCTCTCCTTACTCCTGGATGACAGGGCTCTTTGCATCTCCAAGCCTGTAGGGTGAGTCTCCAAACTCCACACAACCAGCATTAGGCTGGCCAGAAGGCAGAAGGACCACCTGGGAAGAGGCAGTAAGGGGTGAGGGCTGGACACTGGGCAGCCTGGAAGCCACCCCATACCTGTAGACTGCTGCTTCCTTAAGGCTTCTGAGGAGGCTGACTGACAGCTGTATTGACTTTAGCCGGCGGATAGTTAATGGTGAGGAGAGAGAGCCTCTGTGTTCCCTAATGCAGACTGGCTTCCTCAGTTTCCACTTTAGTCCACCCAGACTACCTAGCTCCATCCTTGCCTCTTTCCTTGCTTTGCAGGACTGCACAGAGAACACTCACACCTGAATCCCTATCCTGAACCCTTGGTGACCCAAGGCCAGCAAGACTTGGTTCTCCATACCCAGTTAAGCCTTCTCTTGGCTTTGAGATATTTAACCTCCAGGAAGGCTTCTCAGTCCTTCCTCCTCCTCCTCTCCCTTCTCTCTCTTCAGCCTCCATTCCAAAGCCACACCCTCATCCCCACTTGCACGATGACTCATTAATTATGAAGCATGTGTGATTTTAAGGACGAGGTTCCTGGAGATGCTGCTATTTCAGATTTTGAAAATGTATCTGAGCGTTTTGCCTGCACATACATCTGTGTACGGTGGAGGTACCAGGAAACCTGGGGGCCAGAATAGGGAGACGGATCCCCTGGAGCTGGAGTTACAGATCGTTGTGAGGCACCACGTGGGTGCTGAGAACTGAACCTGGTCCTCAGGAAGAACAGCAAGCGCTGTCACCCACCGACCCACCTCTCCAGCTCCTCTTCCAGAATCTTGCTGTCTGAGACCTAGGGAGGCGGTGGAATAGGAACAAGGAGCTGGGATGACCCAGGAAGGGCTGAGCCAACAGGAGTTCTCAGCTCAGGCAAGGCCAGAGCTGGAGTGGCTGCGGTTTCTTGGGTTTTTTCCCTTTTTTTCTGTAACCTGTGCCATCTAGAAGATCCAGTGATAGAGGTTTAAGTGGGCTTGCTGCAATCTCTGGCTGCTGGAGCCTGGCTCCTGCAGGATAGGTCCTGTGAGAGTTTCTGGGACCAGATAGGAGAGGGGAGGTAGGAACATTCTTGGAGAACATTCCAACACCATCTGAGTAATGCTTGGCTCTGATTCTCCTCCTGGAGCCCCCTGGAAAAGCCTGGCCCCGGGATCACTGAGCCTCTGAACGCTAGCTCCTCCCTTCACCTTGACAAAAAGAGGAGGGGTTCTGGACCAGGTCCATCTGAATCCCAACACCAGCATCAACCCTCATGGGAGTCAGGAGCTGTGGGACAGACATCTGGTGGCTGTCTTACTCAGATGGCAAAGGAGGCCTCCAAACATATCCCTCACCCTAAAGGCATCTACTGCCCGGTCTAAAAATACCCAAGGCTGCCTCCTCCTTCTTCCCAGCCCCTCTGCTCTGGGGTCTGGGCTTCTTCCTGGGACCTCTGACCTCAAACCAGCTCCCCAAACTCTGGCCGCTCTCAAATTCCCCAATGGGGATGGTTCCTGATGTCTCAGTTTCTCTTTTGCCACCTTCCTGGTTCTTCTCCATTCAGGGGATGCCCCACTAATACCAAACCCTGGGAGTGCTACACATGGAGTCCAGCTTTCAGGCCCCCTCCTTCCCTGATGGCTTCCTGCTCCTGACTGCTATTCTAACACTATTCTCTGTTTTCACCCCAGGAAATGCCCGTGGAGAGTTAGTCACTCCCCACTGGATCCTGGAGGGCAGACTCTGGCTCAAGGTCACCCTGGAGGAGCCGGTAAGCATTCTTTATCCTGTCCTTATTAGGGGCCCTGGGTCTCAGGCTCTTTGTCCTTTCCCCCAAATGCAGCGTGACAGGTTTTCTGGGGTTCTCAGAACCAAATCAGTGTACCTTTAAGCCACTCCCTGTCGGGTGGGTGGGACAAAGAGACATCTAGATGGCGTGAGCCTGCACACATGGAAGTCATTTTGGGCTTCCTCCCTCCCACCCCCTTCTATTCCTGGACCTAACCCTCTTCTCCATGGGGGAACATCCAGGCCACGCCCACTCAACTAAGCAAAGATGAGTTCATAGTTTGGGGCCTAAAGCCTTTCAGGAGAGATGAGTGTGTGTGTGTGTGTGTGTGTGTGTGTTCTGTTCTGTTCTGATTGAGACAGGGTCTTGCTATGTAGCCTGGGGGGAGGGTGCTTCAAGTCATGAGCCATCATGCCAGCCGCAGGAGATTTTTAAAAGGACACGAAAAGGTCCCCTTTGGCCGTGTTTATGGGGAACATGTGACTCCATGGACACCCTGCTGTCCTGTAACCTCAGCTTCCATGGCTCAAAGCCACCTGGGACAAGGAAGCCCTGGGCCATTCTCCTCATGTCCCCAGATGTATCTTCACTCTGGCTTGCTTCTCCAGAGCCCTCCTCAGCCTCCTCCTGCTCATTGTGTTCCCCCAGAAGAGCCATGTGTGCCTTGACAGCTGCACTGGCTGCCCATGGGGAGGCTGACACTGATCCGCCTGGCTTACAGAGAGGCAAGCCGAGCCCCACAGAGCTTGTAAAGTTGCTCACACTTGAATAGTTCAGTGGGCCTAGAAGCCTGAGGCCCCTGGAGACCTAAGGGCTTCAGACTATTGGCAGCCTCCCCTTCTTTCCTATAACTACCCAGGCTGGAGATAGTTTGATTCTGTACCCCTGACAGAGGGCAGCCCCACTGTCCAAACCCGTGAGTGTTGCACCAGTGCCGATGTGTTCCCAGAAACCTAAACCTTCCAAGTCAGGGCCTTCACTGGGGTTCCTCAGACCTTTAGGACTTCTCTCAACTAGCCAAGCAAAGATGGCTGTGGACACGCATGGGTTCTCCTGATGGTGGCCTCTCTCCTCGCCTGGCTTGGTCTGTGAGAGAATCCCAGGGGGACTCTGCTCTGCATTAGGAAGCCTGTGAGGCCAAGCCAGGAGGAGCTTTGGCAGGGCGTGTGTATTTCACAAACAGGATTGTACTACAGGATGGGGATGGTACACAAAGGGGGAGGGGGGAACCCTGGAGCAGAAGTAAAGGCAGCAAGAGCTGCAGAGGAAGGGACCTTCCACTGGGGCTACTGCCTTTCTCCCAGAGCAAGACATTTCCCCATAAAGCGAGAGGCACTCCAACCATATAAGCTCATGTTTGGGCCCTTGTGGAGCCTGTGGCTGGGGAACTGAGGGCTATCTTCTCTACACCTGCTGTGGAAGGGCCTTGAAAGATTCTTGGCCAGGGTCCTGGCCCAGTGCATTTTGGGATAAAAAGGGAAAGCCATCGTGGGTAGGGAAAACATTAAAAAAAAAAAAAAAATACAGCAGCTTCCCCTGGAATCTCTTGGGCTAGTTCCAGTTCTGGCTTCTAGCCTGGCTAAGTGGACTAGCCTGAGAGAGACGGAGTTATCGAGAGAGGAGGGATGGCTAGAGGGCCAAGGCCAGCCCTTCTGACATCCAGCTGAGAGAGTCAACACATTTCAGGGAGCCAAAGTTGGGGGTTCATGTTTACTTCATGAGTTCGGTTATAAGGCCAGCTCAGAGGAATTTCAGAGGACCGGGCACTGGAGGTGGAGGAAAAAGTCTGGGTTCTCTCAGGAATGAGGGGGAAGGCAGCAAGATGGAGAAATGTGTAACCAGGAGCTGCGGATGCAGCTGGGTGATTTGGCGCTTGCTTGGCACGTGCAAGGCTCAGGGTTTGATCTGCAGCACCCACAGCAAACTAGCAAGCAAGCAAACAGGTATACAAACAAAACAGAAGCAAGGCCCCAGGCAGTACAAGAGATGGCCAAAGCTGTAGCCCACCCAATGACCCACATCACCCTCAATGCCCACCGCCTCCTGCTCTTCCTACCTTTTCAATGGGCTCCTGACTATGAACATAGCATATATCCATATGTCCATAGCAGACATAACAACATATGCTAGGCAACATAGCAACTGCTATGTCCATATATGGTGGTTATGCATCTTTAAGGGTCTGCTGTCACAAACACAAGCATTGGGAACATCTCTAGAGTTACAACTCCCACACATATCCACTCCCTGCAATGCAGGAGCCAGCTGTTCCTATGAGCTTTCTCACTAGGCAGCTCTACATCCTACTGGTTCCCGGGCAGCCAGGTGGCCTGGGGACCTAGTGTGTCACTGCGTTCCTTCTCGGTCAGATCTTGAAGCCTGACTCGGTGCTGGTGGCTTTAAAGGCTGAAGGCCAGGATCTCCTGCTTGAACTGGAGAAGAACCAGTGAGTACCAGCCTGGGGCGGGGGTAGGGGTGGGGGGTGTAGGGGGGTGCTGAAATCCAGACACAGACCCTCTTTGGAGAGGATCAGTGCTTTCTGGAGTGGAGGCTGGGTAGGAAGCGGCAGTGGGAGTGACAGGGAGAGTGGCTGATGTTCTTGGGGCTACGGTGGACTGAACCCAGCTGTAGGTAAGTATATACATGATCATCTCATGCCCTGGAGCAGGTGGGTGGGCGGCTCCCTGCTGGAGAACAGTGAGCACCACCCAACGAACATTGCCTGATACCTGAATTCAAAGGGAATTCTTAGGCAAAGGGAACTTCCACAGATGGCAGAAGAAAAAGCTACAGAGGTCACATCCAATGGTGACAGTTCATCTGGTCTACCCGGAATGCCTCTATCTTTGTGGAAGAGAACAGAGAGGAGAGGGCTGGGGTGGGGGGCTTCCCAGTGGGGCCGATGGAAGAAGGCATCTCAGTGCTAAAGATCTTGGATGGACCTGAAGAGTCAAAGAACGTGAGGCAGTAAAGGAGAAGCACAGTGTCTAAGGAGTGCAGAGGGTGAGCAAGATGGAGCCGTGGAACTGCAGACTCCACCGCCAGTCACACCACTCGCTCCCTGTCTGCCTTCTTGCGGACATTGCAGAAGGCACTCATTCATTTTATTCTCCCCCATGGAATCAGACAGACTGGGAACGAACTGTAAACACCGCACCAAAGCACAGTTCCTGAGAGTGCCATATCCCTACCTACTAAACGGTCTTGTACGTGTGTGCACACATTGAACGTTAGCATGTATGAGCGCAGCCAGCAAAGCAGCTGAGTTGAAATGGGTGTAAGGACGGCTGGCCGGACAACAGCCTGGGCCTTTGACAGATGACCTGGAGGACAAGGTGAAGTTGGAGTCAGCATTTTCTGTGAGGAAGAAGAATTGAAGTCAGGCATGGAGGTGTAGGCCTGTAAGTCCGGCTCCTCGGGAGGCTGGGCAGGAGAAACACAGAGTCAAGTTGGGGCCTGCCTGGGTTATAAAGAGTGAGTTCAAGACCAGCCTAGGCAACCTAGCAAAACCCTGTCTCAAAATATAAAGGAGTGAGGAAGAGGAAGAGAGAAAAAGAAGAAGAAGGAGAGGGAGAAGGAGAAGAAGAAGGAAAAGAAAAGAAAGATGGAAAGAAAGAAACAAAGAGAAGCAGCAGCAGCTATTTATGGTTGTAATTTTCCTGGTGGGGGCAGGGAAGAAGCCTGAAAATGGTGACATTACTGATAGAGTCTAGCTCCAGGTAAAGGGATCCTTCCCCCGGTGGGCTGAACAGAAGCAGCTACAGGCAGGTGGAAGTCGGAAGTACGCATCACTGAGGGACAGATGGAGACATGGGATCTAGTAGTCTGAGGAGAACTGGAGGGCCTGGGGTCTGTTCAGCAAAGAAAGGAGTACCCTGGCCCTATGTGGCATTTCTGAGGTAGTATCTCCTGACACCACACCACCCTCAGCTGCCTGCAGCAGGCTCCACAGCACCAAAGGTCCCCAGCCTGTCCCTCTGGGTGCTTCCCACACGTCCCATTCCCTTGACTAACCCACTTCAGGGCTCGCTCCAGACCTTTGTCTTCTTTTAGCCTGAAGTTTTCTCACCCTTTGAGGCACAGTGTACAGCCTTTCCCGTCCTGACACACTGAATGAATGCCTCAGCTAGCACTCAGGGAGGAGAGCTGGAAGCAAGCGGCAGGAGGCAGGTCTAAATTCAGTGACTCCTAAAACTCCTGCTTTCCCAGCAGGCTCCTGGCCCCAGGATACACAGAAACCCACTACAGGCCGGATGGGCAGCCCGTAGTACTGTCCCCCAACCACACGGTGAGACACTTTCATGGGATCTGAGAGCAAGGGGAGAGGTGCAGCCTCAATGCCTACCCTGTCCTGTTTTGCATTCCTAAGGAGGTTGTAGTCTGCCTTCAGGCTCCTCTTCCTCCTTGTCCCGCCAACTTGAGCCCCTGAGATGTGGGTATGAGCCTCTTCCTCTCTAGGACCATTGCCAATATCACGGGCGTGTGAGGGGCTTCCGGGAATCCTGGGTGGTTCTCAGCACCTGCTCTGGCATGAGGTAAGGCGTTGGGGGAGAGGGCCTGGGGCTGCCTCAGAGTTGAGGGCTCATGTTCACACATCCTTGCTATCCCCTGCACTCTAGTGGCCTTATTGTACTCAGCAGCAAAGTCAGCTACTATCTGCAGCCCCGGACTCCTGGGGATACCAAGGACTTCCCAACCCATGAGATCTTCCGGATGGAGCAGTTGTTCACCTGGAGAGGGATCGGGAGAGACAAGAACTCCCAATACAAAACAGGAATGGCCAGTCTTCCTCATGTTCCCCAGAGCCGGGTAAGGGGCACAGACTAGAGTGGGACTAGTCCTTCAGAGCAGAGGACACAGATATGAGGGTCCTGGACTGGGTCTCCCTGTTTTAATTCCGAGGCTGAAGAATCAGGTTTGAGCAGAAGTTTAACTGTCCCCTCCCCTGCTCTGGGGGATCGTGGTGTGGGGCCAGGATTCGGTCAAGCAGCCTGCCCCTCACCATTTGCTCCTCCCAGGTGAGGCGAGAGGTGCGCAGGAGTCCCAGGTACCTGGAACTGTACATAGTGGCTGACCACACCCTGGTGAGGAGAGACCTAAGAGATCTGACTGGGCTGGGCGGGAGCCTGCTAAGCACGGTTCTGACCCAGGGATCTCTGCCTTCTCAGTTCTTGCTTCAGCATCAGAACTTGAACCACACGAGACAGCGCCTCCTGGAGGTTGCCAATTGCGTGGACCAGGTTGGATGATTAGGGTGCTGAAGGTCTGGGAGTGAAGCAGTTGAAAAGCTCTGGTGGGTGCCTGGTTCCTGGCTTCAGCCGGTCTCTCCCTCAGATTCTCAGGACTCTGGATATTCAGTTGGTGTTGACCGGGCTGGAAGTGTGGACCGAGCAGGATCTCAGTCGCATCACGCAGGACGCAAACGAAACGCTCTGGGCTTTCCTCCAGTGGCGCCGCGGGGTGTGGGCCAGGAGACCACACGACTCCACACAACTGCTCACGTGGGTGCCATTTCTCTCTCTCTCTCTCTCTCTCTCTCTCTCTCTCTCTCTCTCTCTCTCACACACACACACACAGACACACACACACACACACACACACACGCACGCACGCGCGTTGCGGGAATTCCTTATTTCCAACTCCACCCAGTCACGCCCTGCTCCATCATCCTTAGGGGCCGCACCTTCCAGGGTACCACGGTGGGCCTGGCGCCTGTGGAGGGCATGTGCCGTGCCGAGAGCTCCGGAGGTGTGAGCACAGTAAGCTCTGCTGGGGACCTAGGAGGAGAGAGGTTTGGGCAGGGTTTGTGGTCCTCAGTGAAACCCGGCTCCTCAGGACCACTCGGAACTCCCCATGGGCACAGCAGCCACCGTGGCCCACGAGATAGGCCACAGCCTGGGCCTCCACCATGATCCCGAGGGCTGCTGCGTGCAGGCCGATGCAGAACAAGGAGGCTGCGTCATGGAGGCAGCCACAGGGTACGCACAGAAGGTCGGTGCCACCGGACCTGGACAAGGCGACTGCGTTTCTTTGGTTACCCCTCAGTTCCCTCTTTAGTAAAGTGAGGGTTGTTAACAGCTTGCTAATGGGGCCTCGGTGGGAGAGATGCTGATAAGATGGAGTCTCAGAATGACTGCCGGACTAGGGTAGTCCACTCCTGACCGTCGGTCCTCCTTGGAGTCCCGGACTGCCCGATTTTAGCGTCACAGCCTCCTGTCTCCAGTTCCTAGCATTCCTTTCCCTTCCCCTCTCTCGACTGCCCCCTTAGCTTAGAAAGAAACCGCACATCTTGGCGGCTGTGTGGCTAACCTCAGGGCCCAGAGTGCAGCTAACAGCTTAGGAGGTGGCTCCAGCACCCCAGATGGTCCCCGCACCACCAATGACATACATCTTCCATCTGCAGCCACCCTTTCCCGCGCGTCTTCAGCGCCTGCAGCCGCCGCCAGCTGCGCACCTTCTTCCGCAAAGGGGGCGGTCCGTGCCTCTCCAACATCTCGGCGCCGGGGCTCCTGGTGCTCCCCAGCCGCTGCGGAAACGGCTTCGTGGAAGCAGGAGAAGAATGCGACTGCGGTTCTGGCCAGGTCAGATCGTCATCTCCGTCCTTGGGGTTCAAGGCTGACCCATGCTTCCAGTCTCTTCCCCCGTCTAGCTTGCTCCGCCATCACGTGTTTTGTTCTCTCCTTTCTGACTTAAGAAGTGCCCAGACCGCTGCTGCTTTGCCCACAATTGCTCCCTGCGTGTGGGGGCTCAATGCGCCCACGGCGATTGCTGTGCGAGATGCCTGGTGAGGACTCGGGATACTGGGGAGCGCCCTGTAGATCTTAGCTGGGCTGGGACCGTCTAATCCCTTTTCTGAGAGCGAGCTTGACCCTGTGTATGGGTTTACGTAGCACTCCCTCGGGCTTTCAGCAAAGATCTCTCTGCTTTCTCTTAATGGGTCATTGGTGTAGCTAAAGTCCGCAGGCACGCCTTGTCGTCTTGCTGCGACTGACTGCGACCTCCCGGAGTTCTGCACTGGCACCTCCCCGCATTGTCCCGCCGATGTTTACCTACTGGATGGCTCACCCTGCGCTGAGGGGCGCGGCTATTGCCTAGACGGCTGGTGTCCCACGCTGGAGCAGCAGTGCCAGCAGCTATGGGGGCCTGGTGAGACCGCACGCTGGTCCTGGTGCCCTGACCAATACTAAAGCCTGAGGTTTTCTACTGAGGGCAAGCTCCACCCGTGGAACTGAGGCACGAGCTGCCCGCTTCTACCCCGCAGGGTCCCATCCAGCCCCAGAGCCATGTTTCCAGCAGATGAACTCTATGGGGAATTCGCAGGGGAACTGTGGCCAGGACCACAAGGGTAGCTTCCTGCCTTGTGCACAGAGGTGAGGTGTGATGCTGAGGCTCTACAGCTGTAAAGTAGGGCGGAGCACATGGAGGGAACACTCCAAGATGTTGACCACCTTCCACTTCCTCTCCAGGGACGCTCAGTGTGGGAAGCTACTGTGTCAGGGAGGGGAGCCGAACCCACTAGTGCCGCACGTAGTGACTATGGACTCCACAATTCTCCTAGAGGGCCGCGAAGTGGTTTGCCGAGGGGCCTTTGTGCTCCCCGATAGTCACCTGGACCAGCTTGACTTGGGTCTGGTAGAGCCAGGCACCCGCTGTGGACCTAGAATGGTGAGCCCTGCCCACCCAACCCCCTCCTGGTTATTGTGTCCTCCATGCCAAAGTGTTCTCCTCACTGCCCAGTGGGCACAATGCCCATAGGTGTGCCAGGACAGGCACTGTCAGAATGCTACCTCCCAGGAGCTGGAACGTTGCTTGACTGCCTGCCATAACGGTGGGGTGAGTAGCCTAAGGGGTCAGGGTGACCTTGGAGGTCCTCGCCACCTGGTGACTTTTCTATCCTCGTCTTAGGTTTGCAATAGCAATCGTAACTGTCACTGTGCTGCTGGCTGGGCTCCACCCTTCTGCGACAAGCCTGGCTTGGGTGGTAGCGTGGATAGTGGCCCTGCACAGTCTGCAAGTATGCCAGTGGAGTGGGGGGCAGGCAGGAACCACCTGGGCAGTAGCCTGCTTGGGACTCAGCACCCCTGCCCTCCACAGATGGAGATGCCTTCCCCTTGGCCATGCTCCTCAGCTTCCTGCTGCCTCTGATCCCTGGGGCTGGCCTAGCCTGGTGCTACTACCAGCTCCCAACACTCTGTCAGCGGGAACTGTGCTGCAGGAGGAACCCCCTATGGAATAGGTAGGCTCAGTGCTCAGGTCTCTCTCATCCTGAGCCTGCCCCTGTGGCTCCTGCTTCTCAGAACTCTCAGGGCTTTGGAGGGTAGGAGGCTACAGGGAGCTGGGGCTGGAGGAAGCCTGATGGGGTCCTTACTCTCCTCTAGATGTAGTGAGAGCCCACAGGCTGTGGGAAGAAGTCCGTGGTGTGTATCACTGCCCTGACCAGCACTTGGCGGTGTGGTCCTTTCCGTGGACTCACCTTGAGTTTTTTGTTGTTGTTGATTTTTTTCTGCTTTAAAGAAATTCAACACAGCCTATGCTCCACTGTGTCCCTGAAGATGACTTTAGGTTCCTTGTCTCCACATCAGCCATCTTGCAGACCTTTTCCCTAATTACTCCCTTCAGGTCCCTCAGTGCCAACTGAGCATCTCTTTGTGCTCCCTATAACTGGCCAGCTATAGTGTTGATCTTTCTGTGCCAGGACTCAGTGTCTCTGTCCCCTGTCGATAACAGTGCTGCAAACCCAATTCTTTGGTGGGCAGAAATGCCACGTGATATAGCACACATTGTCTACCAAGGGCTGCCTCTTCACTGGGCCCCTTGGGCGAGTCAGGCACATTACGTCCAACATCTGAACTTGGAAGTGTTCCAGGCCAGTTGAGGGAAGGGCATGGTTGGGCTGGAGATGTGACTAGAGGGCACCTCAGGACAGGAACAGCACCCGCAGGCCCCAGGAGCCAGCAAGAAGGTCTGGGGAAAGTCAGGTGGTGCCTGGGGGGTCTGCAGACAGGGAAACAGGTGGAGTTACAGTTGGGAGGGGGCACTGCAGAGGGGTGGCAGCTACACACCGTCATCAGGATAGGGTGTCAAGGACAGCGGGACTATTTGGATGAACCAGCCAAAGAAATGGCAAGGTCTGTGAGAAAGGTCCCAGCAGTGCAGAGTCTAGACTAGCAGAGCACGGCTGAACAGAGCACGGGAAGGCACAGCTCTCACCAAGGGAGACATCTCTGCACCTCAGCTCTAGATGGAACCTGGGTGATACCTACATCTAGACTGAGTTGGGGTTGGAGTGGAGTCACCTTGGGAGAAAGGATGTCCACAGCCCTGGAGGCCCTGGGACATAAGTGAGGTCTGGACATCTTAAGGACGGAACAGGAATGTGGAATTTGAAGCTTGAGTGGAATGGGGAAGCAATCCCCCTCTGTCTCATACATGGTCACTTTCCAACCTTCTGAACTCTTCTTACCTGGTCTGCCGCTGGCCCCTGCAGAGACCAACCCCTGGGCAGTGTGCATCCCGTGGAGTTTGGCTCCATCATCACTGGAGAGCCCTCGCCCCCTCGTAAGTGTGGCCCTTGGGACATGGAGAGGGAAGTGAGGGGTGGGTGCTTGCCGTCTGCCCCCTTTTAGATGCTCCCCTTCTTTCCTTAACACTCAACACCTTCAATCCTTTGCCCTGCTCAGCCCCAGGGACCTCTTGCCAACAGCGCTTGCACCCTCCATCTCTTGAATTGTTCTCAGACCCTGCGAACCCTGAGCTTACCTAAGAACGACCCTCTGAAGCTTGCGCCATGCAAACCTGCCCTATCCCTATGGTACAGAAGCACCCTGAGGCCCTCCCGTTGCCCAGTCACCAACCTCTGTCTCAGTTGTTGCCTTCTCCTCAGATTTACGGGCTTGTATCAATAAAGAAATGAGACATGGGCCTCAGAGAAGCTGTTGTCATAGAGACCAGGATGCTGGAAGCCTTAGGGGCAGGGAAGGGAGACACTGGTTCTTCTTGGGTCCTTATAGAGGGAGGACAAATGTGCCCTGCCACGTGACTTGCGGCCTGTGGGGGGGGGGCAGTCCTCAGTGACTCAGATGCATTCTATATGGGCTGTATGCTGAGCTCTTCTCACCACAGGAACCCCAGAGCCCTATCATGTTGTATACCACCTGTCCTGAGAACTGTGCTATTCTGAAATGTCAGAATGTATCTAATAACAATAAATCCACAAGTTATATATCAGTGTTGTTGGCTGTGACTTGTTGAAAGGGTCTAAGTTGTTTATTAAAGAGATACTGAGATGGATTACTGAGAAATAAAGAAATTAGAAACAACATCTGGACAGTGGAGGTGCCAGCACTGGGGAGGGAGAGGAAGGCAGGTCACCAGGCCAGCCTGGTCTACAGACTGAGTTCCAGGATAGCTAGGGCTACACAGAGGAAACCCTGAAAACCAAACAATCAAATAAAAACAAAATCAGTAACACCTTGTACAGACAGAGAGAAAACAGTGTGGTGTGTGGGGTTGCGGGGGGCGGGGGGGGGAGAGTCCCAGGAGAGTTCAGGCCTCAGCACCAGAGACAGCAAGGTAGAGTCTCAAAGCCCATGTGGCAGAAGTGGGATCTGTTAGCATAAACCCAAAGGGCATTTTGGACAGGCAGGGAGTTCCCTTTGATGCAAGCTTACTCTGGTGAGGGCCCCTCACCCCAGGATGTCTGTTAGCCAGGGAATCAGTCAGTGTCTCAGTCTGTTAGCATCTGTGAGAGGGGAAAGCGCTGCTGCAGACATGGCCTGAGCAGCATCTGGATTCGAACACTGCACTTTAGGGCCAGTTCTCTCCCCTGGGTGGGACACTTGCCATTCAGTGCCTTTATGACAGCTGTGAGAGAGAGGTTGCTGCAAGTGTGTATGGATGGGTTAGCTCGAGCCCACAGTCTTAATACCAGGCAATCATGACTTCCCTTGACATCTGGTCATTAACAAACACAGGTTCTTTTACTACAATTTTAACTACTAATATTAACTAATAATGTATATAGAATATATAACACAGTACACATATATGAGTACATATAAATACATTGTATATATTATTAATTAATATTATTTAATTTTATTATCTTATTATTTGATATTATTTTACTATATGTTAATTATAACAATGTTCATAATATATGTGTAATAGAAATTTAATATTAATTATACCTATATATTTAGTACATATACATAGGTTACAGAATGGCTATAAAAGTGCCAGGAGCCATCAAGGAGGAGCTAAAAGCCAGCGAGTGATCTTCCTGAGATGCTTCTGCCATAGACTGTACAATTAGTGATGGATTTGCTTTCGTAGACAAGGACGAAGAGATTTCATTTTAGGAATGATTTCTGCTATTAATATGCCTTTCCTGGTATTATTAAGTATATATAACAATCACTAGGTATTAGCCCACCCTTTTGAACAATGAGGAATGTTCAAAAGAACATTCTGCAGAACAATGAAGATGTACTCTCTTGTAATGATGCTATGTATACAAATAGATGATTTCTTTTATTTAAAAAAAGATTTATTTATTTATTTATTTATTTATTTATTTAATACGTATGAGTACACCACCATTGCTTTGTTCAGACACACCAGAAGAGGGCATCAGATCCCATTACATATGGTTGTGAGTCACCATGTGGTTGCTGGGAATTGAACTCAGGACCTCTGGAAGAGCAGTTGGTGCTCTTAACCCCTGAGTCATCTCTTCAGCCCAAATAGATGATTCCCTAATTCTTAATGATGATCCTATAAGAATTCCTAAACTTATATTAGTAATTATTAAGCTTTTTATAATAGGACTACTATTAAGTTTTCTCTGATATGAAAACTTCATTAAGAACTCTGCCAGTCTTCAAGTGTCATGAGTTAGTTGTTTCTGAGATAGCAAGCAGGCATCTACAACTTAGAACACATTTTAAGAGGTTGTAAAACCATTAACCAATGGTTTATCAATACAAAATTTACCCACAAAAGTTATGTTTTTTAACTCTTTTTTTTTTTAAGATTTATTTTATTTTATTATATGTAAGTACACTGTAGCTGTCCTCAGACACTCCAGAAGAGGGAGCCAGATCTCGTTACGGATGGTTGTGAGCCACCATGTGGTTGCTGGGATTTGAACTTATCACCTTTGGAAGAGCAGTCGGGTGCTCTTACCCGCTGAGCCATCTCACCAGCCCCTTTTAACTCTTTTTTTAATTAGATATTTTCTTTATTTACATTTCAAATGCTATCCTGAAAGTTTCCTATACCCCCCCCCTGCCCTGCTCCCCTACCTACCCACTCCCACTTCTTGGCCCTGGTGTTCCCCTGTACTGGGGCATATAAAGTTTGCAAGACCAAGGGGTCTCTCTTCTCAATGATGGCCAACTAGGCCATTTTCTGCTACACATGCAGCTAGAGAGACGAGCTCTGGGGGTACTAGTTAGTTCATGTTGTTGTTCCACCTATAGGGTTGCAGACCCCTTCAGCTCCTTGGGTACTTTCTCTAGCTCCTACATTGGAGGCCCTGTGTTCCATCCTATAGATGACTGTGAGCATCCACTACTGTTTTTTTTAACTCTTTATGAACCTGTAGAACTGGTGAAGGATGAATGTTTAGCTAGATAATTACTCCTAATGGATATGCATGTAAACATTATCTGCTGTAAACTTATTTAATTTATGTTTGAACTTCCAGTAAACTTTTGTTAAAAAAGGGGGGGGGGGGGAAGGACCAGGCAATGGTGGCGCATGCCTTTAATCCCAGCACTTTGGAGGCAGAGGCAGGCAGATTTCTGAGTTCGAGACCAGCCTGGTCTACAGAGTGAGTTCCAGGACAGCCAGGGCTACACAGAGAAACCCTGTCTTGGGAAAAAAAAAAGGGTGGGGGATGCTTGGAAAAACCATGTGATCTCTTCTCCTAGAAAAGGTACAGAGACTAGGAAAGATTACTTGGAGATGTAACCTTGGAGAGGAAGCTTTGGGAGCAAGAGGATAGGAGCAAGGCCATTGCTACATCAGAACGGGAGGAGAGAGCAAGATTAGAAGGAGAATGCAGAGTGGAATAACTTAGAAACTGTAAGGCAACATAAAAAATTAAGAGAGAGATATGCAGAATGCAGAGGGAAAGGGGGGAAAAAGAAGCCGCAGAGAGCAGAAGGAGCAGGCAGGCTTCTCCTGACCTAACAGGTCTGTTCTTAATACCAAGGCAGGCGTAGTCTTACTAAGGAGAATAAAAGCTTTTTCTTCTTACTGACTTGGGTTTAATTCATTTAGCAATAAAAGTGTAGAAGCTTTTTCTTTCTCTATGCAATAAAGATTGGAGCTCGTTTTTCATCCAGAATGAGTGAGTTCTTTCTGCACTGGTGCTTGGGCTTTTGCTCCATATGCACACATAAGTGTGGGTGTTTGTGTGTGTGTGTGTGTAAGTATGTAATTATGAGATAGCATGTAAGCTGGGCTCAACTGGTTCAAATGGGGACTTGTGAGGGTATATGCATGAATCTGTACATGAATTTATGAGTTTATCCATATTTGCTTGTGTAAAAGTTTGTCCTTCTGTAAGTGTGACTCTCTTTTCCTGGGTCAAGAGAGGTCACAGTCCCTGAGGAGATAGAACAAAGGCTACTTTACTTA
Organism: Mus minutoides; assembly: GCA_902729485.2. Taxonomy (NCBI): domain Eukaryota; kingdom Metazoa; phylum Chordata; class Mammalia; order Rodentia; family Muridae; genus Mus; species Mus minutoides. Next base: position 1,219,136 of record LR749937.1, on the reverse strand, counting down.
ACCCCTGCTGTGTTAGATGAGGTGCTAAAGGAGACTGCAGTTTCTGACCCCCAAAAGGAACTCAAGCAGGTCAGCTACAGTATCAAAGTGACTTAAGATAGGTAAACGTTTTATTATTAAACAGCAACCCTACATATCTCATAAGACCAAGTCTCACCCTGGCTGACACTCTTCCCACTCTGCTGCCTCAAGAGGAACCAAACAGAAAGAACCTCTGGGGCTGGCTCCTGGCACAAATGGGTTAAAGATGTTGTAGCATGGGGAAATGAAGAGATGGCTCAGCTATTAAGAGAATATCTTACTCTTCCAGAGGACCAGTGTTCAATTCCCTGCAAACATATCGGGTGCCGCACCATCACTTGTAACTCCAGCTGCAGATGCTACATCTGGCCTCTGCAGGCACCCACACACATGTGGCACCCACGATTAAAAATAAGATAAATCCAAAACAGCAACGTTGAAGCATGAGCTGAAAATGGTAAAGTGCTTGCATAGCATAGACCAAGTCCTGGGTTTGGTCCCTACCTGTTAAAGAAATATTCTCAGTATCACACAAAGGAACACCCAAGCAAAGCAAAAGCTCCCAGCAAGACAAAACTACGGTCTTCATCAAGAGCGTGTGCGCTGAAGACCAAGCACGCTGGGCGGAAAGTGCGCCTGGATTTTTGTTTGCTTGTTTTGTTCAAGACAGGGTTTCTCTGTATAACAGCCTTGGCTGTCCCTGAAATTCACTGTGTAGACCAGGCTGGCCTCAAACCCACAGAGATCCGTTTACCCACGCTTATCTAGGCTTCAGTCTCACCCTGTGAGATGGCCTGAAAGTTGTTAGAACCGCATGGGATCTCTTTCTGACAGACTGGTTGGCACCTTTTCCTTCTCTCAGCATGAGATTCCTGGGACATTCGTGTTTCAGCATCAGGCACAGTAGCAGAGCTGGAACCTGAGGTCTGAGGGCTCAGACTCAGACCACAAACTGGACAGAGAGAGCAAACTGGAGACTGTGGGAGGCTTTGAAACCTCAGCTCCTGCCCCAGCAAATACCCTCCAGCAAGGCCACACCTCTTAAACCTCCCCAAACAGGGTCACCAACTGGGGACCTAATATTCAAATGCCCACAAATATGGGAGACATGATATCCAAACCACCAGGACAGGTGTATACCTCCATGCTTGGTTTATGTAGCAAAGGCTACATATTAGCCTTTTCTAATAAACACTAATGTGAAGCCCTGCTAGTCTCGCTGTTTGCCTCTGCTCTGCCCCTGCTGCTTCTCCATCTGGTTCTCTGTTCTCTGACCTCGGCACTTCTGTATCAGACAGCCCTGCCGTGTCCAGTCTGCCAGCCATGTTCTGTCTACTTGCCTCTCTCTCTGCTCTGGACTCTTCCAGATGCCTCTGGCTGTTCTTCCTCACACCTACAATAAAAACCTGACCCTTAATCATACCACAGAGACATGGAGTCTTCTTTATACAGATTTTCTTGTAGTTCTCTTAAAGAGAGATTAAACAAACAGGCTGAGCACACCAGAGGATAACAGGTTAAGTCCTAAGTGAGCTCATGGCATATTGGCTTGCCTGTGAGGTCCAGCAAAAGTTCAGGCTTTTTGAATGAAGGAGTTACTTTCATAAAATTCTATCATACACACACAGCTAAAGGTCTGCATGGGAAAATACTGGTGAGTAGACCAAGTCCAGGTTACTAACAGCCTCTGCACAGGGAGAGCCCAACTGTGGAGAATAGGCCAAGGACAGGCCGCTAATCGCCATATTTAGGCCTGTTCTTTAAGATGTGTGTGTGTGTGTGTGTGTGTGTGTGTGTGTGTTTTATGTATATGAGTACACTGTAGCTGTCTTCAGACACACCAGAAGAGGGCATCACACCCCATTACAGATGGTTGTGAGCTACCACGTGGTTGCTGAGAATTGAACTCAAGACCTCTGGAAGAGCAGTCAGTGCTCTTAACCGTTGTGCTCAGCCCTTCCTTATATTTGTATTTTAAATAGCTTAAAAAAAAAAACCATGAATGTGAAAATTAGCATAAACTTTAGTGTTCAGAAATAGATTTTTGTTGGAATACAGCCAGGCTTTCTTGTGTTGACTGTGTGAGGGCATTCTGGGAAACAGGGTGTGGCCTGGGAAGCTGTTAACTCAAACCTCTAGTCTCGTTTGGCCCTCCTGCAGACAGTCCAAGCCCCACAGTACACTGCTGCATGTCTGGGGCAGTTGTTCCAGCTGCTGAACAAGTTGTTGTGGAACACTGTCACCCTGACACTACTGCTCCTCAATGTTTGAAGGAAAATCGTCCTCAGTCTCAATGCTGTATAAATAAACTCTATAAAATCAAAAGGCTGCATTCCATAGAATGAAACATGTGGGGACATTTTCTTCCATGCCCAGGCCTTCTCTTCCTGGCAGGGCTCCAACATGTCCTGGTCTGCCTGCTGACTCCAGGCTATGGCTGGCTGACTCCTTATCAGGCACGTAGCCCTCCTTGGTCCTGGTTCTACCACTCCCAAAGCCTGGTCCCAGGTCAATGCACAGATTCAGCCCCTGTAATAGTAATCTTGTGTGTGTGTGTGTGTGTGTGTGTGTGTGTGTGTGTGTGTGTGTGTGTGTTCTATGTCCCTTTTGCTCCCAAATAACTGCAGAGTGTTTCTATGCCCACTCTAGCCCTAAAGATACAGAGACCTGGCATTTTTTATTAACAAGCTACACACTCTAATATCTGGGCAGATTGTTATCTATCCTAACCCAACTAGACTAACTTCTACCCAACCAAATGCCCTGTTACTTGCCATCTGGTCTTGCCCTGGTTCACTCTGGTCTGTAGATGCTCTCCTGGCTGCTTTCTCATGGGGAATCTTCCTGGTCTCTCCATGTGGTTTCTCCACACTTTCTTTCCCTCCTGGTCCTTATCTACTCTCTAGTCTCCTTTGGGACCCCATGACTGGGATTGGAAGTCCCTCCCTATCTCTTCTGCTCAGCTAATTGGCTGACCAGCTCTTTTATTAACCAATCAGAAGTGATGGAAAACAATGTTTACACAACATTGAGATCCGGAGATGCTATCTTCCAGACTGCAACCAGATGTCTGGGGCAAAGAAGTCAGCATCTGAACACACAGTGCACAAAACCATCCCCCAACAAGCCCACTCTGGACTTCCCAGCCAAGGTGTGCCCTGCCCAGCCCAGCCCAGCCCAGCCCAGCCCAGCCCAGCCCAGCCCTGCCCTGCCCTGCCCTGCCCCCTCCACACCTGCCGAACTCTTCCAGCAGGAGAGAGTTTGGTTACCAGCAACCAGCTTTATGAGATCTGGTGCTCTCTTCTGGCCTTGGGTAGCATACATACAGACACATAAAACAAAATCTTCTTACAATGCTGTGTCTTAATCTGACCAGAAGAAAATGTAAGACTGAGTAGAAATAGTCCAGGAAATAACTAGTGAGAATTCTTATGAAGAACGGGGATAAGGTGAAGGAGAAGTAAAACATACAGGGAAAGTTGGGACGGGCTTCCTAAAAGGGTTGCTTCCCTTCTTGAGGGAATGGTGGCAGGGTGGGCCTTGAGAAGGTAAGGGAAATGGGACTCAGGAGTTAAAAATGCCTCACTCTGAGTTCCCAGGCAGACTCCCAACTCTTGGTTACTCTTCCTATCCTGGTGTTAGATGTCAACCCGTGCTCTGTAAAATGGTTCCCGACGGCCTCTTCAAGTTTTGGTCTGTTTTTCCTGGACAGTCAATTCTTTACCTTTCCCATAGAATAACCCTGGTTAACACCAAGATTCCTGGTGCAGAGGGCCTGGGGAGATGACATCATTGGTGAAGTCCCACACAAGCATGAGAACCTGAGTTCAATCCCCAGTAAAACCATTAGAAGCTGAGTGTAGCAACCCCACGTGTGTGTGTGTGTGTGTGTTTGTGTGGTGAGTGTATGCCTTGTCAGAGGCTTCCTGAGGAGATACAGCACACATGCCTTTTCATCTTAGACAGGTAACTGACAAGGGCCAGAGAAATAAATCCACCAAAGTCCAACTTGGCAAATACTTATTTTGGGGGAATTTGTTATTATTATTTTTACTCATTATTTGAGTTTATTGGGATTACTTACAGGGGCATAATTGTCAAAAATCACTCACCCAGACATGGGTGGTGAGCCTAGAGCTCTGTGCAGGGCTGGCAGGTAGCCTGCCTGCTGGGATGTCTTCTTTCAGCCATTGCCTGTAACCCTGAGGAGAGGCCTTGTGAATCTCACACATTTCAGCTCTTCTGGATTTGAGAGGTTTAATTCTTGCTTAATTTTTGAGTCTCAGGAAGCTCCCCCACCCCCGCCCCCAGAAGGAACTAACTGTTCCCACTAGGAGCCAAAGGCTTGTGCACAACAGGCACTCCAGTACTCTGGATCTATCCAGGTAACGTCAGGCCCTGGCTTAGTGACTTTGGATCCACCTGAAGGTGCTGTCTGGGGGTGGGGACAGAGTGAAGAGAGCAGGATGTTATTTCCTCTCTAAAGCTGGGAACGCACCTGTCGGCAGGTGCCCGCTGCCCTCTCTAGACCTAGGAGGAGGCGTCTGTCCTACTGGGGCTCTGCCAATCGTCATGGCCCGCTGCATGGAGTCTGCACTGCTGCTGCTGCTGCTGCTGGGTGAGTGCCTGCCTCCTCCTCGGCCCTGGCCCTGGCCCTGGCCCCTGCCCTCTCTGGCCCTAACCATCAGGGACAAGGTGGGATTGTAAGAGTGACTAAAGAGGCTGGGTCATTGAAGGGATGCTCAGAAATGGCTTGTGCTTTGTGCCGAGGACCTGTCACAATATGTCCCCGCTGTGCCTTGTACCCCACCTTTCCGTTAAGCTGAGCCACCCTTCCCAAATCTAGCCTTGATACCTGTGCCCCAGGGACTTTCTTTTTCCTTTCCTCCCCTGCCCAAATGTGGCCCTCAGAGCCTCTGCTCTTGGGAGTGCCCTACTGATTCATGGTGGCTCTTAGAGCAGAGACATGCCATATTGAGAGGAGCACATTTGATGGATGAGAGGCCAGGTCAGGCGATTTTACTGAGTCTGGGATGCCAGAGAGGTAAGAGGGTGGGAAAAGGAAGTTGCCATAAACCTGAACTTGGTGACTTGGCTGGATTTAGGTATGTCCACTGGCAAGTTCGGTCACAGCTGCCATGTCTACTGATGCTACTCTAACAGAGTCAGGCATTCTCCTCCCCCTGAATGGGTTGTCATCTGTGACTTACATAAGTCTTCACTGAAACTACTGATAAACAGCCAGGTCTGTCTCAGAATGGTCTGCCATCAGGGGTCTGGTCTGTCTGAATCCACATCTGGAAGCCAGGGCCTGAGTGTGCAGTTCAATATACAGTACCTGTCAAGAATCCAATGCTCAGAATCCCCTTCTGTGGTCCAGAGCCAGAGTCCAGATGGGGCAAGATGAGTTAGACTCCGATCAATGATAAGCCTGTGGACAGGGGTCAGGAGGCACAGGTCAGGACGGGAGGAGGGCCAGAAACCTGTAGATTTACTCACAGGGTTTCCATGGGTCAGAGAAGGGACCATCAGTGTATCAAGAGGAGAATGAGGAGTGCTATGATCAATGTGTCCATTAAGCCTTAGTGTCCTGTCAGGCGGAGCTGGGGAGGATAGAAGGGGCCCAGTAGCCCCTTTGTGGATGCATGGGCTATTTCTGGAGATGCTGGTGGAGGCTGAACCTCAGCTTCTGGGGAAAGATCAGGCCCAATCTCTGAGTACTGCATCCATTCATGTCCTGGGTAGATATTCCTAGTACCTGCTCATGCCCCTTCTTCAAGATCAACGGGTCACGCCTATGGGCCACACTCTCTCCCTTTGGGTTTGGGTACCCCCTCCCCCAAAATTCAGGGGTGTGGACTGTGGAGAACCGAGCACGGAGGACTGCAGCCTGCCCGCTCTTCACCAGGGTCTGCGAGCTTTACCGACGGGAATCGCTGCGTGGACGCGGCCGAGGCATGCACAGCAGACGAGCGGTGCCAGCAGCTGCGCTCTGAGTACGTGGCACGATGCCTGGGCCGGGCAGCGCCCGGGGGCTGGCCAGGACCTGGGGGCTGCGTGCGCTCCCGCTGCCGCCGAGCCCTGCGCCGCTTCTTCGCGCGCGGACCTCCGGCGCTCACGCAGGCGCTGCTCTTCTGCGGCTGCGAAGGCCCCGCGTGCGCCGAGCGCCGGCGCCAGACTTTCGCGCCCGCCTGCGCGTTCTCGGGCCCGGGGTCGGCGCCGCCCTCTTGCCTGGAGCCCCTGGAGCGCTGCGAGCGCAGCCGCCTGTGCCGGTGCGTGCGTGCGGGGCGGGCTGGGCCGCTCACCCGCGTCCGGGCGCGCGCAGGCCCCGTCTCCTTGTCTTCCAGGCCTCGTGCGCTCCCGCGCCCGGCTCCCGCGACGGCTGCCCGGAGGCGGGGGGCCCGCGTTGTCTTCGCGCCTACGCAGACCTCGTAGGTAGGCTGGGCGGCCTCGGGCGGGCCGGGCGGCGGAGACAGACTCGGGGCGCCCGTCACATGCCCTGGGGGTTTCCCCCGCAGGCACCGTGGTCACCCCCAACTACCTGGACAACGTGAGCGCGCGCGTGGCGCCCTGGTGCGGCTGTGAGGCCAGCGGAAACCGGCGCGAAGAGTGCGAAGCCTTCCGCAAGCTCTTTACAAGGAACCCCTGCTTGGGTGAGGGGCCTGGAGATCCCGGGGAACCACGGATGTCTGTGGTCCAGTCCAAGCCGCCTGGCCCGTGGGTCTTATTTACTTGGTGTGGGCAGTGGACGGTGTGCAAATGCCATGGCGCATGGGTGGAAGTCAGAGGACAATATATTAGAGTCTCTCTCTCTACCATGTGGGGCCCCAGGATAGCGCTGGGGTCGCCAGTTTTGGTGGTCTGCTGAGCCATCTTGCTGGCTGATGTGAGCCCATTTTTTGATGGAAAGAAAACTGAGGTATTTTGAGTAGCTGTTTCCAGAGACCAGATAGCAGATCACTAGAGAATTCTAGAGGTGTCAGGAATCTCTGAGGGCGAGAAAGGATGAGTTAAAACGTGTCCAATGGCTTCAAGTTGGCTGAGACTCCCTTTGACACTAATGGGGAGGCTCTTTCTTCCATGTGCGCCCAACTTAACACTGCTGTTCTTGCCTCTGGTTGGAGTGGCTCAGTTCCAGATTTCTGGGGGCCTGTTTGAAGCCTGTCTCTGCCCCTTAGTAGCTGAGAGTTAAACTCTTATTAATCCCGATTGTGTTCACCTCTAAAAGGGAGGGGGGTGCTTGTCAACCTCACTAGCAGTTTGTGGGACATTCTTAGCACAGTGATCTTCCATCTCAGGCCATGCCTTGCAGGTTCCAGCGGTGTCTTATTTTTGTCCCAAGGGAGTGGGGCAGTTTCTAGGGTTTCCTGGCCAAGTCTTCTCTGGATCTCTCCACTCCACAGATGGTGCCATACAAACCTTTGACAGCTTGCAGCCATCAGTTCTTCAGGACCAGACTGCTGGATGCTGTTTCCTGCGAGTAGGTCTGGGGAGAGGATGGGGAGTTGACAGTTTCTGCATCCTTCCCTATGTGCTCGCTTGCCCTTCCCAGGCAAGGCATGAGTGGCCTGAGAAGAGCTGGAGGCAGAAACGGTCCTTGTTTTGTCCTAACCCCCAAGGTGTCCTGGCTGTATGCACTCACTGCCCTGGCTCTCCAGGCTCTACTCTGATTAGGAACGTGAACCGTGGCCGACACAGCTGACCGCCATGTCTCCCGATGACTGCTCACTGAACTGAAACTCCCTTGCCCTCAGGTCTGCTGCCCTTTGCAGGTCTGGACCCCTGTGTGGCTGTCCTCTGGATTGGAAGCTATTGGCTAGGGTCTGACTGAAAAGCCTGTATTCCCTGTCAGTAGGCATCTTGTCTGTTTTCTTCCCTATCCTAGAGATGAGGACCCGTAGATGAGGCCTCATTGGGCCCCCTGGGCTTACAGAGCAGGACAGAGAGGAGCCCCAACTCCTAGAGTTTGGAACTGTCCTTTCCCAAGAAGACGAAGCACTAAGGAGATCATATGAGCAGGCTGACAGACAAGACTGCCTAAATACCCTCCCAGGTAGCCATTACTCACCATTAAGCTGACCCGTGCCCCAGAACCAGCACTGACGTGGCTTGTCACCTAGGACAGTGTGTAGACATTAAGGAGAGACTCAGGTCCCTCCTGCTCAGCATCCCACCAGCTTCCCAGGCTATCCCTGCCATGGTTTCCCCAGCACCCTCAGTGGCTCAATAAACCCGTGTGCACTGAGACCAACCTGGTTTTCTGTCATTTGACCTGGAAATGTGGAGACCTGTGTGGCCTTGGATACCTCTGGAACTACTCTTGAGTCTGAATACCTGAGAATGAATATAGCCATATCTGGAGCAGCAGCCAGCAACGGAAACTGAATACATGTGTTGCGATTCCTTTGCAAACTCAAAGATGGTGTTTGCTGGCATTATCAGTGAGCTCTGGGCTTTTGTCAGGTCAAACTGGGTTGAGGAAATGCTCGAGGAAACTGGGCTCAGGCACATCTGTCTCCAAGGTTCAAAGGACCTTGTGATTACTAGTCCTCACACAGTTCTCAGTAGCTAGAAAAGGCCCCACTGAAGGGTAGGTTAGGATGCCACCATGCTGGAGCTTCATACTCTCAGCATCTTCGCAGAGACCGCTAAGAGAAAGGCACTCTTCCTTTTCAGCATTTGTGGATGATCCGTTAGTGGCCCAGTGTGGGTCATGGGCCTTTTGCTGAGGAGAGTCACAGCCAGCAGGTCACCTGGGGTAGGAGGGTTTCTCAGAGGAGGTATTGGGCAGAGTGAGAGTGAAGCTGGGTCCAAACTTCCCATTTCACAAAGAGAATTCCCTTCTCCACCTGCATGGGTGTGTGGGTGGAGAGAGGCAGGGGGTGCTGGAGCCAGGGAATAATGAAAGCATCACACTGCCCTGCTTACGACAGCCACAACGTGGCTCCAACACAGGATGAAGTGTCTGTCTGATGATTTCCTTATGTGAGTGTGCTCAACTCCACTGCTCTATTGACTTTGATATTTAGCCTAAAAGGAAGACATTAAAATTTATGTGTGTGCCTGAGTATACATATATGCACCATATGTATGCAGGTGCCTATAGAGACTAGAAGAGGGTATTGGAACTAGAGTTCTGGGACACTGTGAGCCATTTGATGTGGGTCCTGGGGATCGAACCCAAGCCCTCTGCAATGCTTTTAACCACAGAGACGTTTTTTTTTTTTTTTTTTTTTTTTTTTTTTTTTTTTTTTTTTTTTTTTTTTTTTTTTTTTTTNAAAAAACAACTAACAAAACCTCACAGGGCAGAGCTAGAGCCAAGGAGAGCAATGAGCTCACAGGTGGGTACTAGGAGCTTGTGCGACAGTGTCCTCTGAATTGAACATCTTCCATCCTGGAGGCAAACTTCTCAAGACACAGGATGTAAAAGAGAAGAGGAATAACAGGCTGTTTTAGGACAAGATGTTTATAAAGAGCCGAGATCCTGCTGGGAAGCTTGTAAAGTAAATTCAGAATAGCTTCAGGAAGTTCCTGAAACTGATCAGATTCACCAGGCCTTCTTTCCTAAGACTGTGTATATAAGCAGTTAAGACTGCTGAGAGTCTCTGTCAGACAAGGCCAGTTGCAAAGACAACCCCTGGAAAAGCTGGGCTCCTAGGAAAAGACTCAGAGTGAGCAGCCTATAAGCACAGAGACCAGCCAAGCAGCCAGGAAGAAACTGGCCCAGCTGCTCAGACCAACTTAGCCACCAGGAAAGGCCACCTTCAGCTGTTCTCCTGCTCTTCAGCTCATACTTTGTGCTAGCCACAGAGAGACCCACCTGCTGCTCATTTGTCACACTTAGATACCCACATACCTGTTGCCTCATGAAGCTGAGCCAGAAGGTGGCTTAGGATCCTCTGGAGGTAGAGTTACAGGCAGTTGTGAGCTGCCCAACAAGTGTGCTTGGAACCAGAATTGGGTCCCCTGGAAGAACAGTATGTGCTCTTCGTTGCCGACCCATCTTTCCATCCTTGTGTTTTTGAGACAGGGTCCTACTCTGGAGCTGAGATTTGGTCTTAAACTCATTATGTAACCCAAGATGACCTCACACTTGGGATAATCGTCCTACATCAGCCTCCGAAATGCTAGGACTGGGGCTAGAGGGAAGGTTCAGCAGTGAAGAGCACCTACTACTCTTGTGGAGAAACTGGGTTCAGTTCCCAGCATCCTCATGCTGCCTCACAACTCTAAGTCCCATTCCAGGGTACTTTCTTCTGGATTCTGTATGCATGCATATGGCGTACATACATACATTTAATATGTATGTACATTTAACATTCATGTACACAAAATAAAAACAAGCCTTTAAACAACAAAGTCCTAGAATTCTTGGCATGAACTTGTAGCCAGTCTGGGTTACTTTGTGAGCTTTTTTTTTTTTTTTTTTCCAGACAGGGTTTCTCTGTATAGCTCTGGCTGTCCTGGCACTCACTTTGTAGACCAGGCTGGCCTCAAACTCAGAAATCCGCTTGCCTCTGCCTCCCAAGTGCTGCGATTAAAGGTGTGCCCCACCACGCCCAGCATGTGGGCTATTCTTTTTCCCACCCTTTATCCCCCTGGTTCCATCCTTGTCACTAGATAAAGAAGGGTAGAGGTCGGGGAAGCAGGGAGGAGAGAAAGGGGGGGGGGAGGAAGAAAGATACATCTGAATCTAATGTCATTCTTGTTTGTTCTTTGAGCAAGACTACTACCCCCCCCAATGACCACCAACCACCAACCCCCGACCCCCGCCCTCCCCCAATGACCACCAACCACCAACCCTCCCCATCAGGGCCTAGCATTTATATACCTTCAGAAAAGTTCCCAAAATTCCAAATGTCACACAATCCCAGAAACTATCTGCAGCTGGCAAAAATCATACTTCTGCTAGAGCATGAGGCAAATCATAGTCAGCTGCTAGGAATGGTTCAAAGCAGTCCTAATTCCCACACCTGGGATTAAAATGAGAACACATTCTTACAATATTTCTGGGGTTTTTTTGTTTTTTGTTTTTAAAGGAAACCAAAACTGCAGAATTGTGACATTTCCTTCATTCTGTTTAAGCCCCCTTCTGTTGTGCTGAGTAGTGGGAAATTATAAACAGACATTTTCAATGAAATAAGCAATTTTTGTGTCAGTGGTCAAGGTTTTCAGGCCTCTCCTCTTTCTGCTGCAGTTGCTTTGCCTTTGATGTAGGTAAACAGTAGCAGCCGAGCAACCCTATTGCCTGAGTTAAGTTGCATCTCTACCTTTACATATACCACAATTTTAATTTCTCCTTTGAAATATTCATCTATGCTTCCTGGATGCACAATGAATTCTTAGGAAGTCAATCACTCCTTCCCAAGATCATCCTTACTGTCCCCGAGGGCAAAAGACCATAAACTCTAGTAGCTATGTTTTAACATTGAATTTTGGGGGATAGAGCAAGATGTTTATCTGTGGCCAAGTCTAGAGACATGCTGCCTGCAATAGTGTGCATTAAATCTCCAGTGCTCGGTAAAGGTTTTGAGTCTCCATGCCACTCTCTGGTTGAAATGGCTCATACTTTCACTTCAGGGCCTCAAGCTAGGCTCCCAAGGCCATTTCATAATGGTAATATGTTATCTTGAATATCTCTTTTGGACCTACACTCATTGGTCCAGTGGCAACCCTGGCCACATCACCTGCATACCCTTGGAAGTCTAGGCCTTCTTTCTGGTTTATATGTAGAAAAACCATTGCCCTTAAAGATGTCTTGTTCACAATTTTGTTGCAAATGACCCTATTTCCCACAATGCACCAGGCATTTTGAGATCTGAGACCTTTAGTCTTGGCCACAATGACTCCTTGCAAATGACTGTATTTGCTGCAACTGAAGCACAGGGCATTTTGATATCAGAGACCTCTAGCTATAGCTTGATCAATGATATTAGCACGGTACACATTAGAACTAATATTGGTCTTATCCCTTATCCACTCATCCATAGGCATTGGTCATGCCTTTAAAGGTCTGATGACTTTTTTATATTTGGTATTTGCATTGTCATACAGCAAGGTCTCTATCAACACCTGCCTTGTGTCAGGGTCTGATATGGCTTTGTTCACAGCTGAGACTAATCTTGGTTAAAAAAAAATCAGTGGAGGCTTCTCCAGAGCCTTGTATAATCTTTGTAAATGAACTGGACTTTTTCCTGGTTCCTCCTTTGTTACAGCCTCTGAGGCAACATTGTTCTATAGTAGTTTCATGACACTGATTCTGTTCTTGTACATTAGAGTACTGCCCTTCACCTAGCAGCTGGTCTTTTACTATATTAATTCCCCTTGCTCTGTTTTACTGTTCAATGTTCACAGTTTCTTTCCTCCAGCATATTAACCATTGCAACGGCTGACAGTCTCTATCTAGTACAGCTGTTACCAATCCCTTTCAATCTTGGGAAGGGATTCTAGTTTGTGTAGCCCAGTTATTTAATAGTGGTTCCACATAAGGAGAGTGCATTCCATATGAAATCATTGCCTTTTAAAAACACCTTAGAGCTATCATTTTTATAGGACTCCATCCTGTTTCGCCTTAATCTTGTTCCACACCATTAGTAGGCATATGCTATATGGGAAAACTGGAAAAACTGATGGTGATCTCATAACCCTGAGCCACCCATCCTTCCACTCTGTCAGAATGCTGGTTTGAGATGAACCCTTTTTCTTGAGATGGACTATTTTAGCAGATTGTCCTTTGGTATTTTTCAGCTTTTTTTCTGACCCAATGGCCCTCCCGTGCAACTTCTTTGGGAAACTCCTGCTCTCTTCTTACTCAGTCACTGGGACTGAGCCTTTTGTTCTCCTTTTCCATGCTTCTTGTCTCCCAAGAGCTTCTGTCTCCACCACAAACTCTCCAGGTGCACCCCCACCCAACTCTGCAAGCCTTTCAGGAAAGTAGAGTAGAGTGGCCCCTTTAGTTTTCCCATTTCATACATTGTTTCTCAGGCTGCTCCATTTCCACACCAAAATTTTCCAGCTGCTAGGCTATTATTTCAACCTACTTAAGAAACAGAATATATAGAAGAAAAACAAAACCAAAACAAATCAAGAGAACAACAAAACCTCAGAAAATCCCCTCTGGGAGCAAAGTGAGGAATATCCCAGCAACGACATCCACAATCCATTTCTTCATCCCCTGCTGCTTCCTCTAAGGCATTTTTGAGTTCCAAGTTGGGTGCCACTTGTAGCCAGTCTTTGTTACTTTGTGGGTTCCCCCCAACCCTTTAACACCCTGGTTTTACCCCCGCCCCATCACTAGATGGGGACAGAAAGGAAGATAGAGAGATATGAAGATCTCTGAATATAATTTATTTTTGTTTCTTCTTCAAGCAATACTACTAACCACAACCAATACCCCTGAATGACCAACAATCACCAACTCTGCCTACTGGGGCTCCAATATTTATATACCATCTGAAAAGTTTCCAGAATTCCAAATGTCACACAATCACAGAAACTATCTGTAGCTGGCAAAACCATACCTCTGCTAGAACATGAGAAAAATCATAGCTGCTGTAGTCAGTCCAAGGCAGTTCATTATATGCCATACACTTGGGATTAAAATGAAAATACATTCTTATAATATTTCTGTGTTTTTTAAAGAGACCAAAATTCCAGAATTGTTACTACATGAACTACTACACCTGGCTTAGAACTCAATTTGTAATGACTTGCTCAAGAAAACACAGCAGTGTAGACCTGTAACCCCAATACTTGGGAGGAGAGAACAGGAGGATCAGAATTTAAGACCATTCTTGGCTATAAAGCAAATTTGAGACCAGCCTGGAGTACATAATGTTCTGTCAGGGCTGGAGAGATAACTCAGTGGTTAGGAGCCCTGGCTGTTCTTCCAGAGGACCAAGGTTCAGTCATAATGTCTGTAACTTCAGTTTCAGAGGCTCACACCACTTCCTCTGGTCTCTGTGGGCACCACAAGCATGTAGTGTATAGACATACATGCAGGCAAAATACCCATATGCATAAAATAAAAATTGATATTTAAAAAAATCAACCAAGTATAGTTATCTCCAGCTTTTCTCCCTCTAGCTAAAAACTTGTTGCTTTCCAAGTTACTAACCCAACAATCTCTCACGTTCTGACAAACCCCCAGCAGTCCACTGCTTTACTTCTCTCACTGCCTGTCATCTGCCATGAAACCAGCACCAAATGTTTTCAGTGAATGATGCTCCAGGATACAGATCTGGAAAATAAAGGCCCTCATCTCAGTCAGTTTGCCTTGATGCAGAGCTGTAGTGACTCCTTTGAGCCAAGCATCTACCATCTTGGGGCATTCAGCTGTACCCTCCTGCAAAACATTATCCCAGCTAAGCTTGTTGACAGCTTACACCCTAGCATAGATGGGTGGAGCAGGGCCTGAGATTCTCACCTGATTAGCCCTATCATCTGTTGTATGCAGCTCTGCCTTAATTGCATGTTATCTAGTGGAGGGGCGAGCAGTCAGTCTATCTATCTATCTATCTATCTATCTATCTATCTATCTATCATCTTTGTTATATATATTATATATAATCTATCTACCTGGTTTGTATATTATTTTTCCCCTCTGTTTCAAAACTTTTTCTTTTTTTATTGGGTATTTTCTTTATTTACATTTCAAATGTTATTCCCTTTCCTGGTTTCCTCCTCTCCTGGAAACCACCTATTATATCCCCTCCTCCCCCAATTTCCATGAGGGCGTTCCTCTTTCTTTTTTTTTTTTTTTTTTTTTTTTTTTTTTCCCGAGACAGGGTTTCTCTGTGTAGCTCTGGCTGTCCTGGAACTCACTTTGTAGACCAGGCTGGACTTGAACTCAGAAATCTGCCTGCCTCTGCCTCCCAAGTGCTGGGATTAAAGGCGTGCGCCACCACGCCCGACTCTTTTTTTTTTTTTTAAAGATTTATTTTATTTATTATATGTAAGTACACTGCAGCAGTCTTCAGACACTCCAGAAGAGGGTGCCAGATCTCATTACGGATAGTTGTGAGCCACCATGTGGATGCTGGGAGTTCCTCTTTCTAAGGACAGAAGCACCCACACGTTGATCTTCCTTCTTCTTGAGCTTCATGTGGTCTGTGAATTGTGTGTTGGGTATTCCAAGCTTCTGGGCTAATATCCACGTATCAGTGAGTGCATACCATATGTGTTCTTTTGTGATTGATTGGGTTACCTCACTCAGGATATTTTCTAGTTCCATCCATTTGCCTAAAGTTCATGAATTCACTGTTTTTAATAGCTGAGTAGTTTGTGTATTATATGTTATATATAATCTCTGTGTTATATGTATTATAAATACTCTATTTCTGTGTGTTATATATATCATATATAATCTATGTGTGTATTATATATGTGTATTATAAATGTTATATATAATCTGTGTATATTATATATATTAGATATAATCTATCTTTCTGTGAGTGCCAGGGAAAACTGGAATGGGAGCACCATCTATGTGGGTCTGGGGAAGCCCTCATCCCTGCTGGGTAAGGCTTTTTTCAGGGTGTGGATTGTTAGGGGGAGGAGTATCCACACTTCTCTAAGTAACCCCTCATGTATGTTCTGCATAAAAGCCCAATAAACTCACTGGTTTTCTAGTGAACTTTGGTGGAATCGTGCTTTGGTTTCTTGCTGGGACCCTTGAAGGGACAGACATTACTTACATTTTCTCTCTGGGAAGGAATTTTAGCAACAGAAACCCAGAATAGTTCTTGACCAGGTAGTTTTTGTGTAAGTGGTGGCTCAGGGACCCATGTTCCTTCCAACACTTTAACCTGTGAACTCCAGGGAAGGCCCCAGATGAAGATATTTTCTGTGCAAAAGTTTGGTGTTATCACTTTTCCAACATTTCATCAGCCATGGCCCAGTGTGGACCCAACCTAATTTTCAGAGCCTGGGCAATGTGGAATTCTAGGTCTTACAAGGTAAGAGAGAACTGACTCCCAAGAGTTGTGCTGACCTCCACTGTGTGTCTTGGCACATGTGTTCACACACCCTGTAAGCAAGTCAATACTTTTAAATTCTGGCCGGGAGCTGGCTCATTAGGTAAAGGTTTATGTTGCCAAGGTTGAAGTCCTGAGTTTGTTCTTCAGGCCACTTCCATTAAGGTGTTGTTTGCCCTCCACATGCATGCGGTGTCATATACCCACATACGTAGACACAAACATTAAAAGAAGTCCTTAAACTCCTCACTAAACTTACTAAACTCTGCTCCATAAACTGAAACTCTTTTCAGTGTGGAAGCCAAGGGTCTAGAGTTGCAGTCTACTCTAGGGGATTACTCAGCTGCTAAGGGTGAGAAGGCACTGCCGTGTCTGTCTCCTCACTGCTAATATAAGGACTAAAATGTAAATATAAAACAAAATTAGCATTGAACATTCAGAACGAAACGCACATTTTTTACCAGATCTACTTTTATTTCAGAAGGAACTTTGTATTATAGTATTTACTTTTGTTTATATACAAGTGCTTCACATCTGCATTTAAAATGCAGACCCCCACTTACTTCTCTTGTTCCTGATTAAATTAGCTGTTATTTTACAATACAAAAAATACCAAAAAATTGCAGTCCTAAATGTATGTATAACACCAACAATCCCAGCAATTAAATAGTTTACAATACTTACTCCATATTTACACAAGTGCAACAGATGCTAAATTACACATATTAACAAACTAAGTTCGGATCAAAACAAGACAACAAACTGTAAAGAACCAGAAAAGATTTCCAGAGGCAGAATTAGTTCAGCAGGCTTCCCTAGTGTTGTGTGCAGTCAGTCAGGCTCTGAGAGCAGCTTCTCTTATTGCCTTTAGTTTTTCTCTGTACTCTGGAGGGCACCCTGAGGGCTCCCTGCAGGCAGGGTGGGGAACTCCAGAGCCTTTGCTCCACTGGAGGCCAGGCTGATGTCCCATTCCAAGGCTGTGCTGGGAGGTTGTGACCAGGGTCAACATTTCAGATTCCCTCAGGGAGCCAAGGCTCACCCTAGGAAGAACCTTCTGGCTTCTTGGTTCTGCTTCTAGGAAGCCATCCTAGGATGACAGCTGTTTAAAGAGCTGGGTTTTCACCTCAGTCACTGCCCTAATGTTAGCTTAGAAGTGTCTAGTAAATATTTGTTGAACAGATCAATTAAAGGACACCAAGGATCAGAGGTTTTCATAAAAACAGCACCATCCCCAAAGGAGGTGAATCACTTCCTTGCCATGCACACTGCTGTGTAGAAAGAGGGCGGGCGCTGGCAGGCTGCAGAGCCACCTACCAGAGGCTCTCTGCTCTTCATTCAATTCCCTAACGAGATCCCATCTTACACTTCAAGCCTTCCAGATAGTCTGGTATTTTCCTTTTGCTGACAGTCTTCTTCCAGGTCAGGTCAGGGGGCAATGGGTTGCTTTCGTGTCTGTCACACTCTGGACCTTTCAGAGCCCTCTCCAGACTGTGTAGGGAAGACCAGGACGGGGACAGGAGGCTGAGGTGTGGGAAAATAGTGCTATTTATCAACAAATGAGCCCTCCCATCCCCAGATTTTAGTATAAAAAGAACATGGTTCTCAGAAATGCCATTAAAATTTTAGACAAAGCCACAACAGTGCAGCTTAGAGAGCCCCTTTGCAAAGTCTGACGGTTTCACAGGTGACAGTCTTTGAATTTGAAGAGTAACAGAACACCTCACCTCACAGAGATGCCAGAAATCACAAGGAGCATTTGAAATTACAACAGAGATGAACACTCTTGCTTCCTGAGTTCTCTTGTGTACTGCCATGTAAATAGACATACTGCCTGGTCTTCATAGGTTCGTTTGTTTTGAGACAGGCTCTTGCTATGTAGCCCAGGCTATTCTTGAATCACTTTTGTTTTGTGTGTATTGTATGTTTTGTCTGTGTGTTGGCTGGGCACCAGGTGCGCCACCACAGGCACCTGAGGAGGCCAGAAGAGGGTGTCAGGTTATCTGGAACTGTATTCACACAAGGTTGTGAGCCACCATGTGGGTACTGGGAACTGAACTAGTGTCCTGTCCAAGAGCAGCCAGTGCTTTTAACTACTGAGCCATCTCTCTAGCCCCATCTTTGAATTCTTTTCTTCCTGCCTCTGTCTTCTGAATGCTTGGATCACAGCTGTGTGTCACCATGCTTGCTGTCTTCCTAGGTATTCTAAGAGCCGAATCATTGTTCAGTTACCTAATGGGCACAAGGCTACAGAACACACCAGCATGGTGTACAGTGCCTTATCAATAGATCAGAGCCTGGAAGGATGACTTCCCAGAGCTTGGATACCCAGTATATGGCACAGAAACAGATTAGGTGAAACTCAGATGTTAATGTTTAATAAAAATACATTATGATACTTTTCTGTTTATGTACACCCTGAATGTCTGAACATTCTGGACACTACAGTATAGTTATGTACAAGTGCAAGAGGTCAGTGTCTTCATGACTATTTTATATACATGGTCTCTCGTGACACAGTTACTGGGTCACAACTCTATTCCGTCTTGGTAACTGGCTCTGAGCTGAGCTCTTCTTCCCTGCCATTCCCCCTGCTCTAAGCCTGAACGGAGCTGTTGGCTGTAAGGGAGATGCAGGTGAACTGGCTGTTTCTCCATTACAGGAGCATAAATGAATGCTGTTTGCTTCTTTTGAAAGAATAAACAGTTTCCCTGGGAGGGGGGGGCAGGCATAAGCAGGTAGGTGGGAGCCATGGTACGTATTACTTTCAGGGTATGGGATTAACATAGAAGCAACTTCTTTGGCCAAAGAAATTTGGTCCTTTGAGCAAAGCAGAGGGGGAATTTCCTTATGGACGGACAAGCCCTAGTGCAACTTCCCTTTCTTTCTTTTGGCCAAGTGTCCCCTGGCTTGTTACGGAGATGAAAGGCTAGACCACGCAGATACTTATGTGCTGGGTTTTGGTAGGGACGTGGGGAGCTCCTAACTGTATAGGGGATGAGGCTGGCATCATTTCTAGAACTTTCTGCTCTTTTAGTGATGCAGAGTCATGTTTTGAGAGGTGAGCCTTACAGCAGTGTTTTGTGCATCAGTGACTTATGGTTCAGCTTGGAACTGTCACTCCAGAAGAGTCTTGGGAGGAGTGGGGTTAGTGCAGGGCTTAGAGAAAGGCTCCCTCTTCAGCACTGCATTTAAAGGTGAAACATTACAGCTTTTGTTCTTCTGACTGTTAACTTCTCCCAACTCATACATTTGAGCACTGTTGCCTAGAGGGCTATTCTAGTCAGGTGATAGCAGACCTGTAGGACACGAAGCAGGAGAGGACTGGTATGAGGCTGCTGCATAATGCCAGAATACTGAGCACCATAAATGGGGAAATGCAATGTCCAGGCAGGGTCCTGGGCACACAGCAGAGGGCCGCTCACCCTCCTAATGTCGTAATCTTGTCCCTTCCCATCAACCCATGTGCTTTTCATTCTCATGAGCATTCTCCACCTCCTCACAGCCAGCAGCTGGGTCTGGGAGGAGGCTGGACCAACTCCTGCCCAGAGGAGATGGAACCAGGTCCCTTTCCATGTGCTGAGCAGATGCTGCCCCAATGCTAGGCACCATCCCTCGTCTAGTGTGTACTCCATTCAGCCTGGGGATGACCCACAGGTTCCCACAGGTCAGTGCGAGCAGCTGTAGGAAGACAAAACCAGGTGTCCCAGGTGTCAGTGCTCTTTTCTGCTCAAGAGGCACACGGCATGAGCAAGTGCATTCTGTGGTACCTTGGCAGAAAGAGCCGAGGGTTGATCAAACATCGGGCCTAAAGTGATACTAGGCCGGGGCTGGGGGTCATTCAGTCCCTATTGCTAGCAGTCCCTATTAGATGTTTCTTGGGATGAGAATTACTCTTTCTTGGCTGCAAATTAGACTTTAAAAAAGGAACAAACTGCAATGGTAGTTACTTAAAGTTTACAAGAATGTAGGAATGCAATCATGTAAAAACTTAGGCTTATTAATGTCCAATTGCTAGATCTATTCAAAGTCTAGGCACTTAGTGTGTGTGCATGTGTGCATGTGTATAAGACAGAGTGAGAGAAAGAGAAGGAAAGAATGGATTAAAATTAATCAAGTTTCTATAGAGAATTATCAATTGCATTTTTTTTATATATTCTAACTCCGTTGACCTTGACATTTTGAATAGCCCTCTTTGCTGGGCCTGGTGGTTCATGCTTTTTATCCCAGCATTTGTGAGGCAGAGGCAGGTGGATCTTTGTGAGTTCAGTCCAGCCTGATATACATAGTGAGTTCCAGGCCAGCTAGGACTACACAGTGAGACCCTGTCTCCAAAAAACAAAACAAAACAAAACAAGGCCCCCATCAATTATACTTTGATATGACTTCCAAAGAGAAAGACCATCATTAATTCTCAGCTAGAAAAAAAGCTACTTCCTGGAAGAGAGTAAAAGCACATCTTGTAAAAAGACAGCAAGCTTCCGATGAGAACTTCATCTGAGGAGTGTCAGAGGACCATGCTGGAGAGCTGCTGACAGAGGTCAGCTCTTTTACAGTTGAGATTCCCAAGAGAGGCTTCCACAAGGGACCTCTGTATCACTGTCAGCTCTCACGGGGTCTGCACTGGTCTCCTCCACCCATGAGTAGAGCAGACCACTCCTGGATTTGTAAATAAATTATTTCCTACACAGAAGTAAAAGGTTAGATGCTGGACACAGAGGGGTGAGCCATGAAAGCAGCTTGTATGATCATGCACGTGAGTTGGACGCTTCAAGGGTTCCCAGTCTTCTGCCCCACGCCTGCTTCCTGCCTGCAGCCTCCCCTGTAGACAGCTTCGTGGACCACACACCCCTCTGTGAGGGCGAATTCCTGCCCCAGTATCAAATGCAGGTTCCAGGCTGCGCAGGGGGCTGCTGCTTCCGGTTTCTTACAGCTCCTGACTTCTCCTTGTACACTATTGGCATCTGCTGAGAAATGTCCACTAGGGCACTGGCCACAGCGAGACCTTGGAAGAACCCACAAGAGGGGACATGTGTCATGAAGCAGCTTACTTTTTTACAAAATAATTTCAGATTTCTTTTTACATTTCCCTAGTGAAAGATAAAGGTATTGATGGGAGTCCTTCCCCCCAGGGTGATGGTTTCAGCTTATTTATGCACACCTAACCACTCATTTCTCTCTCTTCCATAGCAGATCACCAAAGCCGTGTGCTCTGCCTCAGGGTGGCAAGCGAATGAGAGTGCAGCCATGCTCTGAGTGTGTGCCTACTCCTGCCTGTTTCAAGAAGGTAGCAATGAAAGTATCACTACTTGACAGTGAGATGTGATTCATCCTGTGTTACTGGCCTAGTGTGAGCTACTAAAACTTTGCATGTATGTGCTTCCTCAAAAAGATAAAGTACAGGAAGATTGGCATGGATAACCCTGCTGTGGGGTGGGTCTCCAGAAGAGAGCAGGGCTTCATGGGGATTTCCAGAGGGTAGAAGCAGGCTGAGGAAGGACAAGCTGTTCCATCTCTATGTACGACCTGTTCCATCTCTGTGCCTTCTAAAGATCTTGCCCTTTTGAAGCAGGAGATGCTGCTCAGAGTGTCCAGAGAGTCACTCTGTCCAGGTAAGGCTAACTCAGAGACTCAATGCCTGGGGTATGCCAAGTAAGATGAAGACAATGGGTCCTGACTCATCATACATAAATAAGGCTTCCCTCCAGGGCTGGACATGGATAAAGGATACTTTCCTACTAAACTCCAGGTTATTTTGGCTGAGACAACGCAGAGTCCCTCAGACCACTGCATCTGAGTATAGTCCTGAGCAGAACACTGTGTGAGGCATTCCTATGCACAGCTTCAGAATCAGGGTATGTCCTAAACTGCATTTCATACTGCCTTTGTGTTTAAAGTGAGAACTTTTCCTTTGCAACAGGGTCCCACTATATAGCCCTGGCTAGTCTAGACCTCACTCTGTAGCAATCTTCCTTCTGTGCCTCCAGCTTTAAGACAAGGTTTATATAAATTATGACTTACACGTTTAATGGACATGTATAAAAGAATTGGCAAAATATGTAGTAAGCTGTAAAAAAATACTAATGATTGTTATAAAAAATAAATAGCAGTAGATCTATATTTGATCCTTAGCAATACCCAAAAAGAAAAAAAATTCAAAACTATAAAAAAGTATACAGTAGGGGCTGCAGAGATGGCTCAGCAGTTATGAGCACTAACTGTTCTTCCAAAGAACCTGGATTCAATTTTCAGCACCCACATGGTAACTCAAGTTCCAGGGGATCTGATCCTCTCACAGACACATACATGCAGGCAGATTTTCAATGCACATAAAAATAAAAGCAAATAAGTCATTTAAAAGAGTATATAGTAGGGGCTGGAGAGATGGCTCAGCAGTGAAGAGCACTGACTGCTCTTCTGAAGGTCCTGAATTCAAATCCCAGCAACTACATGGTGGCTCACAACCATCTGTAATGAGATCTGATGCCCTCTGCTGGGGTGTCTGAAGACAGCTACAGTGTACTTATTAATAATAGTAAATAAATTTTAAAATAAATAAATAAAATCTAAAAAATGATTAAAAAAAGAGTATATAGTAAAAATAATTTCTTCCTATTCTTGCTCTAAAACACCACTGGTATTTGCTTCCTGTAGAGATGTTTTTTAGAAAAAAAAAAACATGCTGAAGAATAAATGTCTGTAATACAGTGTACATCTAGGAGTTGTGGGTAGGTTGGTTGGTAGAGTGTCTGCCTTAGCATACATGAGGCCCTGGGTTTGAGCCTCTGTGCCACATAAACCAGGAGTAGTGCTGCATCTCAGCACCGAGGAGGAAGAAGAGGAGGAGGAAGAAGAGGAGGAGGAGGAAGAAGAGGAGGAAGAAGAGGCAGGATGATCAGAAGTTCAAAGTCATCCTTGGCTACAAATGTAGTTTGAAAACAGGATAGGCTCCCCCTACCTCCAAAGGCTATATCATTATCTCAATGAAATGAAAATTGATCTGCATTAACCCAGTAGAATTATAATTTTCAAAATAGCCTTTATGTTTTCATAATACTTCTTTATGCCTCATATTTAAAACAAGCTGGGCATGAAGGGTCACACCCGTAATCCCAGCATTCTGGAGGCTGAGGTAGGAGGATAACTATGAGTTAGAAGCCAGCCTGGGCTATATAGTGAGGTTTTGGTGTTGTTATTGTTGTTGTTTTTGTTGCTGTTTGGGGTTTTTTTTTTTTTTTTTTTTTTTGAGACAGAGTTTCCCCATGTAGCTCTGGTTGTCCTGGAATTTACTCTGTAGACCAGGGTGGTCTTGAACTCAGAGATATGCCTGCCTCTACTTCCTCAGTGCTAGGACATAAGGCGTGTGTGTACCACCACTGCCTGGCCTATAATGAGCACTAGTCCAACTAAGGCTGCATAGCAAGATCTTAAGGAGATGCGGAGCATGGCTAGAACTCTGTACTTGGGCAACACAAGCTTTGAGGACATGGCTGGAAGCTAGAGGCATGGAGACGAATAGGAGCTTATCAAGGAAGAAAAAGCCTAAATTTGAGATAAGAACAAGGGGTTAAAAAAAAAAGAAGAAGCAGGAATCAATAGAGCCAAGGGGACCAGAGCATGAATGTCTGAGGATGCTATGCACTGTGAAGAAGGTCCTGGACTTCCACCCCAGGACAGGAATGTCAGTGCTCAGAATACAGTTTGGGGACTATAGAACTGTCTCACCAAAGCTTTGTACCAGAGGCAGCGCCACTGAGCGCTGCACCCAGACCCAGGTTCTATACTAGAAGTGTCTAAGACTCAGTCCTTCACAGACCAATATCTGTCATTGTCTCTTGTCTACTCACCTGACTGACCAGGAGGAGGGATTCCTCCCAGTCCTCGAGGGAGCCTCACGAATACAGAGAGGACTGCAGCTTTGTTACCAAAGCAGGGCTCCAGGGCAATGGGCTTAGGAACAGTCTGGAGGGAGAAAACAGAAGCACCTTAACTCACCCACACACTGCAGAGTCAGGCGCTTATAAGGTCAACAAGAGGCCCCCACAGGCACGTCCAGGGAGCCGTGTGAGTGTCAGCAAAGGGCCCAGGCCAGTGGCTCTCTTGATGTCAGTGTTGGCAGTCTGTATGGTGATCTGTTGCATAGTTCTGCACACTTGACACAAGCAGACCCAGATATTATGGAGAGATGTTTTACATTCATCTTCCAGCCACTAAGTCATAAGTCTGTAGGGTTTAAGAGCTTGTGAAAGGTAGATAGCTCATCAAATGGATTCTTTATACACTTATTGAATGCTTCAGCTCTAGAAAATATTCATTTTCTGTTGCAGATTGTTTTTTTTAAAGAATTTTATACGCTAGAGAGATGGCCCAATGGTTAAGAACACTTGCTCATGTAGAGGACCTGAGTTTCGTTCCCAGCACTCACAGGGCAGCCTACAACCATCTGTAACTCCAGTTCCAGGCACCCAGTGCCTCTATGGGTACCAGGCATGTATGTGGTACACAGAAAAACAAGCAGGTAAAACACCCTATATAGTAAAAACATAAAATGAGAAAAAAGAGCTAAAGAGGAGCCTGGGAAGGAGTCAGCAAATAGCACTCCCCATGGTTCCTGCCTCAAGTCCCTGCCCTGACTTCCCCCAATGAGAGATTATGACCTAGAAAGACAGCTCAAGGAAATCCTTCTCACTATGTAGCTTAGTAGGGCCTTGGATTTGTAATCCTTTTGCCTCAGTCTCTTGGTGCTATAAACCACAAAGTCTGGCTTCCTCCTTCCCTCTCTCCCTTCCTCCCTCCTCCACTTCCTTCCCCCCATCTCCCCACCCCCTGGTCTTTTCTTTTAAGCCCCTGGCAGTCACTATTTTACTCTGTCTCAGTGTATTTGATTATTCTAGATGGGTAAGTGGAATGATATAGCATCTTTTACTTAACACTTAAGGTTTGTCTATGCTGCAGCATACATTAGACTTTTAAAGGATAAAGAATTTCTAGTAGCAGTTTGCTCCTCTGCCTATGTATATACCCACCCACTGATGTATACCTAACACTGATGGTCCTTGACTGCGTTTACTCTCTGTCAGTTATGAATGTGCTGTCATAAACACTGGCATTAGAATAACCCCCACGGTACACTTTTGTATTGTTTTAGTTTTCTTGAGACAAAATCTTGTCCAGTAGCCCAGGCTGATCTCAAATTTGCAGTGATTCTCCTGCAACTGTATTACAGGCATGTGCTGCCAGTAGTGGCTACATTTTATAGTCTAAGCATGGTGACATATGGTGTGTGTGTGCAAGTACATGTGTGGGTGCATGCACATGTGCACATGGAAGTCTCCCTCAGTCGTTCTTTGATTTACTTACTGAGGCAGGGCCTCTTGCTGAACCTGAAATTCACCAATTCTGGCTAGCTTAGTCAGCTCGCTTACTCTGGGAATCCTGTTTCTGACTCCCCAAGTACTGTTACCATGCCTGCCTGGCTTTTAATTGAGTACTGGGGCTCTGAACAAAATGTGTGTGTGTGTTGGTTCAATTAATGATTAAATTTAGCTGCCTTCCTCCACCTCCTCTTTCTTTTTTTTTTAAATACAGGGTCTCATTATGTAGCCTAGCTGTTTGTTGTAGAACTCAAGGAGATCCTGCCTGCCTCTGCCTCTGCCTCCTCAGTACTGAGATTAAAGATGTGTGCCATCACACCTAGCCCAGTTTAGATATTTTCAAATAAAAACTATAAAGTATTATGCCACAGAACACTTTAAGAATAACAAGCTTAATTTGCATGTTAAAATCTGACATAGCTGACTGATGACAGGAAGAACTCGAAAAGTAAAGCCACACACAGAGCCCCTTACGGTTGCTCGGGGTTGCTTCTGCTGACTAACTATTAGAGAGGAGACAGGAGTGACACAGAGCGCGCTCGCTGTCTCTAGCCTGGCAAACTAAGACCCGAGTTCTGAAAAGCTATATGGACCTTTGAGCCACTTCTCACCTTTATACTTCCCCCAATGAGATCAGGAGGTTCTTCATCTGTTTCCAAGGCAACGTTTACAGAAGCAAAGGGGCGGCTGGCCATCTGTTGCATCTCCCGAAGAAGTTGCTAATGAATAATATAGTATTATTAATATGCTTAGTACTGAGATTTTATTAGTGAATAATAGATATTAGACATACTGCACTCTCCTTGATTCAAACTGATCAGATGCAGTGTCCCTTCTGTGACAGCTGAGGAAAACTGGACATGACAAGGTGCTAGGTAGCACAATGTATCAAATTTTGTTACATGTGGTAACACTATTATATTTTAATAAAAAGCCCAGTAAGAAAAGTTAAAATAGTAGAGGATATAATGCTATTATATCTGTTGATTGAATATATAAAAGGGCAAAAACTTACCTTTTTATATTTTTGTTGCTAGATTAAAATCACTCTAGCTTGCTTTGTGTTAAAACCTGAACCAGACATTGTCAGAACAACAACAATAAAAAAGATGACAGATAGGATGCAAGATTACTCTCCCCCGAGAGAGATGCTGCAGAGAACATAATGAATGTGGAACTACAAAGGACAAGAACATGAAGGACTCTGGATTTGGGGGCGGATACGTTAGGATAGGTGTTCAAAGTATCAAGGCTTCAATGTCTTCTTTAAATGAGATCATGTGTTTGTTTATGAGACAGTATCTCATGCAGCCAGGCCGGTCTTGAACTCACTGGATGACTTTGAACTTCTTCTACTGCTACCTTACCCAAGCACACCTGGCTTGAAATGTTTTCATGTTGGGTCAGATGAGATACTGTAGCACACATTTCAAATATGGAATGTGGGCATTCATTCCTATATCATCAATAATATGAGAGGTCTTCTGAGGTTATGCTGTGGAAGACAAACTGGCCTTGCTTCAAACCATCTTCTAGGAGGCAGGATCTTGAAGCTACATAAATCATCACTCTGTTTTAGAAGGGAAATTTTATGTTAAAAATTTTGTTGGGAGGCAGAGGCAGGCGGATTTCTGAGTTCGAGGCCAGCCTGGTCTACAAAGTGAGTTCCAGGACAGCCAGAGCTACACAGAGAAACCCTGTCTCAAAAAAAACCAAAAAAAAAAAAAAAAAAAAAAAAACCAAAAAAAAATTGTTGCTGTTATGTATCTTATTTCAGTCTCTGAGCATTACGGAAAGACTAGATGGCCTAGTATGTGTCAGCACATCTCTGTACTGAACCTGGAAAGAATTTCCATTAACTCAGCAAACCCAGTCTGGGTTCTGTAATGATCTAGGTGCAGGGTCACAGGAAGCCAGTTGCTACACCACTGCAGCATTATTCCAGAACCTCTGCCAAGAGGACAGGAGATAAGGTGGGTAAAGAACTTCCATCAGGACCCAGGACGCAACAAGAACTAAAAACAACATCCTACATAGTCTCCCTTATATCACAGGGTGGTGATGAAGATAAAGTAGACCCATTTGGATCAGTGCCTGGGAAGGAGAGGTGCTCAATGTCTACATGACATGTCGACTAGTACCCACTCTAGTGTTTAGTCATAATGAATGACACAGGCTAGAGCTATAGGTTTGTTTTTTTTTTAAATCCCCCCCTACCTGCTGCCCAGACCCACAGGTTAGAAGCTTTGTCTCTGGTGTTGTGCTATTAGAGGGAGCTGAGACTAGAACCCAGGGACTCAGTTTATGCCAGGCAAGTGCTCTGTCACTGAGCTGAACCTGTCTCTACACTCATATTCTTAGCAAAGGCTCTTAGGAAGACTTGAATCAAGCAGTGAAAACTAATGACACTTTATGCAAGAATAATTAAAATCTACTGATGGCACACAGTAGAACCACAGAATGCAGGTTAAAGAGCATGCTTCTCATATGAATATTAGTCCTCACTGAACAGGTAAAAGTGATCTGGCTAGAAAGAAGGAAAGAAAACAAGTTTTATGTGGAGTTTAATTTGTCTACTTGGGCTTACCTCTCTCCTCCTGGATGCCCAACAGCTCTGCTTGATCTTCCAGACCACCGCAGCCACCAGGAGCAACGAGAGGAAACAGCTGCAAGGCAAGACCACCTCGTGAGTCCACCCCTGCCTGCCTCCACCCTGCCTCCAGGGAACAATCCTCAAGGTCCCAACTCCAGCTCCTGACGCCACATGGGGTAGGCTCACAGGAAGTGCAGGGTGAAAAACACTTGCTGGCTGAGCTAAGCTTCCAGTCCTGACTTCCTAGAAAGTGTTCCCACTTCTGACTCCTTGATAAGCCCCTCACAGTGGCCAACCACAGCTTACCCCAAATAAGAAAAGCAATTCTAACATAAATGATAACAGGTAATAAACAAGTAATTTAATCAATGTGGTAGACTTTATGGATAAACTCAGAATGAGAAAAATCTCAGTAAATAATCAACTTTTCATAAGAGGTAAGTGGATGAAATTTATGCGTAATGATGAGTATATTTTCTGTAATTATATATACATACATGGTGGTTTTGAAAGGATCTTATGAGGCAAACATCTGGGCATGTCCATGAGAGAGTTTCTACACTGGGTTAACTGAATACCAATTATCTACCCTCAATGTGGGCAGCACCACGCTATGGGCTGGGGTCCCAGACTGAATGCAAAGAAGAAAGTGATCTGAACAGCATGTTCTCTGCTTCCTCTTCCCTCCTCCCTTAAGACAACTATTTGGTTGTACTACTGAAAAAAGTAATTAATAATAACTGTGCTTGTATGTGTGTGTGTGTATGTATGTATGTATATTTTTTTTAAAAAAGATTTTATTTTGCTATTCCAGCTAGCTTGGACTTATGATCTCTTATCTCAGAGTCCTGAGTGCTGGGATGTGCTGCCATGCCCAGCAATACATGCATTTATTAGTAAAATAAAATTCAAATCATCAAATTTAAGCCAACAGTATTAAAAAAATCTTAATATGTTAATATGTTTTCTTAATAGGAGGGAAAACTTCTAGTTGTCTAATGATTGTAAAAAAAAATGTGTTTTCTTTCTTCTGTAAACTAGGTGTTAAATGGGAAAAGCTACTGTAATTCCAGAGGTAAAGACTCATATCTGATTTAAAAAGTAAGTCTAGGCCAGGCAGTGGTGGCGCACACCTTTAATCCCAGCACCTGGGAGGAGAAGGCAGGCAGATTTCCGAGTTTGAGGCCAACCTGGTCTACAGAGTGAGTTCCAGGACAGCCAGGGCTATACAGAAAAACCCTGTCTTGAAAAAAAAGCCAAACAAAAACAAAAACAAAACAAAACAAACCCGAAAACAAAAAAAAACCCAACTAAGTCTACCAAACAGCTCCTGAGAGACCTAGCTCTATTATGAAATATGCTCCTGAGATTTATGCAATAGAGGCTTGGCCCCCAGAGTGGCAGAGCTTAGAAGTTGAATTTAAGGATATGACTGGGATCAATGGATGTCAATCAACTGGTTGACTTGTATTTTAATGGCTGTTGGATGGTGGTGTCTGTTTGGATGAAGCAAGCCACTGGAGGTACGGGACTGAAATGTACATTTTGTCTTGTGTTCCTTCTGACCATTATGGGGTAAATACTTTTCTTTACCTCATCTCCTCATCATTGTATCTGGCCTAGCTGTGGGCCCAATATGATAGAACTAACTGACTCTAGACTGAAAATTCTGGAATTACGAGCTGGAAGAAATCTCCTTCCTTATAATAAATAAATAAATCTAAAAAAAAACTGACACAATTATTGAACATATTTATGTGCTTGGTACAAGTGTATGAGTTGTAATAATCAGATCAGGGTCACTGGAACATACTCTATTTCAGGCCTGCAGCATTTTTTTATATTGGAAATATTAAAAATCCTCTCTACTAATCACTTAGCTAATTGTCCTCAACCACAGTTAACTTCCTGTGCTACACTGTAGTACATAAAGATTTCTCTGTATCAGACTTCACCCCAGTTCCCATTAATCATTTTCTTTCTATCCCTTCTTCCTTTCTTGGGCCTAATAATTACTACTTGTGGTTTGAATGAGAATGACCCCGATAGGCTTTTATGTTGAATGTCTTGTTCCCGGTTGGTGGAACTATTTGGGAAGGATTAGGAGGTGTGGGATGTCACTAGGATTGGGCTTGAGGTTTCAAAATCTGGCTATTTCCAGTTAGCTCTCTGTCTGCCTAATGCTGTGGACCAGATTTAAGCTCTCAGCTACTACTCCAGTGCCATTCTGTAATTATCATGGACTCACCTTCTGAAACGATATGCCCCAATAACCTCTTCTGTAAATTACCTTTGTCATGGTGTTTTGTCACAGCAGTAGAAAAGTAACTGAGATATGACTTTAGTCTCATTCATATTCATTCTTATTCTCTACACAATCTTTGAGGCATGGTATAATTATGTGGTCAAGCTGGTTTCAAACTTGAAATCCTCCTGCCTCAGCTTCTAGATTATATACATTGGCTTGGATTATATACAATATATATACCATATCTAGCATTCTCTACTTGTTTCAAAAAGCATTTTTTTTTGTATGTGCATGTGTGTGTGTGTAAACAGGTTTATGTTGAGTGTTTGTATAATTGTGGGTACAACTGTGTGACGATCTGAGGACAACCTTGGTTGTTGGTCCTAACCTTTGACCTTGTGAATGCTAGTAAGATGACTCAGTAGGCAAAGCTGCCACATAGGTGTAAGGACCTGCCCTCAGATTCCCAGGACTTGCTTAAACTCAGATGCAGTAGCACACAATTGGAAGGTAGAAATAGGAAAGAATCCACACAATCTCATGGGCTATCTAACCTGGTATATGTAATGTCGAACAAGAGACCCTGTCTCAAAATCATAAGGCAGAGAGTGATAGACCAGAAAACCTGACTCCTCTGATCTCTGCACATGTGTGCATGAACACACACACCTTTACATATACCACACACATATACAAATACACACTTAAAAAATTGTGAGGGTGGATTAGGCATGGCGGAGCATGCCTTTATCCCAGCATTCTAGAGGCAGAGGCAGAGGCAGAGGCAGAGGCAGAGGCAGAGGCAGAGGCAGAGGCAGAGGCAGAGGCAGAGGCAGAGGCAGAGGCAGAGGCAGAGGCAGAGGCAGAGGCAGAGGCAGAGGCAGAGGCAGAGGCAGAGGCAGAGGCAGAGGCAGAGGCAGAGGCAGAGGCAGAGGCAGATGAATCTCTGTGAGTTTGAGGCCAGCCAGAGCTACAAAGAGAGATCTTATTTCAAACAAACAAACAAACAAACAAACACACACAGAATCAAGTAAGCAAGCAAGTAAAGAAACAAGAATTTGTTAGGGCAAAAATTAAGATACTTTTAGTTGTAGAAAAGAAGTTGCCAAGATCACTGTGGTGGTTTAAATGAGAATGGTCCCTAGGGGCTCACACATTTGAATGTGCGGTCCATAGTTGGTGGTACTGTTTGGAAGGATAAGGAGGTATGTCACTAGGAGGTTTCAAAAGCCCACACCATTCCCAATTAGCATCTCTGCCTTGTCCTTGTGGACCAGATGGACACTCTCAGCTACTTGTTCGTTCCAGGCCTGCCTGTCTGCCTTTGCTAAGGTGGTCATGGATTCTAACCTGGAACTGTGATCCTCAAATTATACGCTTTCTAGGTTGCCATTGTCAGGATGCTTTGTCACAACATAGAAAAGTAATTACAACAAGACAACTACGTAGCAGGCCTTGGAGACTAGTACACTTAAGGACAGAGGATGGAACATTGTGGGCGGGGGGTGGGGTGGAGTCCAAGAGAGACAACCATCATTAGAGATCTTTTTGTTTTGCCAGATTATAAATGTAAACCTGGGGTAGACTTATAGTGAAAAATTAAACAGCAAATGCAAAGGAAAAATATTACATTTAAGATAAGCAAAGAGTAACCTTTCCTTTAAAACATGAGCAAGTAGAATCATAAGTCAATTCAGGAATTTTTAGTTGGTCAACACATTGTGATATATATTAAATTAATGGAAAGGAATTTTGCGTGTACATGGTGTGTATGGTAAAGTAAGGCAGTATATAGAACACCAAAAAATAACTGAGTTAGCTGTGGCATGGTGGCATACACCTTACTTCCAGTACTCAGAAGGCAGAGGCAGGAGGATCTGTGATTTGAAGGCCAACCTCTTCTACTTAGAATTCCAGGAAAGTCATAACTACTATAAGGAGAGACCTCATCTTAAAAGAAAAGAAAAGAGAAAAGAAAAGAAGAGAAGAGAAGAGAAGAGAAGAGAAGAGAAGAGAAGAGACGAGACGAGACGAGACGAGACGAGAAGAGAAAACTGAGTTGGCAAACCAAGAATTGGTGTGAAGGTAGAGAAGTAACACAGAAGAGCAGTTTCTATTTGGGGAGGACATAGGGAGGTGAGGTTGGCTCTTGCTGCTTCTCTTATGAACACTGCAACGACTAATTTGTCCTTTTCAATAATTTCTGCATAGTATTCTCAAAATAATAAACTACTAATAAGAAAACTATAAAAATAAAAGAGAACCCCAGGAGTTTGACAGTAAACCTCACCTTTCCCTATGGATAATCACAATCATATCTTGATTAAGACAGATTAAGACATGTAGCTCACAGCAGTAGCTATATTACTAATAACTGCTTGAGCCCAAACCTCTCCCCATGCAAAGAGCCGAATCATACAAACAGAGAGTTTTATCACATCAGTGAAAAGCAGCTTCGTAGGGATATACAAAGCAAGCTACAGTTAAGGGACTGTCTCAATGGAGTGCGTGCAGTTAGCATAGAGAAATTACCTGAAGAAAGTCACGAAGAACTGTACCAGGTCCATGAAGTTGCTGTGTTGGGAGAAGGCAATCTGCAGCAAAAATACAGAAAATATGGGTGACAAAGCCAGTGACAGCCTACACTGCTTCTCAGCATAATGGCCTCAGCTACAGACTATGATCCGACAACCCACAGGGTATCATTTCTATCTTACTAACTTTACTATAAAATAACAGTGTTTAGCACCAAGAATATAAAAAATCCTACTGTATTTGAACTAAGGACTGAAAGAGGTAACATTATTTTGTAGAGAAGAAAAACACTGCAAATTTAACTATGGCATAATTCTTTCTAAATCATTGGTTGTATTGGTAGATTAGATGTATCTGCTGTGTGTCTCAGAATTGACCATCATCACCAATTTCTAAAACTTACTACTGGCCTGATGTCACCTGCCTCACTAGACCAGAGCCCTCATTGGGAAGATAATGGTACAACTGAGATCCTTCATCTAAAACGTTTGGGACTCTAGGTATGGAAGCATATGCCTGGTTTAGAACTAGTAAGTCTCAGGTTTCAGGGCTCTTTGGGGATATTTGCTTAGACTTATTCAGTAGCTGAACACACCTATTCTGAAAATTTGATATCCATATAATTTAATTTTATTTGAGACAGGATCTCAAAAGCTCAGGGTGCCCTTGAGTTCACAATTCTGCCTCACCCTCCAAGTGCTAAAATTATAGGCTTATTTTATCCTGCTTGCTTGGCAAACCTGAAACTTTCTGAGCATTAGTTTCAGATTAGGAGTGTTTGGTATCTATTCGAATGAAACAATTACTAAGTAGATGGTAACTGTTTCATAAAGATGGTAGTTATGATAACAATTGGGAAGTTGAGCAAGTGAAATGGAAGTCATGGTAGAGAAGTGTGAGCCAGTGCCCCCCCACCCCTCCAGCACACATCAAAAACACACATAGAAAATATAAACATATACAATAAAACATAAAATAATAACACAGTATTTTTAAATCAAGGAAGTCAATGATTAGCATCTTATTTCCTAAATCTATTTGCCCCGCCCTTCATCTGTGGTGCTGAGGATCATTCAATCCCACACAAGCTAAGCAGGTGCTCTACCACTGAGACACAGCCATGCCTCTTATTCTTCTTATAGCCAGATTCACAACAGAATAGTGTGAGGCTCTGGGGTGCATGTGCAGAGTGGCCATGAAAGGTGTCTGAGGGCCATCAAGAAAGAGGACACTTCCAAATCCAGTCTAAACCAGTACCTGATGTAGAAGGGGCTACTTCTAGTCAATGCCCTTGCCACAGAGGTCTTTCTGAAACATTGATCTTCGTTCACTTCCTGACTTAAAAATAACTCAGCGACTCTCAGCTGTCATCAGAAGGCAGTTTACATTCCTCAGCTGAATCCTTAAGCTCCGCTCTCTTCATGGGAGCTCTACCAGCTACCAGGTTATTTTTTCCTTTTCCTTTTTAGATATATCTCCTAGCGTAGGTCACTTTCAACCTCCCTGGGCAGCCTCTGATCCTCCTACCTCTACCTTCCCAGTGCTGGGATCTATGAGTCTCTCACTACTCTCAGTTTATGCTGTGGTAGGGATGGTACCCAAGGCTTCCTAATGTTAGACAAGCATTCTTTCAACTGAGCTACATCCCAGCCCAGCTCTTAGCTTCTTGATCACAAGTTCTACCAATTCTGCTGAACTCCTGTTTCTAAAAACAACTACCCATACTGTCTTTGCAATACAAACATTTCCACTACCTGTCTCCT
Organism: Mus minutoides; assembly: GCA_902729485.2. NCBI lineage: Eukaryota > Metazoa > Chordata > Mammalia > Rodentia > Muridae > Mus > Mus minutoides. The sequence continues at coordinate 1,184,631 of LR749937.1, read as the reverse complement.
TAGGACTTAGTTCTGGTGTAAGTTACGTAGGGGATAAGGGCATTCCCTCCTCTCTCATAGTTTTGGGGAACACGTGGCACTACTCCACCAAGCAATCAGAGTCCCACTATTCACTTGTGGATGCGGTTCAGAACCAGAAATGCTCGTGGGTGAGTAGACTGCTGGCCACAGAAACCTGATGGATGAGGCTGCTGCAGACAAGGACTTACTCATCCAGCCAGGCGCTGTTCCCAGATGGTGTGGACTGAACGAGAGACAGGATCCAGATGAAATGACAGAGGCAATGGTGATGAGAGATGAGAAGAGCTCTTAGCTGCCACATGTTTTAACTCAAGTACTCAGTAAACTAGAGGACACTTTCAAGAAACACACTAAGAAGTTGAGGGGATGATTCCCAGGGGAATACTACTTGCTGTACAAGCAAGAGGGCCTGAGTTTGAATCTCCAGCACTCATGTTAAATAAATCCTGTGGGATGAAGAGATGGCTCTATCACTGGTTTGATTCCCAGTGGAGCTAGGCTAGTCCAGGTTCTATGAGATGTCCCATCGTCTCAAGGGACTGAAGCAGAATGCAGAGCAGGACTCTGAGCAAGCATCCTCTAGCCTTTCTGCATAGATAGGCACACATACATACGTACACTTGTGTGCATACATACCACCTACACATACACCACACCCACATACATTCCTCCCTTGGCCAGAGAGGTTTCTCTTTGTAGTGGGTGACAGTTAATGCAGATTCATAACTAGCCGAAGCACTTAGAACAGATGACTGTTGAGTGAGTGTTCATCCCTAAACCCGTCCCAAGGTAAAGGGACATTGCAGAAGATGGGTAGAGAATGTAAGACCCTGGGAAAAGAAAGGGAAAAGTGCTGTGAAATGCTGTTTCCTGAACATGGTACGGTTGCTGCATGAATGAGTTCACAGCAGTAGTGGTCCCTTGATTCTATCATGGATAGGGGAAGGGCTCATGAGGCAGTTAAGGGTAGGGAAGGGGAAAACATTCTTCAGTGGCATGGCCAACAGCAGGCTAACAGGCTGCCCTGGTTCAACTTAATAACCTCCACTGAAGTCTGGTGAGGTGACTCAGAGGGCAAAGGCACTTGCCACCAAGCCTGACAACCTGAGTTCAATCCCCAAACCCCACACGGTGGAGAGAACCAACTTCTGTAAGTTGTCCCCTGATCTCCACCCGCATGCAATCCTCCCCACCAAATAGATACAAATAAAAATAAACAACCCCCACCCCAAAGCAGCTGCCACAGAAAGAAAGATAGGAAAGGAGAGGCCTTACTGGGAAGAAGGATTTGGCCGGAGTGGGCGGGACAGAAGAGATAAGACAATAAAGGGATAGGGGCAAAGTATATATCTTAAAACAAAGACAGATTAGATGTTTAAAAGCATTTTAGTATGTATGCATGAGTGTGTGTGTGTGTGTGTGTGTGTGTGTGTGTGTGTGTGTGTGAGTTAATTTTGAGGCAGGGCCTGTGGTGGATTGAATGAGAATGGCCCCCACAGGCTAATATATTTGAATGACTGTTTTCTAGCTGGTGGATCCATTTGGGACAGAACTAGGAGCTGTGGCCTTGTTGGAAGAAATATGTCATGGGGGGCATGGGCTTTAAGGTTTCAAAAGCCTTCATGGGGCACTGTCTCAGTCCCACCCCCACCCCAATGCCTGTTGCTTATAGGTAATATATAAGCTCCCAGCTGCTGCTCCAACTCTATGCCTGCCTGCCTATTGGCTGTCATGTTCTCTGCCATGATGGTCATGGACTAAGCCTCTGAAACAAGACCCCAGTTAATGCTTTCTTGTACAAGTTTTCTTGGTCATGGTTTCTTTTTACAGCAAGAAAAAAGTAACTAAAGAAGGTCTCATGTAGCCAAGGCTGGACCTTGAATTCCGGATCTTCCAGTCTCCATTTCTCAAGTGCTAGGTTACTGGGTATATCACAACACCCAGATTATTTGCTTATTTATTTTTATTTAAATATTTATCAAGTGTATGGGTGTGAGAGTATGTGCACGTGTGTGAGTATGTGCAAGTGTGTATAGGTGCCCTAGGAAGCCGAAGGTGTTGGATTCCACTGGAGCTAAATTACAGGCTCAGTTGGAAATTGAACTCTGGTCTTCTGGAAGAAGGGTACACACTTTTAACCACTGAGCCATCTCTCAAGCTCCACTTATTTTTGAGCCAGGATCTTACTCTGTAACCCAGGTAGGCCTTGAACTCATGCAGCCCAGGCCCACATTAGACTTCTAGAAATCTTTCTGTTTCAGTTTCTCAAGTTCTGAGATTATAGGTATAAGCTATCATAGCAAGCACTACAATTTTGCTTTTAGTGTATTATTACTTTTTAGTTCTCAAAATTCCTAAGGTAGAGGTAATTCAAACCAGGTGGTATGTATGTGCATTACTGTTATATGACAAACAGAAAAATGTATCTGATTATTCATGACAGCTAAGAACTAGAAACAAGCCAGATGCCCCCAGCAGATGACTGGGCAAAAAAAGGAGGGCCTGACACCTGTGGAATAGTCTTCTACCAGATAAAGAATTGAAACAGACTAAACGTGAATACTGAGCCAATCATGAATGACATGTACATTGGAAATTGACAAGGGATAGAGATAAGGGAAATGATAGTGCCTTCATTTAGGAATAAAAAATTCTAAAATTTATTGTGGAGATAGTTACAGAACTCTATGAGTGTAATAAAAACCAATGAGCTTTTTACTTTAAATGGGTGAGCTGTATAGTGTGTGGATTGTATGTTAATAAGTAAAGCATATCTGAATAGATAAATTTCACATATCCTCTGTTGGATACAACAATTCTTTTACAACCTATAAACATTACTTAAAAATCCAAATGAGTAGTCTGTTTTTAAGGCAGATTCTGGTCTCTTACACAGAACACCCACCATAGAGAAGGCTTTAATATTAGTTTCATGTTAGATAACAACCTCTGTTGTAGAGTCAGTAGCAAGCCAGACTCTGCCTCCCAAGCTGTGGGCATGGCAGAAGACATGTGAATCGCTGCTTCTGGATGAAGACAGCCTTTAGAGAGCCCAAGCTGAGGACGAAGCCCTCACCTACAAATGACCAGAAAACAGACGTGACTTGAAATGTCAATCACCCTTCCACACACAGGCCTCTTTAGGCTGGTGTTTATTTTTTTGTTTTAAATTGCATCTACAAAGATTTTTATAGTTACTTTCAAATTCCTTCAGCAGCTATTGATTTTGGTCTGCTCCTAATTACAGAAAACAAAACAAAACAAAACAAAACAAAGCAAACCCTGAGATGAGTCACTGGAGGAAATGGGGTTTAGAATGACTACTTTAAAAGCCCCGCTGTTGATAAGAACTTCTGGGTAAGGAATTCCCTCAGTTACTATGGTTTTAAAAATGATGCTCCAAGGTAAAAAGGCATTGCTTGCATAGAAATAATTTAGATATTTTCTTACTCACTGCATTCAAAATATCTATCTTCAGTATTAGTACACCTGCTAAGTGTAGGTGTGCGTGTATATTTATTAGTCATAGAAAAGCTCACAGAAAAACAGTGAAAAGCTCTCCTTGTTGAGAACATGATGCATTCACCCAAAAATGTCAGCCCAGCCTCCAAGAGAACAGAACCAATGTCAGAGGGCAGAGAATGGGTGTGTTGCTAGCCAGCCTCCCAGACACAGAAACAGCATGCCCTGTTTCCTGCTATACACCTTGAAAACACTGTAAATACAGCAGTTATTACACACTCAAGAGATCTTACCTGTACTTTCCAAGGAAAGCTTGGCTAACTCAGTGCTGACCATGGCATCTATTTCCCAAGAACCCCTGAATGCTGATCTCATGAGTGGATCTTTCCTAAGTCACTAATTCAGCTAGATAAGGAACACCAAAAAGTCATGGGAAAATTAACACCTTTCTTAATTTTCAACATAGAATTACTTTTTAAAGTAAGTATGGGCAAGAGCTCCCTTAGAAGTCCCCCTCTATACCATGCCAGTGGCTTTCAGGGGCAGTGGAACAACAGTGGAACAAAGGAAAAGACGAGAACTCAGCACTAGAAATACCATGGCTCTACACAAGGCAAGCCACTTGCAAGGAGTCCTCTCTCCAACTTGGGAAGGCAGGCAGCAGCAGAAGTAGAAATTCTCACCAACAGTCTGGAAACTACTGTTCCCAGCTCTGAGCAACAAATCTTGGTGCTCATCTGCATGGTGCCCTGAAGAGATTAGCATGAGAGCAATCTAAGCTTAAATCAGTAAGTGAGCTTAATATAGTCAAGTACCTCACAATGTTATCTGATAGGCTGGAGAGATGGCCCAGCCTTTAAGAACATACATCACTCTTGCAGAGGACTGGCATTTCCCCCCAGGACACACATCCTGTGGCTCACAACTGCCTGATAACTCCTGCTCTAGAAGGTTTGATGTCTCTGGCCTTCCCAAGCACCACAACATATGCACATACCCACATAAATACCCATAATTCAAAGTAAATTAAAGCTTTAGAAACTCTAACAAATTATATGAGACCCAACTGAAAAGGGTAGAGAGGTTAACTGTGCTGACTGGAGCCTGGGCCCAACTTCCCTGGGAGCTTAGTAATCTAAAGCCCTGGGATCTGAATTCCTTTTACCCCATACAGCTCCCATTCCAGATAGGCATATCCTGTTTATTTCCCTTCTTCTGCATGGGTGAGCATAAACAGTTCTAAAACAGGGAGGACTTAGAAGTTAGACTCAGAGCCGGGTGTTGTGGCGCACGCCTTTAATCCCAGCACACGGGAGGCAGAGGCAGGTGAATTTCTGAGTTCGAGGCCAGCCTGGTCTATAAAGTGAGTTCCAGGACAGCCAGGGCTATACAGAGAAACCCTATCTCAAAAAAACCAAAAAAAAGTTAGACTCAGAAACTGAAATAGAAGCGTGGAAGCTTTTGTATGTATTTATTTTAGGTATGTATGTATAATGTCATATATAAAGCTATAACACTTTCAGATGTTTTATATAAATGGAACCATGCAGTATACAAATGGTTAAGATTTTGCCTCAAACTTTACAAGCTGTGTAACCCACAGCTTCTTCCTTCCCCTTTTTGGTTTCCCTTCCCTATGTCTGATTTATTTTTTCCAGTGTTTTGAGACAGGATCCTCTATATAGCTCAGGCTGGACCCAAGACTCAAACACACTACACAGCCCCAATGGCCTTAAACTTGGGACCCCTTTTGCCTGATACCTGAAGCCAGCATGGCAGCCACAGCAGCCAGTGTTCTGCAGTTGTTCTGATATGGTCTAATTTGTTAATTTTTCTTTTCATGAATTATACTTTTATTATCAAGTCTAAATAAATACTCTTTGTTTAGCCCTTGAAAATAATTTTCTACTTTTTTTCTAATAATTTTAGTTTTCTTTTTAATAAAATGTTTTTATGTGTATGGGTGCATGTATATTTGTGCACCATATGTGTGTCTGGGGCCCTTGGAGCCCACAGGAGGGCATTAGATCCCTCAGAACTGGAGTTAGAGATGGTTGTAAGCTGCTGTGTGGCACTGGGAATGGAACCCAGGTCCTCCACAAGAGCAGCCATGCTCTGCAGCTGAGCTACTGCTATAGCCTCTTGTTTCATCCCTACATTTAGATCAATGATCCATATTAAGGTGAATTTTGTAGCCCTGTGAAGCTTAGATAGATGTTTATTCATCCATGGTTGGCCATTGGTTAGAACTATTTGTTGGAAAGGCAACACTTCCTTCACTGAATTGCCTTTGCATACATGTCAAAAATCAGCTGAGATCTTTATATGGTTTCATTTCTGGGTTCTAAAGCTACATTCCTAGCCTTTTCACTATCCAGCTTTTACTAGGATGTCTTGGTCATTGCACGGAGACAGGAAGCCCCAACACTGGTCACAGAGAGTACTCGCATTCTTTTCTTTTTCAAACCATTAATCTGTTTGATATTTTTGTTTTCTCATATGAATCCCATAACATCTTTATGTGTGTGAACTTATTTTAAACCCATAGTTTAAAATACATAAAAGATAAAATTTACCATTTTACTTTCTTGTTTGTTTTGGGTGATGTGTTTCCCAGAGAGGTCCTAACCCCTGAATGAGGACGACAAGTGACTGTCACTGGTCTTAGCTCCTCTTTAATCACTTAAAACACTTAAAAAGACTTATTTTATATGTATGAGTGTTTTTCCTGGTTTAGGTATGTATACCATGTACAAAGGTCAGAAGAAAGTATCAGGTTCTCTGGAACTGGAGTTACAGATGGTTCTGAGATACCTTGTAGGCATTGGGAACCAAAACCAGGTCCTCTGTAAGAGCAACAAGTGCTTTTAATTGCCGAGCCTCCTCTCTAAGCTTCTTTTAAACCACTTTTAAAGTGTAAAATTCATTAACAGTAATTATAGTCATAACTGTGTATTACACAAATATCTACTTCTAAACCTTTCCCATCACCCTGAACAAAAACTTTCTAATAATCTAGAGGAAAAGGCATAATGGAGAAAACAACCTAAGTCCTGTCTTTAGTCAGGGTCCCATCAAGAGGCCTACGTCCCAAACCCATGCTAGTACAAACTTGATTCTGAGTTGATTGGGTGAAAACACAAAAGACCCTGTCAAGTAGCTATACTTCCTTGACAGTACATTCACCCAAAATGAAGTAAGGACCACAAAATATTGAGGCAAGGACCCAAGAGAACATGATTATAAAACATCCAATTGAAGAGCAGGCTGATAACACCAGAGGTCATAGCAGGAAGACCAATCCTTGTGCCTACCATTCAGGTCACATGCACAGAGAATCTGCAAACCCAAGAGCCTCCATGAATCACACACAGGCCAAGAATCCACCCTTGTCTGTGCAACAGTAAAGCTATGTGTTTACACAGTACCTCATACTGTCTACTGCTTCCTCCATGGACTCCACATTATATCCACCATACCACTTTGACATCTTATGTGTTATGTTTATACTTTATTGGTTACAAACATGTTCTTGCTTATTTATACTCAATTCTATAATTAAAACTGTGTATTTCTAAAGGCTTTTACATAGCAAGTACTCAAAAAATAAACACATTAACTATATGCCAATCAATTTGACTTTCTTTCTTTCTTTCTTTCTTTTTCTTTCTTTTTCTTTTCTTTCTTTTCTCCCTCTCTCTCTCTCCCTTTCTCTCTCTCTCTCTCTCTCCTTCCCTCCCTTTCTTTTTTTTCTTTCCTTTTTCTTTTTTTTTTTTTTTTTTTTTTTTTTTTTTTTTTTTTTTTTTTTTTTTTTTTTTTTTGAGGCAGGGTCTTCCTATGGCCTCAAACTCAGAGTGATCCTCCTGTGTTGGTCTTCCACATCCTGGGATTACAAAAGTATACTACCTTGCATAGCTTCCAACTTGCTTTTAAAAGTGCTTTAAAACTTTCTTCACAAGTGATATGACACTCTCAGAATTTTTTCTCTGAGTGTGTATATGTGTAAAGGTATACATATGTGCACATGCATACAGAAGCCAGAGGTCATCAGGTGTCTTCCTTAATCACTCTACCTTATTTTTCTTGAAACAGGGTCTCTAAGTGAATCTAGAACTCACAGATCCAGCTTGGACTGGCTGGCCAGCAAGCCCCAGGGATCTTTCTGTCTCCTGCTTCCCAGTGCTGGGGTGACAGGCACACACTGCATGTCCCGCTTTTTATGAGAGGCTGCAGATTAATTGCATGTCTTCAGGCTTGTAGCAAGCACTCCACTTACTGAACATCTCTCCAACCTAAGAACAACACTCACCTGCTACTCACAGTCTTATGGCAAAGATCCCTCAAAGGCAAAGCAACACTGTATCTTTCAGTCACCACAGATTCCAAATAAGTGAAGTTAGTCTCCACTAAAGAGATTATGGGAATGAAGTTAAAAAGCAGTTCTTACCTGAATTTTGATAGGCCAAGTGAAATTACTGACATAAACAAAGAAAGTAATGTTTGGATGGTTGCGAAAATCAAATTTCTCATTAGAGAAGCTATCTTTGTATTCCTTGATGTTGGTTTTTGAAACAACAGGCACCTCTTCTCCAGTCTGGGTTCCAGCTAGAAAGAAACAAGAATGAAAATAAAGACTTGGGAGGCGAGTATGACAGTCAGAAAGAATCTTCCCTCACTAGTAATGAGGGTAAAAGTTTACTGAGCACTTACAGTGTCAAAAGAATACAGCCTTATGAGCTTCAGTCTCTAACCCACACAACACCTTCCTATGTCCATCTGCAGATTGGAAAAACTGAAATCCCAATAAACTATTAAGTAATCTGTCTCATAGGTTCCAGATATACAAGTGATGCACAGACATACATGTAGGTAAAACAATCATACATATAAAACAGACACTGGCATTCATTTTGCACATGACACCTCAAGTCCTTTGTATTTCCACCTCACACTGTAGAATATGATCAAGGCCCCTGTTCAGGGACACTTCTCGCTCATCACTTCCTAAGCAGATCGGTCCTCAAGTCTTGACGGAGAAGAAGGTGCTCAAGCAGCCACTCAGGCCTTCTTTCTGCTATCCGCTACCAATGCATTCAGGCCTAATCCCAGTGTAACTCCATTTCTAAATGGTCCTACCATATTTCATATACTACATTGGCTAAGAACATGAGTAGTACAGACTCAAAAAAGCTTCTCTTTATGCATGAAGGTAAACCTCAAACTCTATAATAAGCACCTCCTGTATTTCTTTTATTCCTTGCGATACTCTATAACTCAGGCATAGTTATGAATGAGGCCCAACATATTTGTAGATCTCATGTTGTAATATAAAAAGTTGGAATATCCCTGTATATAAGTAAAGCTATTTTCACTTTATCATTTTATAAAGAAGGAAACTGGATCAGAAAGTTTAGGTAACTTGGGGGCTAGAGAGAGATGGCTCAGCAGTTAAGAACACTGGTTGCTCTTTCAGAAGACCTGGGTTCGGTTGCCAGCACTGATAGAGTAGCTCATAATTGTCTGTAACTTGTTGAAGGTGGGGAGCTGATGTTTTCTCCTGGCCTTCTCAAGCACTGAACATACATGGTACACTTAGACACATACAGGCAAAGGCAAGCACACACATAAACTTAAAAAACAAAGAAAAGAAAGCTTCAGTAACTTGTTCAACACAGTGCAGGTAAATTCAAATCTAGGTCTATCTTCAGGGCTATCAAGTTATGGAGTGGTTATTTATAGTAACTGCTACATTAGGGCCATCAGAATTTGAGTGAGTCACTATAAGATAAACAAGAATGGAAAAGCTGTACTTTTAGGAGTTATCTCAAAGTATGGATACCTCTACATATTAAAATCCCCCTTCCCTTAAATTGTTTTCATTTCTTAAAACTATGAGTCACTTTAGTGAAGTGAAGCACAGTCACAGAGATACTCATAGTGCTGGAAGGCGGTGGCAAAGCAGGGAGCAGCCATCCGACCAACCCGAACCAGCAACGCCGGAGGCAAGAGCTGTGACTCCTCATTCTGAGTAGCCTAAGGTCTAGAGAGGAGTTGTACATGCTTGTTCAAGGTGCCATGGCTACTAAGAGGCAGAGGTGGGCTCTGAACTCACTCATCAGCCTTCAGAGCCTCCTTCCCCAACTACTACATTAAACTTTCTCTAGGTGTGTCTGTACCTGGGAAGCTGGTGGCCCAGCTGATGTTGAGGTTGAAGTTTTTGGAGGCATTGATGAACATGTCCAAATCCCTGTTTTGCTGATGGAAAAAATGCACATTAGAAAATTGTTAGTACTTTCTAGATTTTAAGATACAACAATAATCAGGTCTTACTATTCTCAAAAACATTAATTATAGACTATTCTACATCTTAAAAGAAACCCATTCTTATGTTAAGACATGACATTTCTTGTCAATTTTCTAAAATACAAGCAATAAACTGAAGTAGAATTGTCATTTGGGTAGACAGAGTTGGGTAGAATCTGGTACTTTATCAGATATCAGTTCCATGAAAAGTTCCTCACCTTTTGCCCTCTGTCAGAAATGGGTAATAATAATTAAATATGTAATCAATATAAAATGATAAATAAAATATTTCTCTCGCTAAAATTATTCTGAGTATGGTTTCATGGCTTTGAAAACCTTGTTTCCCCTTTACAGCAATTTAAAGTGCCAGTTACATTTTGAATCTTGATTTTAACAATTGAGTTTTACCTCCAAGAAATCTGTGAACAGAAGAGATCATTGCTGGCTGTGCAGGGTAAATTCTAATGCTGTTTTAGTTTTCACTGAAATTTCACTAACAAATCTTTCTTGGGGCCTGTGGTGGTTTGGATGACAACGGCCTCCATAGACTCATATATCTGAATGGTTGGTCCTCAGTTGGTAGAACTGTTTGGGAAGGATTAGGCGGTATGGCCTTGGTGAAGGAGGTGTATGTCCCTAGAGGGGGACTTTGAGGTTTGAAAAACCCATGCCTTTCCCAGTTAACTCTTTCTCTCTGTGTCTTCTAGTTGAAAATCAGATGTGAGCTCTCAGCCTCTGCTCCAGCACTATGCCTGCCTGCCTACTGCCACACTCCCTGCTATGATGCTCATAGAATCTAAGCCACTGGAAGTGTGAACCCCAAATTAAATGCTTTCTCTTATAAGTTGCCTTAGTCATGGTGTTTTGTCATGCCAATAGAAACGTAATTAGTACAGAAACAAATAATTATTTTTGTAAGCTAATTAGATGCTATATTTTCTTTCTTTCTTTCTTTCTTTCTTTCTTTCTTTCTTTCTTTCTTTCTTTCTTTCTTTCTTTCTTTCTTTCTTCCTTCCTTCCTTCCTTCCTTCCTTCCTTTCTTTTTTTTTGGTTTCTGAGACAGGGTTTCTCTGTATAGCCCTGGCTGTCCTGGAACTCACTGTGTAGACCAGGCTGGTCTCAAACTCAGAAATCTGCCTGTCTCTGCTTCCTGAGTGCTGGGATTAAAGGCATGTGCCACCATGCCCTGTGCTATATTGTTTCTTGAAAAAAATTTATTTTATGTGTATTAGTGGTTTTGTTCACATGTATGCTGTGTGTCACTAGTACTGGAGAAAGTCAGAGAAGGGCATCAGATGCCCTGGAACTAGAAATACAGATGGTTGTGAACTGTCGTGAGGGTGCTGGGGAACCTGGATCCTCTGTAAAAGCAGCCAGTGCTCTTAACCACTAAGTCATTTCTGTAGTCTTAGATACTATATTCTTACATTTTACAAATTAATCAAACCATGCTGGAAATGCTCATTTTAAAAGGGTATTTAAAACAGGTTAGAAAATTAAGATTATTCTTTTTAAAAAAAGTGTTATTTGATAGTTATACCACAAACCACAATGGAAACATTTACAATACCTATTTTCAAAATGTAATTTCCAAATGAGAAGTTTCTTTCACAAAGTAGGAATTGCGTTCAAGAAAACCTTTTCCCCTTTGTCTTCCTTTGCAAGGGCAGATCTATGCTCATTTATTTATACTAGCAAGTATATGCTGACCACTAACAACTACTTTCCATGAGAAGGACTAAAATCTTTGTCATTTTGTAAAACACACACACACACACACACACACACACACACACACACAGACACACACACAGATAAATCTAATAAGAAATCTGTCATGAAACACACACACACAAAACAGTGGAATGAAGAAATGTCTAAAGACTCTCATGATCATCAGCTACCTTCTAATAAGTATTAAAAAAATTCTACAATGTTTATTTGTTTTGATAGAGTCCCATATAGCTCAGGCTGGTCTTCCCTTACTTATGTAGCTGAGGCAGGCCTTAAGCCGACATCTCTCACAAGTAATGGGACTACAGTGATAGCTACCATGACCAACTATTTGTTTTTGTTATTTTTTTTAAAAAAAGAACACTATCAATTACACCCTGGAAGACTGAGCCTTTGATATTTGCTTATGACTAAGGCAGTAGTAAATTTCACTAGTGGTATTTTGCTATAAGCTCCTCCTAAAATCCTAAGAATCTAGCCAAGGTGCTAAGGAAATGAAACAAGCGTGGGGACTGAGTTTAGATCTGAAGCCCTATGTAAAAAGTCAGGTGTAGACTTGTAACCCTAGTGCTGAGGAGAAGACAGGAAGGTCCCAGGGATCTATCCAATCTTGCTTCCAAAACGTAAGGTAGAAAGTAACAGAGAGATACATGGCATTGACCTCTGGCCTCCACGGGCATAAGCATGGACCCCACATATGTATGCACATACACATCCCTCACACACAACTTATGCAGCCAATCCAACAATATACCCACGTGCCAAAGAGATGGGTTGATGGTTAAAAGCACTTGTTGCTCTAACAGAGAACCAGAGTTCAATTCCCAGCCACCACATAGCTGCTCACAACCATCTGTAACTCCAGTTCTAGGGGATCCAATACCCTCTTCTTACCTCTGTAGGCACCAGACACACATATATGTAGGCAAAACATTCATAATATAAAACAAAATAATTTTTAAAAATTAAGGTATAGCTACAGATTTTTCCAGAGAGTATTTAAGATCACTAACATTTATTTAAAGAACTGTTCACATTTAGGGGCTAAAGAAATAGCCTAGCAGTTAAGAGCACTTACTGCTCTTGTTAAGAGGACCCTGGGTTGGTTCTAGCACACATATAATGGCTCACAATGATCTGTCACTCTAGTTCCATTGATCCAATACCTATTTCTGGCCTCCACAGGCACTGCACACACATGATGCACAGGGATACAAGAAGCTAAAATATTCATACATATTAAATAAAATAAAAATAAACCTTTCAAACTCTTAACTCAAAAATTTTGTCTTCTTGCCTATCTTCTAAAAATTTTATAATTAGGAACACAAATTTTTAATTTAATATTAAACAGACTATCATGAACATTATTCTGCTACTTAAAAACATTCAGTAATGTTTGCCTTCTGAGTGGAAAAAAGATGAAATGTAGACTCCAAACATTCTCTTGATCCCTGAGGACCTAGTGACAGTCAAGACTGCCTGAGAGGGAGTCACTTTCTTGAGTGGTGTAGTCGCTGTAATGTGCCTATGCTCCAGTAAGAACCTCCCACCCAGCATGCTCCTGCAATCAGCTGGTAAACTAGGGTAAATCAATCGATCAATCAATCTCTCTCTCTCTCTCTCTCTCTCTCTCTCTCTCTCACACACACACACACACACACACACACACACACACACACACACAAGAGGGAGTGAAGGTGACTTGGTGGGGAGAGAAGGAACTAAGTATGAGGGAGACAAACGAGGTCACAGGTTGAATATCATCAAGCACATAATCATATAAAGCTGTCAACAAGTAAATAAAAAAATACTTAAAAACTGGTTACCCTGTATATCCCTGATACTGTCTGCTGCTATGTAGTACTTTTGTCCAGGATGACCAAGAAAAAGACCCATACAAAATTCAACACAAAATAAGACAGCTTAAAAGAAAAGCTTACTTCATCAGGAGTAGCCACAAAGTTGATGGCTGTGTAATATCGGTCGTCTTCCTGGGACAGGCTAAAAGTGAACTGATAGTCAATGAGAAGGGTATCTATGGAAAGAAAGAAGAAAAACTTGAAAATGGTACAGGCATATCACACACACCACACACACAAAGAAAATAAGCATTGATACAAAATAAAACAGGTTTCTGGAAGCCCAATTTGTTTTTCTCACAAATTCAATAGCTATGAAGGAATATTAGCTCATCTATCTATCTTGCCTCAGCTTCCAAAGAGTAAGAAACACGGATGTGTGTGCCACTAATAGCCAATTTACATGTTTTTTGTTTTTTTTTCATAAGAAACCAAATCTCTGCAGTATCCTTTGAATTATCCAGCAAACCTTCATTGCCAAGATCCTGATTGGGGTTTGGCTCTAATCTAACTCATCTATAAATACTGAGTAACTACTATACATGGTATTTTTACTTAAGGACATAAAGATATAAACTAATAATGTAACAGAAACCAGGACTTCTTAGGGAAAGAGATGACTGAAACTTGAATACATCGTACTATTTTAATCTAGAAAGGAAGAAAACAGTCATATATACCAGTGTGATGCAGCTTCAAAGAATGCCAACTGCTGCAAACTTTAACCTTAAAAGTCTGTTGTACAAAGCAACAATAATAATCTGGCTTAAAATTGGGTAAAAGATTGCTAGGTGTGGCAACATATGCCTTTAATCCCAGCATTTGGGAGGCAGAAGTAGGTGGATGTAGTGGTTTGAGTATGCTTGGCCCATGAGAAGTGGCACTATTAGAAGGTGTGGCCTTGTTGGAATAGGTGTGGCCTTGTTGGAGGTACTGTATCACTGTGTAGGTGGTTCTGAACACTCCTAGCGCTCAAGTTCTGCCCAATATGGAAGAGATTCTCCTCCTGGCTGCTGTAGACAGTCTCCTCCTGTCTGTCTTTGAATCAAGATGTACAACTCTCTCAGCTCCTCCAGCACCATGTCTGCATGGATGCTGCCGTGCTTCCTGCCATGATGATAATGGATTAAACCTCTGAATCTGTAAGCTAGCCCCAATTAAATGTCCTTCATAAGAGTTGTTCTGGTCATGATGTCTTTACAGCAATGGAAACCTTCCCAAGACAGAGGGAAATGGAGGCAAGCCTGGTCTACACAAGTTCCAGGCTAGCCAAAGCTGAATAGTAAAACCCCTGAAGAGGTATTTTTCCAAGGGAGATACACACTAATGGTCAATAAGAATATAAAATGATAATCACACCAAGCATTACTGAAATACAAATACCAAAACTACAATGAGCTATTTTTTATGTCCATTATGATGGCTACCAATTAAAAACTCCACAAAATAAATGAAAATTGAAAACTGGTGTCAATAAGAATGTAGAACAACAGAAATGCTGTGCATGACTTTTGGAAATGTAATGAACTGTAAGGTGTCATGAAAACAATAACAACAATCCCTCAAAAAACAAAACCACTCATAGAGTTACCATATACAGCTGTACTTCTGGGTGCATATTCACTCATGTTTACAATATTCCTGACAACAACCAAAAGGTAGAAGTAACACAGTGTCTACTGACAGAAGAAACAAGCAGAACGTAACAGGCACCATGCAGGATGATCTGTCCAGCTGTAAAAAAAATAAGCCTTTTTGCTTTCTTTTTATCATTTTTTGTGCTGGGGATTGAATCAGAAACCTGTGCATGCAGCATAGCACTCTACCACTCAGCTATATGTCCAGCACCAAAGAAAGGCAATTTTGAACTGTGCTATATCAGGGATGAGAGTCAGAGACATCATGCCTAATATTAAGTAGATACAAAGACAAACACCGTGGTTCCATTAAGATGCCACACCCAGGATTATAAAAACAGAAAGCAGAATGGGTAAATACTAGGAAACATGGGGTAGGGAAGTTAAAGTTATTGATAAGTTCAACTTATAGGTTTTGAAGATGATAATGATGATGATTTGAATTGGCTATTAAAACACTCTATCCTTTTTCTGTCCGGTGAGGTCGATTTTTTCTTTTTTAAACCAACTATGGTTAACTAAAGAAGGCTTATTATAACAGCTGCATGAAAACCAGATCATATTTGTCTTCTACTAAACTATGGAATCTGTGTATACACATTATGTGCCAAGCAAAGGTCACCCTGAGGTGCCATTCATCAGGTGCCATCGACCTTGTTTTTTGAGACAGAGTCTCTCTTAGCCTAGGCCTCCTGCCAGCGAGCCCTGCCTCCCCAGAGCTGAAACTCGAAGCACTCAGCAGCATGCCCGGGTTTCAGCATGGGTCCTGGGCATCAAACCCAGCTTCTCACGCTTGCATAGCAAGAACTTTACCAACTGGTCATTTCAGGCCTGTATCTCACTTGTGGTTTTTAAACATATAATACATCCATCACAATATAGTAGTGACTCTTTGCCTATTTAAAAAAATTTTTTTTTCTTCAGTGCTAGTTTTCATTCTTTTTTTTGTTTTTTTTTTTTAACTGTAACTGTCTTCTTCAGTTTTAAAAGTGATCTCTATATCCTAGTCGTAAGATCTTTATTAAATATAGATATTATAGGGACAGGTGTGGTGACATACAACTTTAATCTCAACACTCAGGAGGCAGAAGCAGGCAGATTTTTGTGAGTTCAAAGGTCAACCATTCTACAAATTGAGTTCTAGACCATCTGAGGCTACACAGTGAGACCTTTGTCTTAAATTTAAGAGGGGAGGGGGAGGAGCTAGCAGCAGAGATGGCTCAGCAGTTAAGAACACTGGCTGTTCTTCCAGAGGACTCAGTTCATTACCAGCACCCAATATGGCAGCTCACAACCCTTGGTAACTCCAGATCCAGGAAAACTGACACCCTCTCTGGCATTCAAAGGCAACAGATATGTACACATTGCATACACATACATGTTGCAAAACATACACATAAATTAAGAAAAAAGTTGTTTTTTAAAGAAAAAAGTGTGAATATTATTTGAGAAAGGTTTCACACTACATAACTCACATAGTTCTCAAACTAATAGCCCTCCAGATTCAGTATCTCAGCTTGTCTTGATTTTTTCTTAAATGTTTTGTTTTTTGTTTTACTGGGGATTGAACACAGGACCTTGCAATGAAAGCACTCCACTACTGAGCTGTATTTGCAGACCCAATTTTTAAAGATAGAAGTTTGAAACTTTAATAAAATACACATTAACTTTATATTTGATGAATGACTTTTAGAATTATAGCTAAGAATTCTGTAGGCCTGGTGGTTCCAGCTGCTTGAGAAGCAGATGTTGAAGGTCACAACTTAAGACCTGCCCAGACTACACACAAGCAATTTTCTTGTCTTTCGGGTCTAGAACCATCCATTTTCTTCTACAATTTATATATACCATTATGTTGCATATGCCAAATGTTAATTCCTTTTTCTATTGTTCTATAGTCTGGAACCTACTATGTAGATTCTCATAGAGAAAAAATATATTTGTGATAAAGCTGGTAAGCTTACCAGATTCACTTTCACACCAAGGTATTAATTTGGTGTTTTATTTACTTGTTTGTAAAGCTGTAGTGAACACAAATCAGCTCCGGAGAGAATGGTGAAACTCACCTCTATTTGAGAAACTCTTTCCTGGCTGTCTGAAGACTGGACAGGATAAGCTACACAAGGCAATGGCAAATGAGCACGCTTCCGAGGGAACTGAACAAGGCGAGCAGCCAGGAAAGCACATCCCTGCTAACTGCTCTGTGCGACTAGCAGAACCCATGCCACAGTTAGAACAGTGTTCACCAAGTCAGGAACATGGCTATGAGTATTTGCTTCATCCCCCAAGCATTTAGCATTCTCAGACCATGGTTAAAAAAAAAAAAAAAAAAAAGGAATGTAGTTTTGTTCAATTACTGTCTAGAAACAACAATTACAAAAACTTACAGTAGCATGTTCCTTTGAGAGGGTTTCCCTGGTATCGATTTTCTACCTCACATCTAGGGAAAAAAAGAAATTATTTTCTATTGATATTTAAAGCACAGAATCTATATTTATTTTTAAACCAAGTAAATCTTTTTACATAAACTATATCAGTATTCAGGTCAGAGAGACTATCCCATTTGCAGAGATGTTTCTGCTAACTGCTCAGTAATTTACATCAGCAACAGTATAAAAATAACAAATAAACAAATACTTGCCCAAGGACACAGGCAAGTGCAGATGTAATAATGCTAGGCACTACTCATAAGGAAACATTTTTACTCCTGTGCGGATTGAGTATGCTTCTAAAAGTGCAGCTAAAATATTTTTCAAGCCTTTGTCAGTCATTCTATCCTGTTCTTCCTATGTAAACTAGTCTTATTCTCTCTCTCTCTCTCTCTCTCTTTCTGTCTCTCTCTCCCTCCCTCCCTCCCTTCTTCCTTTCTTTCTATTTCTTTCTTCATCTACTAATTGATTGATACAGTCTTACTATGTAGCCCTATTTATTTATTGGTGGATTGATTGATACATCTTACTATATAGCGCTACTGGCCTGGAACTCAATGTAGACTCCAATGCTCTTAAGTCATAAGCCCAATTAAAAAAGGCTTTATTTTGTAAGTTGCCTTGGTCATGTTTTATCAGAGCAATATTAAAGTAACTGAGACAACCTGTCTAAAGCAAAACAGGTAAACTTTCACACTAGTCCACTCAAAGACCCTGGAACGCAGGGCAACAAAGCACAGGCAGGCAGGTGGCCCTCAGGGTTTAGGCAGCTGCAAGGCCCTGTCCCCCACTGGAGGTACAGAGTATGGTACTCACAGCTGGCACTCGTCCCCCTTGACACCTTTGGTGGTACAGAAGCACTTGCCGGTGTTGGTGTTGCACAGTGATGCATGCCCATTGCACTTGCATGCTGGGAAGAAGGAAAGGAAGACAGGTCACGACTGGCTTGACAGGTTACCATAGACTGTGATTAAGACAAAATCATTTAGCTTGAAATGGGTTTGTAGCAAAGACAGCCTAAAGCAAAAGAAATCACTGCGTATGATACATTATTTTTCAGCTAATAATTTATTTCTAGTAATATAGAGACAACATTAAATTAACTACCATTCAAGGAGGAAAGAGAAAGCTATCTTCTGCTGCCCCCAAAGCAGCGGCTATTTCCATCTTTGTGACAGACTCAGCATTTTGTTCTTTTGTTCAGTAAATATTTAAGAGCATTAGTAAGTAATATGCCATGGTCCTTGCCCTGTGGAGATGACCTGTGGTGAATGTCTTCTGCTGCCTCATCTTGGAGATCTTCTCTACTGTGGCTACATTGTGAACCACATTCCTGAGCGTTCAGAACTGACGGGCTCCCTAGTCACAAGAGACACTCGAGATGCCCTGTGGTACTTGTCACCCTTGTTTCACCTTCTCCTTTGCTGTTGAGTCTTGTTCTCCCATGAATAATGAAAAGTATTAGGCTGCAGAACTGAGTACTTAATAAAATCTATAGTTTGTGGCTTTCTTTCCGGCTCCTGGACTTGATGCCATGGCCAGCACATCTGTTTCTGTACGACACTGTGCAGCCTTTGTTGTGGTCTTTAATCACGATTGCTCTGTAGTGCAGCTTTAAGGTCAGAGACGGTGATTCCTCCACAAGTCCTTTTATTGTTCAGAATTGTTTTGGCTATCTTGGGTTTTATGTTTTTCCATATAAAGCTGAGGATTGCTCTTTCAAGGTCTACAAAAAATTATGTTGGCATTTTTATGAGGATTGCACTGAATCTCTAGATTGCTTTTGGTAAAATGGCCATTTTCACCTTGTTAATCCTACCTATTCACCAGCATGGGAGATCTTTTCATCTTCTGTTATCTTCTTAGGTTTCTTTCTTCAGGGACTTGTAGTTCTTGTCATATAGATCTTTCACTTGCTTAGTTAGAGGGAGAGCAAATTTGTACAACTACTTTGGAAATCAATTTCATGGTTTTTCAGAAAACTGAGAATAGTTCTACCTCAAGACTCAGCTATACCACTCCTGGGCATATACCCAAAAGATGCTCCACCATCCCACAAGGACACATGCTCAACTATGTTCATAGCAGCTTTATTTGTAATAGCCAGAAAAACAACCTAGATGTCCCTCAACTGAAGAATGGATAAAGAAACTGTGGTACATCTATACAGTGGACTACTATTCAACTACTAAAAACAAAGACATCATGAATTTTGAGGCAAGTGAATAGAACTTAAGAATACCATCCTGAGTGAGATAACTCAATCCCAAAAGGGCACAAATGGTATGTACTTATAAGTGGATGTTATCCATAAAAAAAAAAAAAAGGGATATCCAAGCTACACTCCACAGTTCCAAAGAAAGAAAACAAGAAGACCGGCCCAAGTGAGGATGCCTGAATCTCACTTAGAAGGGGGAATAAAATAGTCATAGGAGGCATATGGAGGGAGGGAACTAGGTAGGAGAAGGGATGGGGACGGGAATGGGGGTTTGAGGAGGGACAGTAGGCATGACCAGATGGCCCCGAGAATGGAAATCTGCAACTGACGGTGGGGGCGGTGGGGGCATCTCCACAATGAAACAGAGACCTGGGATAAGGGAGATACCCTAGAATCAATGGTGGGTGAACTTAGCTGTGAGTCACAGAATTGGGGATATGGAACCTGAAGAGGCCACCTCCTGTAGCCAGGCAGGAACCCCAGTGAAGCAATAGGGATAACAACTATGGGTGTAGGTCTGAAGACCCTATTTCTATCTGCCTGGAAGTCAGTATTCTGCTAGCAGCCTTCAGATGAGTTGTAGAACTCTCAGTTCTTTCTGTACCATGCCTGCCTGGATGATGCCATATTCCTGCCTTGATGATACTGAACTGAACATCTGAAACTATAAGCCAGCCCCAATTAAATGTTGTCTTTTATAAGACTTGCCTTGGTCATGGTGGGTGTAGCCAGGCAGGAACCCTAGTGAAGCAATAGGGACACCAATGGTGGGCCCCAAAGGAGATAGGAACTCTACAGGAAGACTAACAGAGTCAGATAACTTGGATCCTTGGGGTTCTCGGAGATTGAACTACAAACCAAAGAACATACATGGGCTGAACCTAGGCCTCTCTGCACATATGTAGCAGATGTGCAGCTTGGTCTTCATGTGGGTGCTGAACAACTGGAACGGGGGCTATCCTAAAAGCTGTTGCCTGTATGTGGGATATGTTCTACTTGGGCTGCCTTGTCTGGCCTCAGTGGGGGAGGGTGCGCCCAGCCTCACAGACTTGATGTGCCTGGATGTGGGGATACCCAGAGGGGCTCCCAGCTGCTCAGAAGGGAAGGGAGGATATGAAGGATTGTAGGAGGGGGTGATAGAGGGGGGGCAGTGAGTAGGATGTGAAGCAAATAAGTAAAAAAATTCATAAATAAGAAAAAAAGTCCACATGGAGAAAAATAAAATCACTGAAAGAAACCTTTCAAACAGAACAGTACAGAGGTCATCGGAATGCATCTAGTGGTCAGAAACCCTTACTCCATAGAGTACAGGTTTACTAAATTAGTAAAACCTAGTCTTGTCAGTCTGCTTGCTCTGGAGTCCACTGTGTTCCGTGGAGCTCTGAGCATGAAGCTTAAGCCTAATGATGTGACAATGGCGCTCCATCTCATAGGACTGATCTGAGGATTAAAAGATCAGAATATCATCTCATACAGTAAGCAGTTAACATAATCAAGGCAAACATACTACTGTAAAAATAACAGTATTTTAAAACAGCATATCAAGGTTCAATATATATTATTACCAATAGTTTCAAAACAAACAAGTAAAAATTCAGTGCTTCCTATTATGAATCAGGACTCTGAGGAGTACAGCAAGGTTCCAGAATCATACAGGAACCCTGCAGAGAGACCACAGAGAAAAGTGTGATCTTTCTAGAGGTAGGTGAGGACACAGGGGTGATCACCTGAAGACACAAGCAGGCTACTTGTTAAGATCATCAGCACATATTAGATGTGGCTCCCAACTGGGCTACATCTCACTGTGAGACTTTGGAAGGTTACTTGATTTGGGGGATAAAGGCAGCGAAATCTATTTTCTATCTATTTTCTTTCTTTCTTTCTTTCTTTCTTTCTTTCTTTCTTTCTTTCTTTCTTTCTTTCTTTCTTTCTTTCTTTCTTTCTTTCTTTTTAGTTTTTCGAGACAGGGTTTCTCTGTATAGCCCTGGCTGTCCTGGAACTCACTTTGTAGACCAGGCTGGCCTCAAACTCAGAAATCCTCCTGCCTCTGCCTCCCGAGTGCTGGGATTAAAGGCATGTGCCATCATTGCTGGCTAAGGCATTTAATTCTTGAATGGCAGTCACCACAAAGTCAAAAACACATTTTATTCAGTAATATTTGGTGTTCTTATAATTACCTAACAGGTAAGTATGTTTGAACCAAGATGAAAAGCCAGGGAGAATTACAGGGACATGGGAAAGGCAAAGAAGCCCTGCTCCTGCCTGGGTGAGCTTCTGCCTGGGTGAGCTTCTGCCTGGGTGAGCTTCTGCTTGGGTGAGCTTCTGCCTGGGTGAGCTTCTGCCTGGGTGAGCTTCTGCCTGGGTGAGCTTCTGCCTGGGTGAGCTTCTGCCTGGGTGAGAAGCAGGGTTCCTGCACAATTAACATTAGCTGTGAAGGCTGATGATACAGAGATATTATCCCTTTCATAGAGGACTATTTTATGTTCAAATACCCATACCCAGACTTAAGTCTGGCCTGAGTATGTATGACAACGAATAGGCCTTATTGCTTCCTCAGACATCACCTAAGTGTCTCAAACCAGACAGTTAACTTGCCTTAGAGACGCCCTCCCTCCCTGCACTCTGTGATTAGCAAGCTTTACTTATCTCCTGTAATCCTGCCAGGTGCCCCTCAGAAACATTGTGATCACTTTTAGGTTTCTCAGTACCTCTTTGAGGGTAACAGATTCAAAAGTCATCAAGATCCTACATACACCCATTGCAGAGAAGCTTATACATACTCCAAAGATCTTTGTTTCCAAGTGCTTCTCTTTCTCTTTCTTAACCCTTGTTTTTCCTGTTGTCTGTTTGATTTTGGTTTTAAGGCAGGGTCTCCTGTAGCCCAGAATGACCCTGTACTCCAATAGAGTATGGTCCTGAACTTTTGAAGTTTTGATACTTCTGGCATAATTTTAAAAGCTGACTCAACTACTTAAAAATGCCTTTAAGCAGTCAAGTTTTCTGAGCAATCCGTATTTAGACAGAAGGGCAGAGGCATTATATTATAGCTAGCATTCTCATGATAGCCTTCGCTGGGACTAAGGTCAACAAATATTACAGCAGTTGTGTAGTTTAAGCTCACGCTTTTGGGGATACATTCTCAGGTCTTCTTTAGTAGGGGAAACTGCAAAATATAACTGTCATTACACAGCGGTGGCAGTTAAAGGAGAGTCTTCATATAAGGATTAGAACATACTTTTCTATCAGCACTTTAAGGACAGACTTTCAGATTGCTTGACCACGGCGTGACAGAATTGATCACTCCTTGCTTTGCCAAGTAGGTTATATAATATTTCTTATCCAACTGATCATGATTTTGGAGATCCTTTGACTATGGATGAAAGTGTTACCCCTAACACAATATGCAGGGTGTGTGGACAAAAGCTTTCTTCCAGCTAACTATATGAAAAGATACACACTGTAGTAACCCATGTGACCCAAAAGGGACAAAAGCAAAAGACTGCTTCCCCTTGAGAAGAAAACTTTCAGACCTGTGAAAAAGACAATATTAATTTTAAAAAAAAGTATTTACTTAGAAACATTCAGAATGTCAAAACAGCCACAATTTTTTTTTTTTTTTTTTGGTTTTTCGAGACAGGGTTTCTCTGTGTAGCCCTTGCTGACCTGGAACTCACTTTGTAGAACAGGCTGGCCTCGAACTCAGAAATCTGCCTGCCTCTGCCTCCCAAGTGCTGGGATTAAAGGCGTGTGCCACCATGCTCGGCCACAATTTTCTTTCTTTCTTTTTTTTTTTTTGCTTTGCAATTACAGAGTGGGATTCAGTTAACAGAACAGCAATTATCTTCGTATAAACCGCATCAGAAACAACTGAAGATGAAAAAAAATCCAAAAAATAAAACCAAAACCAAACTACTGTCCCCATATATAACTAGTTTGTGCTGTGCACCAACAAGAACCTACTTTAAATTTCCATGCCAATTTACAACCCCCAGACTGTACCAGGCAAGGTTAGTGGAAATTGAAAATACCACCAGGACAGGCTATCTAAAGACACATTCAGTAGCGTGTTAACCATACCAAAAAAAGACACTGTACAGTTTAAAAACAAATCTTACACAGCCTTACATTTCAATTTTTTTTTTTTTTGGTTTTTTTTGAGACAGGTTTCTCTGTGTAGCCCTGGCTGTTCTGGAATTCACTCTGTAGACCAGGCTGGCCTCAAACTCAGAAATTCGCCTGCGTCTGCCTCCCGAGTGCTGGGATTAAAGGTGTACGCCATTACGCCTGGCTCAATTTTTTTTCTTTAAAAGGAGTTATATACAAGGGGGGGTGTGTGTTAAATGCTTTATAGACAAGAACAAAACTAGAACCAACTTATTCATCATCATCATATTCTTCCTCTTCCTCCTCATCCTCCTCATCTTCCTCTTCCTTCTTTTTCTTGCTCTTTTCAGCCTTAGCCACCCCCTTTTTCACTGCATTATAGGTTTTCCTTTAGCTCTGTAGGCAGCAATATCCTTCTCATACTTCTCCTTCAGCGTGGCAGCCTTCTTCTCATAGGGCTGCTTGTCATCCGCTGCAGTGTTGTTCCACATCTCTCCTAGTTTCTTTGCAACATCTCCAATGGATAAACCAGGATGCTCGACTTTGATTTGGGGGCGGTACTCAGAATAGAACAAGAAGGCCAAAGGAGGCCTCTTGGGTGCATTGGGGTCCTTGTACTTCATTTTGGTCTCCCCTTTGGGGGGGATGTAGATTTTCATTTCTCTTTCATAATGAGCCTTGTCAGCCTTTGACATATCTTCAAATTTCCCCTTTTCTTTCTTTCTTTTCTTTCTTTCTTTCTTTCTTTCTTTCTTTCTTTCTTTCTTTTTTTTTTTTTTTTTTTTTTTTTTTTTTTTTTTTTTTTTTTTTTTTTTTTTTTTTTTTTTTTTTTTTTTTTTTTTTTTTTTTTTTTTTTTTGAGTCAGGGTTTCTCTGTATAGCCCTGGCTGTCCTGGAACTCACTTTGTAGACCAGGCTGTCCTCGAATTCAGAAATCCGCCTGCCTCTGACTCCCGAGTGCTGGGATCAAAGGCGTGCGCCACCACGCCCGGCTCCTTTTTTTTTTTTTTTTAATTTCCCCTTTTCTTTAGCAGACATGGTCTTCCACCTCTCTGAGCCCTTCTTGGAGAACTCTGAGAAGTTGACAGAAGCATCCGGGTGCTTCTCCTTGTGTTCCTCCCAGCAGGTTTGCACAAGGAATGCATATGAGGACACTTTGCATCTCGGCTTCTTAGGATCTCCTTCGAGGCACAGAGTTGCCCAGTGGCCGTCTGGCTCGCACTTGCCCCGTCCTGTCTCTATGGAGCTCAGTGTACTGCAATGGCTGTGAGAGCGGGAGCCAGACTCCGAAACTCCACATCTTAATGGGAGCCCAAGTGAAGCTGGGCATTTGGAGGTCAGGCGGGAAGACAGAGAATTCAAGCACATCACCAACTCTCCTAGAGCCTTTCTAAAAACCAACCAACCAAAACCAAATGCAGGCCATCTTAAAGATTCATCTGGGGTCCTCAGGAGGTCAGTTGCCCTCCCCAAGCCCCTTGCAGACTGGGGCACAGTCAGGTGTTGTAGTCTCTGAGGCAGGACAGTTCAGAAGGGGGCTCCCCTGGTTGTCACAGCTTTTCAAATGTACCCTTGCTCTTGTCCCTGTGTGAGGCTTCCAGTAGACTTCTATAGAGACCTGTGTGCTACCTCTTTATGGAGGAAGAAGGAAACTGAAGATCTTGTCCTTGTTCTGATTCAGTGCTCAGGACTTCCCATTCCCAGCCTTGTCCTGCCTCCTTCTCCAATGAGCTGACCACCTATCCCAGGCTGTTTTGCTTGACTTGAGCTGATGTGCTTCCATGGGAGGGAAATGGAACAAAGGCATTGATTGGTGCCTTCTCTGACTTCAGCCCCTTGTTTATATGTCTACTGAAGAAATAAAAGCTTAGCTCCTTTACTATTGGTTTGCTGCTTTAACTAACTGCTCCCAAACCCACAAGTTGAGCCTTTTTTCCTCTTCCAGCATCATCAAACTCTTTCTAATTTATTTATTTTATATACATTAGTGTTTTGCCTGCATGTATGTCTATATGAGAGTGTTGGATCTCAGGTGTTACAAGCAGTTATGAGTTGCCATGTGGGTGCTGGGATTTGAACCTTGGTCCTTTAGAAGAACAGTCAGTGTTCTTAACCACTGAGCCACATTTCTAGCCTCTCAGTTAAACTTTTAACAATTTAACATAATTAAGAAAGGCAGTATCCCAAACCAAGAGGCCTTTTCCCTTTAAGATATTTAAATTAACTGCAGGTACTGTACTGTTGCACCTAACTTGCAACTAACTTGACCTGTGTGACTTACGCTGACATTTGCCTCCATTAGTCGGGTCACCATAGAAGCCAGATATGCAAGTCTCGCAGTGCTTGCCCGTGGTCAGGTCCTCACACTTCTCACAGACACTCTGGTTGATGCATTTGCTGTGCCCGTTGCATTGGCAAGCTGAAAGGCAAAAAATCTTAAGGGCTCTGTTTCTCCCATAGGAGAACTTGGTGAATACATTTCATATTTATTTGCATATAATCTAAATGTTAAATCATCAAAATGAGTGAAGCACAGCTGTCTGTGACTATAGTTCCAACTAGCAGGGGCTGAGGCGGGCAGAACAGCGTCTCTGATCATGTGCACCCGTCTTGCTTAAGCCCAGAAGTTTCAGATCAGCCTGGGTAACATAGTGAGATTTCCCACCTAGAAATTTTGTTCCAATAAAAAAGAAAGAAAGAAAGAAAGAAAGAAAGAAAGAAAGAAAGAAAGAAAGAAAGAAAGAAAGAAAGAACTGGGTGTGGATTTTAAGGCCATCCTTGACAACATAGCAAGTTGGTGGCCAGTCTAAAAAATACAAACAAAACAAAACCAAGGTTCACTAAAAACTAGTATGAGAAAAAATATCAAAAAAGTAATTAGTCTCAAAAAAACAAATATATTATCAAAGCAAGGTGAAAGTCCATAGCAATATAAAAATATTTATGCTGTTATTCATTGTAAAAACTCACAGTATTTGAATAGGGATGAGGAAAAATAAATAATCAAATACAATCCCACTACCCAGGAAATATGATTCACATTTGGTATCTTTCTTTCCAGGGTTTTTAAAGATTAATTATTTTCTTCTTCTTTAAAAAAACAATAATAGTAAATTATTTTAGCACCCTATTTTCTCCAATAGGTAAGTCATCTGGAAAAAAAAATAAGCAGAGAAACTTCAGAATTAAACGGCTTTTTTTTTTTTTTTTTTTTTTTTTGGTTTTTCGAGATGGGGTTTCTCTGTGTAGCCCTGGCTGGCCTGGAACTCACTTTGTAGACCAGGCTGGCCTGGAACTCAGAAATCCGCCTGCCTCTGCCTCCCGAGTGCTGGGATTAAAGGCGTGTGCCACCACCGCCCCACTTAATGGCTTCTTATGTAAAATAGATCTAACAGATGTCTACAGACTTTTCCACCTAAATGTCAAAACAACATACATTCCCTCGGCAGCACACAGAATTACATGCTGACACATGCAGAATGATGAATGAAACAGACCTGTATCCATCACCTTTTACAAAAAGTAACCCCAAATGGATCAAAGACATAACCCAAACCTCTGAAACTTCTGGAATAAAACATAGGCAGTACCCCACATGATACATGTGTAGGAAGGAACTATTTTTATGAGGACTCTACTCGCCCAGGAATTAAGGACAACTGGCAAATGGGACTTCAGAAAGCTAAAAAGCTTCTGTGCAACCAAAGAAACAACCAAGTAAAGAAAAAGCCCACAGAAAGGAGAGCATCTTTGCCAGCTACACATCCAACAAGGTGATGCAGGACTCAGAAAGAACTCAAACACAGTCAAGAAAACAAGTGACCCAATTAGCAACAGTCTAGGGATCTGAGCATCTAGTTTATGATTTGAACTAGGATACACAGGCATCTTACCTGGACAGTGAATGAAAGACCAGTTGTATCTGCTGTCCTCTAGACACATGCTGGAGTTCAGAAGGGGCTGTGGATACACATTTCCTGCAGAAGCCTGTGATGGCATCTTCACAGGTCCTTTATAGCTGCCCTCAATACATTTTCCTTTCCCAGTATTGCTAGGATCAGTACACCAACCACAGCCTGGCTGCTCCAAGCAATGGCTGCAGGTACAGTAGCCAGAGCAATTTTCAGCTATGAAAAAACAAAACAATCCAACTTGTAATTCACTATCACAAGATTTGAATTTACTGTTGTTACCTTTTCTTTTAACAGATGATTTAACTTCCATGAATTAAAAATAGTACCCTATAGTGATTATTGAAATGAAATAATTTAAAGGGTCCCACATTTTATATAATATATAACAGGGAATTTTCCAACCTTTTAATATCAGGATGTTGGATGAAAAAGGGACCTGGGAGGCCTCTACTGGAAAGCATTTACATACTGGTAGATTAAGATGTGGAAACATTATACGGATTGAATTATAATATTACCCTGAAGAAGAAAAGTTATTTCTATACCCTGTGACTTACCCTAGATTTAACTGATTTAATGCATGGAACACTGTGCAGTACATTTTAATCTGGAAGGACCAGCCCAACCAGCTTCTGTATGGACTTGAGCAGAAAGTCAAGTCCAACTTGCCTGCAAATATTCAAAAGCTCCTTCCACTTACGTGGGCAGCTGCTCATCGTATACCACTCCATACACTGGCCAAAAGGGAAGGAGGCCACGTAGGCATTGGAGTCCACACACTGCTTCATGTTGCTGCACCACATGCACTCAGAGCTGCTGCTAGTGCACTCACTACATGCTGTCCGCAGGGCACATGGTGTCCGGCACTGCTTGGCACTATGATTTGCTGGAAATTAAGACCCAAAGGGACACTGGTCAGCTAAGATCAAAACTTTTCTTTTTTGTTTTTTAAAGGCATTTTTTTATTAGATATTTTCTTCATTTACATGTCAAATGCTATCTCCCAACCCCCCTATAACCTCTCCCTGCCCTGCTCCCCAACCCACCCACTCCTGCTTCCTGGCCCTGGCATTCCCCTCTACTGGGGCATATGATCTTCGCAATACCAAGGGCCTCTCCTCCCATTGATGGATGACTAGGCCATCCTCTGCTACATATGCAACTAGAGACACAGTTCTGGGGGGTACTGGTTAGTTCATATTGTTGTTCCTCCTATAAGGTTGCAGACATTGGTAGTATAGTGGTGAGCATAGCTGCCTTCCAAGTGATCAAAAACTTTTCAATGCACACCATGAAGTCAGGTCAACACTACACTACATGGAGGGAAAGCCAGGAAATTGGAGCCATATGTTCTATTCGTCAAGTGTATTTAAACATTTAGGGAAAAATGAACTCTCTTTTTAAAAAACACTGAAGACAAAGGTGGGGGAACAAAAAACAAACAAACCTTGGAACAAAGATGTCTCAAGACCTGAGTATGTTAAATTCTATATTTACAATTTTGAGGGATGATGACATAAATATTTACCAAAGTATTCAGGATTCAACAAGGATAAAAAGCTTTCCTGTAAGATAAGTTAGGAATCCAGGGGGCTTGAAAGATGGCTCAAGGACTAAGAACATGTATTGATTTTCCAGAGGACCCAATTTCAACTCCCAGAGCTCATAGGATATGCATCCAACTGCAACTACAGCCCTAGGAGATCTGACAACTCTGTCTTCCAAGGGCACTTCTACACACACACACACACACACACACACACACACACACTTCTACACACACACACACACACACACACACACACACACTTACTTTCACGCACATACATGCAGGCACGCACACACACACTCATACATCCTCACATACTCTCTCACACACACACATGCACTCTCATACATACACTCTCAAATACTCTTATAGACACATGCATGTACACACAGATGCACACATGCACTCACATACACACTCACATACATTCTCACACTCATATATGCACACTCTCACACATACTCTCTCTCA
Source organism: Mus minutoides (assembly GCA_902729485.2). Taxonomy (NCBI): domain Eukaryota; kingdom Metazoa; phylum Chordata; class Mammalia; order Rodentia; family Muridae; genus Mus; species Mus minutoides. Next base: position 1,154,928 of record LR749937.1, on the reverse strand, counting down.
CAAGCATTTGCATGCACAAGCACACACACACACAAACCCACATGATTAAAGATAAATAATTCTTTGAAAGTATTTTAAAAACCCTATCAGAAAGTAGCTCCTAGGCTGTATTACTCAGGCAAAGTACAATCGTTTCCTGAAACAGGTCCTGCAGGGATGGATTCTCCACTACACTTGCACCTCTTGTTTTGGAGTCCTCATTTATGTATGGCTGCTCTGGGCCTGGCCTCATGGAGTCTAACCTTAACCTCAGCGCAGGACACTGCCACAGCCTGGCGTTGGCTCTGTGGGCTTCTTTTGCCATGCCCCTCCCCCACAAGTGTCTGAATAATAGTGTCCTGACTTGCTGCTTTTCTAAAGGTTTCTTTGGTTTCATGTTGTTTCCTCCATAGCACTTCTCTGCCAACACAAAGGAAATTATCTTCTAGAACAATTCTCAACACTTTTGAGGCCAACAAAACAGTGCAGCTCAATATAAATTGGGTTCTTTCCCAATTTTATTTTTGGTTTTCAGTATAGCTTAAAGCAGTCAGAAGCCAAGAAAGACTATCTGGAATTGGGTTCTGTTTGAAATACATATGCCTAAACTGGTGCTCCTCTAACTGCTGTCATAAGTACTTCATCATCTCAGTACTCATCAGCTGTGGCTCCTCTGCTTTCTTAGCAGCCTCCTGGAGCACTCACTATATGTATCCATGTCCTTACCAGGCCTTTCACAGACACTTCCATTGAGAGGGTTGATGCAGGTTGCAGCCTTTAACCCCCGAGTACTAGGCTCTGACAAGATCCCACAGAAGCCAGCGTCACTGGGCTCAGATGGCATCCACTGCAGCAAACTATTTGTGAATGGGGACATGTCCTCCCAGCACCAGTAAGATACATTGATCTTCCGAAGACCAACCCATGGAGTCAGCGTGAGCTTGGACTACAGGCAAAAGAAACACAATTATGAATGCAACTAGTGTCTTCCCCAAAACAAGCGCTAACATAAAAACCACTAGCTTAGGCATACATGTGGAAAGCATCTATTCCCCAAACTCAGGCAAGGTAGATTAAATAAGTGATCACTTCAATATGCATCCAGTATTGCAAAGCATAAAAATGGTTCATAGAAGAAAATACATGAAGATTTTCAGACATCTAGAGCAAAGCAATAATCACATTTCAAACTACTTATGTTCTATGACAAGTGCTATAAAGAAATGATGATTTACAAATTTAGTTTAAATGTTGGTTCATAAATGATGTGACCTTGCTAATATTTATAAAATACTGGTTGTATGCAAAACCATACATCATTACCTAAAACTGGTGAATTCAGATGACTTAAAAACATATGCCTTTAGCCATGGGGCACAGCCTGATATATACATTTTCTTTTCCAGTTTTCCTGTGGTGTAAGTACCAAAACTCTATATTTTCTCCTTTTTAAAGGTGAGATCATACTCTTTTACATACAGGTACCACATTTTATCTATTTATCTGTATATGAGTCACATTTTATCTACTTATCTAATTCAACACATTTTATGTAAAACAAAACAAAACAAAACAAAAAAACAAAACAAAAAATAGCATTCATGAACCTATAGACTAGTTTCTGCCCCTGCTGCTGTTGTGAGGAGTCAAACCCAGTGCTTCCTGGGCATGTACTCTACTACTGAGCTCCTGCCTTGCATAACCCTGAAATTTTGTTCTCATTTCATTTTTTTAAGACAAGGTACCCTTCTGTAGCCCTGGGTGGATGGAATTTCCTATATACACCAAGGTGCCCTTGAACTCAAACCTGTCTCTGTCTCCTGAATCTCCTGAGTGCTGGGATTAAAGGCATGATACCTGGCTCCCCATTTAAACAAAACAAAACAAAACAAAACAAAACGAGAACAACCACCATCACCATCTTTCTAGGGGCTGGAGAGATGGCTCAGCAGATATGATGTTCTGCCAAAGGATCAGAGTTTGGATCTCAGCATTCAAATTAGGCGGCTTACAAACTGTAACTCCAACTCCCTCTTCTTTCTTGAGGCATGCCCTTCTCCCCCAAGCGCCCTCAGCATCACAAGTTCCTGTTTCAAAGTGCATGCTAGTTCCCTGGCCCTTCCCTCCCCCCAGCTAGCTACTCAGCCTCCTTGTAATGCAGGTGATGTGTCCACCACACACTCTCTCTCACCTCATCATCCTCCCGCTATCTTGCTGTCTCCACTGTCCCTAGCCCTGACCATGCCTACTCTGCTTCCTTTTCACTCTGATCTGCTCTCTCCCAGATGCCTCTGCACATTTTTTTTCTCCTATTCACAACAAAACCCTTCACCCTAATGAAAGGGTCATGCAGTCAGTCCCTTTACTGTATTCCTCACACACCTGGCTCCGAACAGCTAGGAGGGCACAAACAGACCCCTTCCCAAGGGGTCCAGCCTTTCCCAACGGAAGCAACCTGGTGAAGGTGTGCATCATGCTTCTGCTGGCTTCTGCCGCCTACCATACTTGGCTCCAAGCACCAGAGTCCACATTTCCAGCCATGTCTCCATTGTCTGTTCTAATTACTCTGCTAACTACCACCTCAGAGGTGCCTGCTGTTTCTCTCAGCTCCTAGAGCCTACTGCTAATAAAATCCTGCCAGTGTGTCAGACACAAGACATATGCAAGGGGGAGCAGTAAGGAAACCTCAGATGTGAACACTCCATTATTAGGGTAAAGTTTTTTGTTTTTGGTTTGGTTTGGTTTTTATTGTGAATAAGAGAGAAAATACCCAGAGGCATGGGGAAGATAGCAGATTAGAGAGTAAAGGAACAGACTGGATATGGCCAGGGCTAGGGAAATGTGAGATGAAGAGATGTGTGAAAAAGCTTGTCATTTGGATTATAAGGAGGACAGTAGCTGGGGAAGGGAAGACCCAGGAGACTAATATGGACTTTGGAATAGCAGGTACTTGTTGGGAATTAGTTCTAATGCTTTGTCTTAATTCTGCTCCCCAAAGCACTTCCAGATCTGAAGGTCCCTGCCCCTCGCTGGCTTCAACTGATAATAAAGAATTGCATACAGCCAGTGTCTGGGCAGAAAGATGGAGGCACGACTTTTAGATTGAGCAGGCAAGGAACTGAGATAGGAGAGGAAGGCAATCACCATGACAGGGGAAGGAGAGGGATTAGACCTAAGAGCTGCAGGAAAGAACTAAACCAGCCATGTAAGCATTTGGTAAAGTGAATAACAATATGAACTAACCAGTACCCCCCAGAGCTCCCTGAGACTAAACCACCAATCAAAGAAAACACATGGTGGGACTCATGGCTCCAGCTGCATATGCAGCAGAGGATGGCCTAGTTGGTCATCAATGGGAGGAGAGGACCTTGGTCCTGTGAAGGCTCTATGCCCCAGTATAAGGGAATGCCAGGGCCAGGAAGCAGGAGTGGGTGGGTTGGGGAGCAGGAGGGTTGGGGGAAAGGACAGGGGATTTTCAGAGGGGAAACTAGGAAGGGGGACATTTGAAATGTAAATAAAGAAAATAACTAATTAAAAAAAAAAAGTATTTGGAAAAGTGGCTCTAAGGGCCACTCTGCCATTAGGTCTGGGGTGTCAGAGATGAAATGTTGAGTTAGCAAGTTGACTCAGGAAAGTTGGAGGGGTTAATGTATGCTACTGCTGGGAGGATTAGAAATGTCCAGCAGCCAGGTGTGGTGGCGCATGCCTTTAATCCTAGCACTCAGGAGGCAGAGGCAGGCGGATTTCTGAGTTCGAGGCCAGCCTGGTCTACAAAGTGAGTTCCAGGACAGCCAGAGCTATACAGAGAAACCCTGTCTCGAAAAACCAAAAAAAAAAAAAAAGAAATGTCCAGCAACTGAACTAATCAAAGCATATCAAAATTAACTGTGTGTCTCTCATTCGCAAACCCAAAGAGCTCTTGGGCAGGTGCAGCTGTACTTGACCTGCTGGGAGCCAAAGCAGCTTAACTAATTCACTGCTATAGGTACTTGTGATATTGAGGGGGCCTGGAGACCAGCATGCGCTTACATGCTAATAGGCACAATAGATAGCCATATGTCCCTTCTGCCAGATAGAAGGGAAATGACTCCTTTATGAAAATGGTAACCAGTTTCCCAAGTTCCCAAGTTTGAATGCTGGCTTTTATCAAACTGCCAGAAATCCTCCTGTAGTTCAGGTTGAGGTCATTTCTGGATATATGGACTTCCTGAGATTTAAGAACCAGGACCCACACCATACCGGTATCCCATCACATAAAGGTGGGGCCAAGTGAAAAATGCTGTGCTGCATTCTGTCTTCTCCTGGCTAGACAAAAACATGTACCTCACATCTCTCTGTACCACAGCCAGCATAGACAGAAAAACTGCTCTGTGAATATCTATCTAATTGACTGAAGCATCACAGTCAAATCACAAGTCTGAGAATTAGACTTTCCAAGAAAAATACCAAATGAGATTATATAGTAACTACAAGCCATTTGAGAGTTTGGCTAAACAGTAAGAGAACTTTCTGAGTCTTTCTGAGTTCAGAAGCCTTAGGAAGAAGGCTGTAAAACCTAGGCAGATTTTACATTTCTTACTGATGATTACATTATGTGCTATAATAATACCTACAGGGGCTGTAGACGGCTTAACGACACCTAGGTAACTAACATTTTACTCTCCCTTCTCCCAAGCAGAATCTAGATATAAAACAAGTAAAAAATAATCTGATGTCACCAGAATATGTATACATATTACCATTCATTCCCCATGTTCATACCTTATAATTTACTTAATAATCACAACTAATAAAATATGCAAAGTACAGAACTTTTTAAGAGAAGAAGAAAGGTTCAAAAGAAGAGCCTCTGAAATAGAGTTCCACAGTATATTATTAATCATTTACTGTAATTCTTTCTCTTATCAGGCAAATAACATACAACTGTGGCCTTCTACATAAGAGCTGCTGTTGTGCCCTGGAAACCAAAGTTCTGAACACATTAACTCACCATGCTCTGAGATGATTGCATTAATCGAAGCTGCTTAAGGACAAATTCCACCTTCTTCTGGGACGTGAGGGAAGCCAAAAAGGCATTGTGGTTTCTACAGGACAATTTAGCATTGTCATAATTTTCCTTAGCAGTAGTGATTTTCAGACACGAGTTTCCAACCAAATGCCAGCCAATGCCACAGATATTTTCTTTTGAAAAGGGGAAGAGGAAAGAAACCAAAGTTTTAGAAATTATGAAGTTCTGTTTACTAGTTCAAAATACTGAACATCTAAACTCATTCTGATTTGAATTTCAGGTGCTTTGTTTTGTGAGAATATCAGATACATTATTAACTTCCATATGCAGAAAAAAACTTGGAAAATAATTTACCTGTTAAAGAATGTGTGTATGTGTGCCTTGAGTGTGGGTTGGTGCAAGACACTACAGCACCCACAAAAGTCATAAAGAGGGCATTAAATCAGAGTTAAAGTTACAAGTGGTTGTGACCTGGCCCCTGGGGAGGACCTTAGGTCCTCCAGAGGAACAGCATGCACTCTCCACCGCTGAGCCTTCACTGAGGGCCAGAATAAAAAGACCTTTTTACAAGTCTCACCAGTCATGTTTCCTGTCGCACAGGATATACTCTAGGCTAGTGTCCTACTTTTGGGTGCCATTATTATAAAATTGGTGCAATTATTTTTGAAGAAAAATGTAAAAGATGACTAAAATCTTGAACAAAGGGCATACAAATTTTATATATATATATATATATATATATATATATATATATATATATATATATATATATATATGTGTGTGTGTGTGTGTGTGTGTGTGTGTGTGTGTGTGTATATATATATATATATATATGAAGGGTTAGGTAGAAAACTGCAAATGGGGGCTTGGGAGGTGGTTCAGTGGATAAAATACTTGTGTCAAGCATAAATACCCAGTTCAAATTCCCAGCACCCACATAAAAGGCCAGGCATAGTTTTGCTTGCTTGTAATCTCATCTGAGGGCTAGAGGCAGGGGGATGCCTGAGGGTTGTGAGTCAGCTAGTCTATGTAATCAGTGAGCTCCACACTCAGCAAAAGACCCTGTGAAGAGTGACAGAGGAATATACCAGAAGTTAACCTCTGGCCTCTAATGCTCACACAAAGATGTACATATACAGAAAGAGTAAACTGAAAATGGAATTGAATTGGGAATGGGATACATTTAAGCCTCCAAATGCCACTCTGTTTTCATGTCATAAGACAGAAAGTATAAGCAAGTACATAAGGCATGCCAAAAATGAGGCAAAAGGAGACTGGTTTGGAAAACCTAATAGTGATACAGTACACAAAGGAAGTCTGCAATCTCCTCCTGTGGTTTTACTGAACTCATAGTGTGGCATGAAAGCTTGCTTGCTCCCTGGCCATTAGCACGGAAGTGAATAAGCAAGTGTTTCCCCAGAACCAGAGCATACGGTTGGAGACACCAACAGTGCTCATTAAATGGAACAGCTACTGAGGTCAGGGAAAGGCGTAATGTTAAGAGACCCACGTGTGGATACTTCATTCCTCCTTAGAATAGGGGGGGAAAAAAAAAAGAAAACCCATGAAAGGAATTATAGAGACAAAGTTTGGAGCTAAGACGAAAGGATAGACTATCCAGAGACTACCCCACCAGGGGATCCATACCATAATCAGTCACCAAACCCAGACACTATTGCATATGACAGCAAGAGTTTGCTGAATGGACCCTGATATAACTGTCTCGTATGAGGCTATGCCAGTGCCTGGCAAATACAGAAGTGGATGCTCACAGTCATCTATAGGATGGAACACAGGGCTCCCAAGGGAGAAGCTAGAGAAAGTACCCCAGGAGCTGAAGGGGCCTGCAACCCTATAAGAGAAACAACAACATGAACTAACCAGAACCCCCAGAGCTCGTGTCTCTAACTGCATATGTAGCAGAAGATGGCCTAGTCGGCCATCATTGGGAAGAGAGGCCCCTTGGTATTGCAAACTTTATATGCCCCAGTACAGGGAGACGCCTGGGCCAAGAAGTGGGAGTGGGTGGGTAGGAGAGAAGGGTGGGGGGAGGATATAGGGAAATTTCGGGATAGCATTTGAAATGTAAAATAAGAAAATATCTAATAAAAAAACCAAAAAGAGCAGGTAAGTAACTTAAGAGACTTGCTACTGGCCGGGAGTCAACACGGCAAGCTCGGCAAGCTCGCCAGGCCTGTCTAGTAACAAGGTGCCTAGGTGTTCTATTGGACATAAAGTCTGAGACACAGACAGAAAGGACAAAAAGCCTGTAGTGGCTTGAATAAGAATGACCCCCATAGGCTCATATATGTGGATGCTTATTCACCAGGGAGTGGCACTATTTAATGGAGAAGGATTAGGGGGTGGAGCTTTGTTGCAGGAGCTGTTGGAGGAAGGGTCTCACTGGGGGTGGTAGACTTCAAGGTTTTAAAAGCCCAGGCCAGGTCCCATCTTTTTCACACCCTTTCTGCCTCCCTGCTCACAGATGAGGAAGTAGCTCTCAGCTACCACTCTAATGCCTGCCTTTGTGCCTCATTGCTCCCTCCCATGATGATAATAGCTTCTGAGACTGCAAGCAAGCCCCTACTTAAGTGTTTCCTTTCATAAAAGTTACATTGGAAATGGTTCTCTTCACAGCAATAGAACACTGACTAAACTAAAAGCCCATTCAGCAAACTAAATAAAATGCATTCAAAAGGTTCAGATCAACTTCCCCTCAAGCCTCAGATGTTGGAGAGCACAGAAGCTCCCCTTCCTAATTATCCTGTTCAAGCAAATACATCATAGAGATTTAGTCATGGCTAGCTGGCCTCAGGACCTAAAACCAATATCCTGAACAGCCTCTGCTGAAATAGTCTGGGAATGAAGGTCACACGGGAGATGATGCTGGTACAGAAATCTCTTCTCACAGAACTGTCAGTAAGTGCTTCCTGCAGGTTCCTGACTGCTGCTGAGACCACAGAGTTCTAGTGTCAGGTTCCCACAGCAGAAGGAAGGACAGTAGGACACAGTCTATAACATGGATCTTAGCTACCTCCCAATTCTCCAGAACATGAGATGACACTTCACTTTCTCTCAAAGGCTAGTAAATACATATATAAAAACCACATTTAAGTTAAAAGCATACAAAATAATTCCCCCCAATAATGAGAGGGCTCAATAGACAGAATAAGCATCTCGTTCCTAGGTCCAACCTAATCTAAAGGAGGGAGGACCAAGTTTTGAATCCTTATAGAGGATATCCCTGTGCAAGGCCTACCCGGCAAGGCGATGCACTCTTGATTCCGGGGCTCCCACTGGCAGTTCTGGTCTAGGGCACAGCTCCTGCAGCTGGTTTTCTTATTGCAGTAGTACATGGGGTTATCCTTGGGGCAACTCTCATACTTGGCAATGGAGATCTAGAACACAGTGGAGAAGCGTTTTGTTATTCATACAAATAACTCAGTGAGAGTTAACTGAGAACGGTAACTGCAGAAAGAAAGATAGAAAAAAAGAAAAGAATTAAATAGAATTAGATATATAGATTCATAAATGGATGGATGAATGGATGGAATTAGACAGATGATAGACAAATAAATGGATAGATAGATGAATGGTTAGAATTACATATATAGTAGACAGATGGATGGATGGATGGATGGATGGATGGATGGATGGATAGAATTAGATGATAGATAGACAGATAGGTGGACAGATGGCTAGAATTAGATGGAGGATAGATAGAAAGCCAGACAGACGGATAGAATTAGATAAGTGGTAGATAGATAGATAGATAGATAGATAGATAGATAGATAGATAGATAGATAGATAGATAGATAGAATTAGAAGCAGCACTGCAGTGGGAATACCACAGTGTGTATTCTCACTAACATGCTTTTAGCTTTTAGCTGGCAAGCTAGCAGCCCAATGGAACCACCGGCTCCACCAAGCCTCATCCAATGTTTATCTGTAAAACGTGAAAGCTGAACCTGCTGCTTTTCCAGAGCTCCTCCCAGCCCGTGCCCACCATAGCAATCTCAAGTTTTATTTCTTATGAATTACATTAAATTTCGAGGGAAAATGTCATGAGCCATCAAAGACAGCCAAAGCTGGGTCACCTTACGCATAGCCTATTGTCACCTAAAACAAATCATACATGATTAGCCCAGATGTCATGCTGAGTCAATATATGGGTCAAGGGCATTCTGTAAGACATGCTTTCGGAAACACTGCACACAGACCTCAGTAGCTGGAGTGGTCCTTGGAATCAGGATGTATATAGCATCCCTTCCTAAGAGAAAACCTGAGCTACAGTAAAATTCAAATCGATATCCCATTTTAAAAAGAACTCTACTCATTATTTGCACTAGACTCAAACTCAACTAGCATTTTTCTATTCTCTAAAATCCGTGAAAAACAGCATCTGACCTGGCCTTCTGTGCAGCTGTGGTTCACAGGGACACAGTGATCATTGCACCAGTGGCAGGCATTGGTATTGGCTGTGCAGCTGTAACAATCTGTGTGCTGGTCACATCTGTCATGGTCAAGGGCTACAGAGAGAAGACAAACCCATCAACTATGCGGCAGCCTCTCTTATGTATAATCTGAGATAGGTAAGCTCCTAACGATAGTTGGGAAGCAAAATGTAGTCAAACTGAAAGGAAAAAAGCATTGCCATGTTTAGGTTAAAATAAAACAGATATAAGCAGACAATCCGAGAAACACTGTTTTATAACTGTCCTCCCATAGTGTCCAGAAAGTGAAAAGCAAAGGTCTGTTAATTTTATAGCTTAAAGAAGTAATGGAAGGTCTGGGCCTCTGAATGCTTTTCTGTTTCCATCAACTAGCAACAGATTAACACCAGAAGCTGTGCAGAAGCCTAAGAAAGCAATATGAGAGACCTATACATTTGTCCTTGTTACAAATGCAAGGCCTACCTGGGTGCAGGTATACCCAGTGACCCACAACCCCACAGGAGGCACTTGCTAACTCGAACTCTATACTCATGTGAATCCAAACCTGTGGATTTCAGAACTTCCACTCTTTGTAGACCTGACATAATTCTCATTAATTTCCTAAACAAGATACAAAGCCATGTTGCCATCTATTAAGCCATTTCATGAATATAACATACACAAGCAGGAAGAGAGGCCACTGGCCTAATGCCACAGAAACTTCCCTAATCAGTTTTCATGTAGGCTGCTTTTCTTACCAAGTTTACTCTGACAGGATTAGGTCTACCCAGGAAGTGAGATAAAGTAATGGGCTCATACTGAACCTCATAAAATATTATTTCCAATGCACTGTATATTTAAGCTTAACTTTAAATTTTGGTTATTCTACCAATTCTAACTGTTTTGGGAGAATTATAAATCCTACCAGGTTCTGGTAAGCTGTTTTCCATAAATGAACCAAAATTCTAATCAACAGCACAGCCTCAGGACCTTTATGTCCCTGCACAACTTTATTTGACACATACCAGAAAAATAGACGCAGTCTCTGCCTAATATAACTCTCATGCAACCGCAACAACTAGATAAGGAATGTAGTTTCATACTTTAAAGATTTATATGGACAAATATCTTGGAGGCATTTTTATTTTCCAAACATTTTTTGCACATTACTTCGCTAAGTTGGTGAAGTGGTGCTCAGAGCAACCACTAAGCAAGTAGCAAAGGAGACAAAAATAACAAGAGCATCCCAGGGGCTCTAGAAGAAGGGACCATAGTTTGTCTGTCATGCTGTACTGCTATATACAGCTAAAGGGGCTGGAAATACTTTTCAAGAACAGCAGCTCTCTGCTGTCTACCAGAACAATTTGCTATATGTGATCATCACATTAGAGGGTCTTATCCTTAGCACTAGACCTTCATCATCAATATAACAGCCAATAGCCACATACGGTCCTTTTATTGTTGACACAGCCAGGCTGGCCTAGAACTGCCTCTTGCCTCAGTCTCTTGAGTATTTGGATTATAGGCATGTGCTACTACATCTGCCTCACTACATTCACTGAAGAAAGGAAAAAAATTAGCCCCTTAGTTACACTACCCACATTTCAAATATCTAATAATACCAGATTGCTAGTGGCTACTAAACTGAACAAAGAAATATATAGCGTGTCTGTCATCAAAACAGTTCCCAAGTAGGGCAGTGGTGTATGCCTCTAAGCTCAGCATTCAAGAGGCTGAAGGAGGAGGCTGACAAGGAGCTTGACACCAGTACGAGCTATAGAGCAAGACCCTGTCTCATAAAACCAAAATGAAAACAAATTTCATTATGCCATGGCTTCAGATCACCTGCAGCCAGACCAGGAGTTGGTACACAAAGCCTATGTCATTCGAAGACAACTTATCACCTGCTAACAGCTTCCAGGAGCCACATGCTTCCTCCCATCCAAAGACTTTGTATATTTCTTATTAAGAAATAACTAGAGAATAAGATGAACATGAAAGTCCAGAGACTAGGTTCCTTCACAATTCAGATAAAATTGGACTTTTAAATTCTAAGTAGAGAAAAAACATACTTCTTTTGGAAAAACACTCTGATTTTAACTTTTCTGCTTGATCTTCAGTTGCCAACTCCCAGGAGGTACATCGAGATGACTGTGTGTCCCAGAGACACCGGATACCAGGTCCTGCTGCCACACAAGCAGCCTCACTGCGGTGTGCATCGCACTGCTCCGAGGTAAAGACTAAGACGTCACTGAGGAGGAGGCTGTTGAAGCCGCCGAACACATACATGGTGCTGAGAGGAGAGAGAGAAGGCATTTACTGAGAATTCAAACAGAGGCACGACATAGGGCTGGTTTGGGTTGTTGCTTTTGAAATTTAACTGGGTTTCACTGGGTAGCCCTTGCTGGTCTAGAACTCAGTAGACTGGACTGACTTCGATCTTGTGTCTCACAGGTGCTAGGATTTTAAGTGCCTGGCTCACAATAAACTTTTGACTGTCAATCGTTAGAAATATTCCAAATATTAAAAGTCCTCTGAGAGGGCTAGTGCAACAGGTCAACAGGTAAGGCACTTGCTACACAGCTAGACAATCTGAGCTCAATCGCTGGAACCATATAAAGATGGAAGGAGAGGCATGACTTCACAAAGTTGTCCTCTGACTTCCACACATGTGCTACAGCACCCCCATCCACATAATACATGCATGCACACTCACATACATACATGAATGATTAATTTAATGCTCTGAGACATTATTTTCAAGGACTCAAAAACCACTATCATCTATTCTCTCAAATTTCACCTTCTGCCCTGCTTTGTGATCACTCAGAATAGTTTAAAAATCTACCTGTGAGTGTGTATATGGAAAATTAGTACACAGGGAAATGGCATTTTTAAAAAACTTATTTTATCTTTAGTTATATGTCTGTCTGCTGTATGTGCCTATGTATATGGGTGTCCACTGAGGCCAGAGGTGTTGTAGTTCCTAGAGCTAAGATGCCATCTTCTACTAATAGGGAAAAGGTAAGAGTCTTGAGGCTGAGATGACTCAGCAGTGAAAAGGGCTCGCTGCTCTTCCAGAGGACAGAGTTTGGTTCCCAGCATCCATAAAAGGCAGCTCACAACCAGCTATAACTCCAGCTTCAGGAAATCTGTTCTGTCCTATGTGGGGACCTACATGCATATGTGCATATATGTGTGCGCACGGACATTCACAGGCACACACACACACACACACACACACACACACACACACAAAAGCAAGCAGAGAAAATTTTAATACAAAGAAGGCTACAAAGAGAGTGAACAAAAATTATAGACAGGAAAAGTAGTCCTGGAAACCTTAGCTAACTGAAAACACATGCATTCCAGCACAGCTCACAACTGCTTAAGGTCTTTCCCCATTCCTAGCTATGAATATGGCATTTTCTAGGAATCTCACCAGAAGCCCCAATTACAGAAAAAACCATGTCCTAAATCTCTAATCACTCCTAACTTTATCTTATCAGTTTATAATGCCATCTAATGCATTTCCAGTGTAACTCTATAATCTCAAATATCAAAGAGAACAGACAGAAGAGTTCCTGCACAATAAACTTCCCCAAACCTGCATCTAGGAACATCCCCAGAGGACACCTAAGTGTGACTCTTCTTTGAGAAGCTGTACTCAGGTTTCTCTTTTTATTCTTTTAACAGCCTAATTTTGTTATTTGTGAAATTCCTCTCTGTATGGAAGCTATGAATCCTAGGTTTGTCAAAGTCCATAAAAGATTAAAGGAACTCTTCAGTCTGCTGTGGGTGATGGGACTTCAATTAGTAATGCAGAGAAAACTGGAACACATTGTTGTGCCATTCATTACCTATCCATCTGACAAAGAAAAAAGTAACAAACCTTACCTAATATTTGAATTGGTGAGGCTTCAAGGCAACAGACAAGCTCTTATACTGCTACTGGGCATGTAAGATTATAGGAGTCTACTAAAAGGACTTTGGCAACTTGAAACAAAACTATGTATTTACCTTTTGAACTTTAAATAACTTTTCTAGAAGTCTATCACATAGATATAGTGCCACAGAGTGAACTTCAATATTTGTTAGGTGTATGTATGCTGGAAGAGTGGGCAATACAGAAAAAATATAGTCATGTAACTTTTGGAGAAATGAGGGTCTGACACGTGTACAGTCTCTTCCCCTTTCAGTACTCTGTAGCCTGGGCTGGCCTAGAACTCATGACTTTCCACTGTGAAGAATTCCTCTTATCTTAGACACTTGAGTACTGGGATTTTAGGCATAAGCTACCCTGACTGTCCAACCTGTATTCTTTTTTTCTTCCCCCCCCCCCTTTTGGCCTTTCAAGATGGGGTTTCTATATGTAGCCTTGGCTCTCCAGGACAACACTGTAAACTAACCAGGCTGGCCTCAAACTCAGAGTTCTACCTGCCTCTGCTTCCCAAGGGCTGGGATTAAAGGTATACACTATCACTGGCTGCTTCCAACCTATATTCTTAAAAGACCAATCCCTGACAATGGAAATTAGTGTTTAAAACTCACTCTTGGAAAAGCAGGACATCTCTAAATTAGATGTTCATCCTCAAACTAAAACAGAACAATTGGGCTGGAGAGATGGCTCAGCGGTTAAGATCAGTAGCTGTTCTTCCAGAGGACCTGAGTTCAATTCCCAGCAACCACATGATGATTCACCACCATCATAAGTCTGATATCCTCTTTTGGCATGCAGGTATACATGAATTCATATACATTAAATAAATAAATAAATAAAAAACAAAAACAAGCCCGCAACATTTCCCTAATCCCTTTCATTCCTTCCAAACTAGACCTTTTTAGAAGAAAAATCTAATTTTATATCTGGGTCAAGAAATGCTCCCAGTGCATTTGTAATATGTACACCAGAGACAGACGATGGCTACGTAGGTCGGACGCAAGCGCTCCTGTGAAAAGATGCTCACTAGCTAGAGTTCTAAAAACTACAGCAGAATGAAACACATCAAATATTTCTAAGTCCAAGTTCATAAAGATATAAGACTCTTCAAAAGAAACCTCATCTGCTCCTTCTGGGCTGTGATAAACATGGATGTTTAGCCCCCACCTCCAAGATCCCACAATTCCAAGCAAGTTTAATACTAATCCACAATGAGAAATTCAGTAGCCCACCTAAACTGGGCTTCAATTTTTCTCTCTAAGTCCAAATAAATATAGTGATTGCATGGCTCTTATCTGAAAATGTGACATTCCAATAACCAAAACAAACATACTAGGATTCATTTTTAACCCCACTACTGGTTCCCTGGTAATAACATGAATCAAGTTGGATTTAGTTAATAAAACTATTGCTTAAACTGAGCACAGCTGATGTCTTCAGAAATTGTGAATCTCTCAGGTCACATGAAGGCTCTGGGAGGCCAGGAGAGAAGGCTGCTAGGTAAATGCCATCTCTTCATCTAGCACCTCACAATCTCACAGCTTTCCCTCCTGCGATCCTCTCTCAAAACCACAATTAGAACAACCGTTAGACATAGGTGATCCCTGCTGCTGACTGACAACACCGCGATGAAGGGAGAGCCATCGATTTCTCACACAAGCAAATTGCAACCATGACCTCTTACCAACCTCTAACATTTCCAACCCTGCTTAAAACTCAGATATTCAAACACATCGCAGAAATTACACAAAATAAAAACACTATTCAGACAGTGTATTCATGATTTTGATTCATGGCTAAACTACATTTTATGACAAACTGTCGACCTCTCTATGTTTGGGTAAACCTTAAGAATGTCTTAATAGACAATTCATTCAATTGTTACTATTACTATACATTAGTATACAAATGCCCACACGTGCCTAACCCTGTGCTAGGAGAACACTAAGAACACACATGTGAAGAGAGCTGGGGCAGATGCCACCAGCAAGGGCAGGTGACACGATACTCGCCAGATGAAAACCTCAAGAGGCATTTAGGGCTTTTTCTGAGGAAAGCATCAGACTGTGATTTAAGATAACACTCAAGTTAACAAGATATTTAAAACAATCCTTCCACTTTAGTCTCTAATTATACAATGGTCTTGCTACAAACCCCTATATACTTGTAAAACATTAAGTAATCACATGATTAAAGATATCACCTTTCCCCACTATCTAGCTTCTAAATGGTCATTCTTCACAACTCCAGAATGGCACTTGTATACTTTTCCTAACGCAAGTTAAATTACTTGTATTAGGAAACTCCAACAGAAAATTTGAAAACCTGCAGAACTATATAATGTAAGCATTAGAGTATTTAAATACTTTGAGGGTTTATATAATTTTGAGTTTTAAAGAAGAAAGCAGAAAGCAGTAACAGAAGCAAAATAAGAAAAGTCAACATCAGCAGGCTGTTTAATTTCTCAGTCTTTAAAGCACACTTTCAAGTGAGCAGGTAAAATGGCCATTCTGCATTTCCCTTATGGCAAATGCTGTGTTTGCAGAAGGCACAATGCTGAGGTCAGAACTCAGGGTCCTGTGCAAGCTAGGGAAGCAGTCTATTGCTGGCCCACAACCCTAGTCCTCTGCATGTCCTTTACAGGACTAAGGTTCCTGAAGCAAATGGAAAAAGAGCTCTGCTGGTCAGAAAAGTATTCCTGAGCACACACCTGGACATGGTGCAGACTTCAGACTTCCTCTTGGACCTCATAATCTCCCGGTCCTGTTCCCCTTACTTTATCGTGCACTTAGAACTGCCTTCTCTCCTTTTTCTCCCCAAACCTCTTACCATTCAGATACAACTGTTAGGAAGTTGATATTAAAAACGAATATAAGAGGTAAGACAGTAATACAGCCTTTGCTTTCCAATTACCTGTTGTACAAGACTGCTGAATGGCCAAATCTGTTGACATCATGATGGAGCTCAGGTCTGGGAAGCACTGACCATCGGTCACAAGCTAAGGGGAAGAAAAAGACATTTCAGAGTAGGTTGTCATATATAGTCCATGTGAACTCTCAGTCTTTATAGAAAAAAACATAAATTTTGAACCCAGCACTCAGAAGGCCAAAGCAGGAGAGTCTCTGTGCATTCAAGGCCAGCCTGTTCTACATACTGAGTTTCAGACAGCCAGGTCAGAGAAACCTTGTCTCAAAAAAAAAAAAAAAAAAAAGAAAGCAAAACAAAGAAGAATGCCTCATCCACAGCCTCATACCACATGCTTGTCTGTCTTTTAGTTATGTTATTATGTGTAAAGGACAGCAGCAACAGGAGCAGCAATATTTTAGGGCATAAAATAAACATACTGCACAGAAATTCCTAATCATTGTATTCATTCATCACCCACAAATCCCCTCCTGATGGTCACCACTCTACTGTCTACCAGTTTTACCTACCGGAATGTCTGCTTTAGTATTTGTGGTGCTAGCGATCAGACCCAGGGCCTTGTGTATAGCAGGCAAGCACTCTACTGCTGAGATGCATCCCTGGAGCATCACAGTATTTTCTAACTTAAAATTTTTAATGCTAGGTACACACCTATTTTAACTAGGGCACACATCTGTAATCCTAGTACTTGGGAAGGTGGAGGCAGGAGGACCAGGAGTTCAAGAAGAGCCTCAACTACAAGTACACAGCAAATCTGAGGCCTTTGCAGATAAGCTTTAATAAAAACAAACACACAGAGCACATATTTCACCTATGTCCTTCCTCAGCTGCCTGCACCCTAAATTAGCCTAACGGATTTCTTTGTTGACAAGTCTGAAGGATTCTCCAGTCATTTTTAGCCACTCTTTTGTCCATTAACATATCTCACAGGTCATCAATCTCACCTATTTTCTCCTGCTTCTCTGACACTCTCTTTAGTATCTACTCTTGTTCAGACTCTGTTCTCCAACGGTCTCTGACTCTCGCTCATCTTTTATGCCCCACAATATCTCACCTCTCCTACAACCTCCTCTCAGCACTCAGCTCTGTCCTAAAGACAGCTCCAATTGGATATGTCCCACACTTACTTCATTCTCTTCTTCCCAGATCCTATTCCCTGATTTTATAATTTTTACTATTTTTATTAAAGACACGGTCTTACTAGATAGTTCAGACTGGCCTCAATCTTGCCATATTTCTCATCCTCCTAAGTATGGGGATTATAGCCATGTGCAATCATGTCCATATGTTTTTCTCTGTATCTGCTTTTAGTTTTGGCAAAGGTGGTCCACAGCAGACACTTAGGAAGAAAAGGGAGTTATATTTTTGTCAAGACACACAACAGCCAGGTACTAGAAGTCATCACTGCTCCTTCTATGGCCTTGACTCAAACCTCATTGCAGTAGCAGCCTGCTAACTGTTAATATGCCCCTTCCAGATCACTTATCACAATGCCACCCAAGAGAGCTTCTTAAACTGGTCATGGTGGCCCATAAAGGCAGAAGTAGGATGGTTACTGTAAGTCTTAAGCCTGCCTGGACCATAGTGTGAGGGACAGACTTACAAAAAGAAAAAACAAGAAAAATCTAAAATACACACAACAAAAAAAGTCTAAGACACACATATCTAAGAAAGTGATATGATTCTATCACTTTCACTGTGAGACTTTTCAAAAGACCAACGATCCCTGGCACCCTGAATCAGATCTGAACAGTCTAGTCTAATAGTCACCTGCTACCTTTTGTGCTACTATGACAAAAAAAGGTAGCAGTTCAAAAGTCCTAAATATTTGACATGTACTTTTCTGCCTCTTGTCTGCACTAAACTTCCCATGCCTGGGAGGTCTACTTAACTCCCAGTGTCCCCAGGAGCAAACTTTGACAGCTTCTCTTCAAGGCCTTTCCTGACCACTATGCTCACCCCAGTGGCTTAGGAGTGCTCAGAGGTAATTTCACATCTTCTTTTCAGCCAGCAAGAATCCTCCTGAGTTACGATTATATTGTCTTCTCATTTCTGCTTCCACCAGCTTGAAGCTAAGGACTAACTATAGTGTAACCCCCATTCTCAATTTAGAAGTTCAAAGGCTAGCATAAACACATCTGTTAAAAACAAACATCTAGGGCTGGCAAGATTGCTCAACAGCTAAGAACACTCACTATTCCTCCAAAGGATTTGGGCACAGTTTCCAGCACTCACATGGTGGCTCACAAAAGTCTGTAATTCCAGCTCTGGGGAATCTAATGCCTACTTTTGGCTTCTATGGACACTGAATATACATGGTGTGCTTAACATACATACATGCAAAACACTCATACACATAAAAGTAAACAAAATATATTTTTTTAAATGCCTAATTTAGACTAGTCAAAATCATAGAGACATAGAAAATGATTTTAAGAGGTTGGAGTGAGGGATGAAGAGAGGAACTATTGTTTAAGGGCAGAGTTTCAGTTTTACAAGAGGTCAGCATGCAGATGGTATTACAACATGAATAACACTATGAATATATTTAGTTCTAAACTATTTAAGGCATTAAGATGGTGAGTGTTATTCTGTGCATTTTACCACAATAAGAATAATTTTTAAAATGAATCTCTAGTCAGGTGTGGTAGTACACATCTTTAATCTTAGCACTCACAAGACAGAGGCAGGAGGATTTCTCTAAGTTCAAGGTCAGCTTGATCTATATACTGAGCTTCAGCCAATTAGACTATAAAGTGAGGCTATCTCAAAGTGCAAAGACAAATAAACAGAAAGAACATCATATGGATGATATTTATACAAAAGAACAGTCGATGTTTATTTTCCAGGAATAAACAGACATTGCCCTCTTCTGGCCACATATATATTGACATCAACAGCATGTGTAAAACCACGTTTCTAGGCAACAGCATATTCCATCAAACTTAACATAATGCTGGTGGTTACAACTACCACCACTACTACATACGGCATTTATAAGAAAGGAGATACCAATGAACTCAGCCTAAAAAAGGGATTTAAGCTATTAAAAAGAGTGATTTCACAAAGAATTTAATATAGTTTAATCCAAAGTAATGCTTTTCAATAGATGTTTTTTGTTTTTTGTTTTTTTTGGTTTTTCGAGACAGGGTTTCTCTGTATAGCCCTGGCTGTCCTGGAACTCACTTTGTAGACCAGGCTGTCCTCGAACTCAGAAATCCGCCTGCCTCTGCCTCCCGAGTGCTGGGATTAAAGGTGTGCGCCACCACGCCCGGCTTCAATAGATGTTTAACCCTACTCAAACTAAATGCAAATTCTGCCACTTGGACTTCTTTTAAATGGTGCAATTATTTTAACATAGTGATCTTCTCAATCCTTAATGTGGCTCATCAGCAAAGAAAATATTCCTGAAGCTAGACCATCTTTGGAGAGCTTACCAATGTCATAGGCCATGAAGTCCGAGGAGAAGCATTTGGCACCGTGGCTCATGGACGTGTCATTGTGTGTGTTCCCTCCAAACACGAGCATGGTTCCACTCACTATCACAGCTGTATGCAAGTAACGGAAAAATCGGCTGTCCTTAAGAATGGTCCTTTTGAGTTTATTTAAAAATAATAAATATAAGGTTAGTTTTAAAAGAATACTTATCTATCTGCCAATTTACATGTAATTACTTTATAATTTCAGATTCAAATGTACAATACTTGATTTCCCCCCATATGTAAGCCACTTCCTTTAAAAATCATGAAAATCTGTTAAAATTTTGGGAAACTATATTAAAAGCCCTAAAATGTTCATTCTCTCTGGCTCTATAATTCCACTTAAGAATTCCAGGTAAGAATTGTGAAATACAAATCAAAATTTTGCTCAAATGTTTTATTAGTAAGGCAAAAGCTAGAGACCAGAACTTCCAACTGCATAGGCTCAGTGGTTCACAGCCACTAAAGACAGTGATGACATTCAAAGATGACATTCAAAGCATGGTCTCTAATGTATGTTGAAAGAGGGAGACAGAAAGGAAGAGGGGGGGAGTAGAAGGAGGAGGGAAATACAGAGAGACCAGTGCTTTATAATTACATCATAACTCAAATTTATTTCCATTTGCTAAAAGTACAGCCCGAGTTTCAGTTCAGAGTGAGAAAAACCCTATCAAATAGGCAAGAGAGCATCCTGTTGGAAGATTTAAATGGATAAAGATGGTAGAGCCTATTCATGTGCAAGGTTCTGGGTTTGGTCCCCAACACCAAAAAGAGAAAAGGAAGGATATGCTTTTTAAGTATGGATAAAATCAGCACAACTTTTATTGCTGAGAATTCTGAAGAGAGGAAATCTATGCTAGAGTTCAGTGAATCAGTCTAAAGCACTAAGCACTTTCTAACTATCCTAAGAACAGAAAAACTAACAGACAGCAACAACACCATTATTACCTTAACTCTATTACTGTATTTATCTCCTAACTTTGTTACATACAAGGCTGAACAAAAGTCGAACCATATCACAGTATTTTTCAATCAATTGCCTCTGTAGATTCTATACTACCAAGGGAAAGTTCTAGGAAAACACCCACCACATCTGAGTATCCACATCATATCTGTAGAGATCATCTGCAAGCCGGTATTTGTTGGCGCTGAAAGCCTTGTAGCCACCATGAACATACAGAGCGTTGGTCTTGTCATCATAAACACTACTGTGGCCATAACCCCCTTGCACAAGAGCACCCTGAGTATGTAATATACTCCATGTGTTCTTTTCTGGAAAATAGACAATAGTTAAAGTCAATGTTGCAGGCTCCTCTTCTTATGACATAATAAATTATTTAAACTATTTAAACATTTGTTTAAAGTCTAAACACCTTAGAGCAAAAGAAGGAAGTTTAGGATATGCTTTCACCTTATTTATAAAGATGACCATCTAGACAAGACTGCATAAGATGAGCACTAACTGGATTCAGTGTGTTAACCTTCGCCCTGAAAGGGAGGCCATGGGGCTGGGAAGGACATGCATTGGGAAAGCCTAGAGGAGCTGGAAGGAATGGTGGTGGATATGAACAAGATATATTGTATACATGTATGAAATTTTCAAAGAACAAGTTTTTAAAGATTCATATTTTGTTTTGCTTTGTTAAGATAGGCTTTCTCTGTGTACCCTGCCTGGCCTGGAACTTGCTCTGTAGATCAGGATGGCCTCAAACTAATGGAGATACATACACTTGCCTCTGCCTCCTGAGTGGTGGGATCAAAGGTATGTGCCACCATACTGGCAAGATTCAGATTTTTTAAAACAAATTTTAAAGATTAAAGATTCAAAGTTTTCTTAAGCAGACATTTAATTCCCTGTGCTCATCAGTGAGTCCTTATGATTTTCAGATGCACTTTAATGATCTTTAGATGTATTTTTACAGGACTACTTTATCAAAATTTTAATTCTGACATTCCTATTATACAATGAAAAACAATAAAATGTAACACAAGATTATACATTAAGGTAAAATAACAGTGCACTGGCCTAATATTTAAAGGACATCCAAAATTATTTTAGAGTGTTTATTGTTTTGCATTTTGCTTATTTTGATATCTAAAGCATTTAGTGCTATCTTTAGCTCCTTGCAAGCTGACAGGAAGTGCCAAGGCCCAGCCTCGGTTTGGGAGGGGTTCTGAGGAAGGGGTGTCTTGGGGAGGGCAACTTGTCAACAAAAACAAAAAGTCAAATTGTGGGTCCAAGCTAGAGACAGCTTTTCAGTCTACATTCTCTCTGATCTGCTTCTCTCTCTCTCTGACTGGCTTTCTCTGGAGATCTCCAGACAGCTTGCTCTCTCTAGACAGCTTTCTCTTGCTATTCTCTGCTGAAGACAGTTCTCCAAGCAGGTCTCTCTTGCTATTGTAAAAAACATTTGGGATAGCTTGTCTCCTGCAGGTCATACGCCCCGTTACTCCAGGTTCCTACAAATCATCCTGGGACTCAGGCCCTTGGGAAACAGAAAGCACACATTCCTTTCAACATTACAAAAGAATTCCCAGATCTGCCTGCCTCTGTTAAGCACAAACAATAAACTAGTTGGGTACCTTGTCCTGAAATTACCATTTCTACCACAACAGGGCTTAACCTTGCTCTGTTCCAGGGCCACCCTGACCTCAGGACTTTGTCTGCCTTTGTAAGCACAAACTTAGCTGGGTGACCTCCTCCAGCCATCAGAACTCCCTAAATCTCTTTAACTGCTTCCTTAATATCTTTCTGACAAGTTGGCTCACAGTAAAGCTGCTTTTGTTCCTTTAGATCTGTGAAGCCCCTTATACAATTCATATTGCATCCTTCTATTTTTGTATAGTTGAGGAAGTATATATTTTTGAACTCATGTTCTTTTCCACAGTCTTAAGAGCTGTCCTGAAGGTCCCAGCATTTACTTCCCAGACTCACGCTGGCTCTGATTATCATGAAGTCATTCACATTAACAGGAAGGACATTCCTCAAAAGAAGAACAGGAAATATGTACATTATTATACAAACAAGGTTTATGTCCATAGTGTGACATCCATGGAGGCCCGGGCCTGCTGCCCCTGTCTCAGGGCAGGAACCATGTCATTCTGTCCCGACCAGGACCATGCTGGACTCATCAATTCCCCCTCTTTTGTTTTTGAGTGTGCAAACATTGACTGTGAGCGCTTGACTTACTTGATTTAGACTAACATGAAATAAATATCCCAATTTTCCCTCAGCTTTCCTTAATGTAATACAGCTGCCAGCTTGGACCCACAATTTGACTTTTGGGTTTTGTTTTGTTTTGTTTTGAGACAGGGTTTCTCTGTGTAGTTCTGGCTGTCCTGGAACTCACTCTGTAGACCAGGCTGGCCTCAAACTCAGAAATCTGCCTGCTTCCGCCTCCCAAGTGCTGGGATTAAAGGCGTGTGCCACACCCCCTTCCTCAAAACCCCTCCCAAGCCAAGACTAGACCTTGACAATTAAGAAACAACTGTTGCATAGGGCCATCAACAACCTCATTCTCACCAGTTATCTACTGATACTATTTCAAGACAAAGTACTAGATCAAGATTATGCTGAATTTTGTTATACTGTCCTAATAATAAGGGCAGGGGTTCTCAATCTGATATTCAAGATGCCTCCACTGGAAAAAAAATACATACCCAAGTCATATTCCTGCACAATGCTTATATATCCATAGAGTGGGCAATGACCGAAGATGACCAACATGACCACACGGCCAGATGCCAGTGTAACAATGTGTGCTGAGTGTCCAACCACTGCATACTGATCCTTAGCTTTCGGAGTTAACAATACCCATGATTCATTATGAATATGAAATACTCTCAGCTCATTGGTCACATTCCCTGTTGAATCAATTTTTCCTCCATACATGTAGATTTTATCCTATAAGAAAGATGTAAACAGGATTTTTAAAACCATTAAGAAATCAACTCTAGGGCTGGAGAAATAGTTTATCAGTTATGAACATTTGCTGCTCTTGCAGAGGACCAGGGTTTGGCTCCTAGTGCCCACATGGCAGCTAACAGCCACCCACACCGGTTCTGATGCCCGCCTCTTCTGGCATCTGGAGGAACAGCATACACAGGCACACATGAAGGCAAAACACCCACGCACATAAAATAAAAATAAATACATCTTTTTAAAAATTACTGTTGGAAAACAAAAATGACTAGCTCACAATCTCATTGTTATCCCAGCTTAAGAAGTATGAGTAGAGCCTTTAATCCCAGCACTCGGGAGGCAGAGGCAGGCGGATTTCTGAGTTTGAGGCCAGCCTGGTATACAAAGTGAGATCCAGGACAGCCAGGGCTATACAGAGAAACCCTGTCTCAAAAAACAAACAAACAAACAAACAAACAAACAAACAAACAAAAAGTATGAGTAAAGTGAGCTCTTCAGTGACTTACTAGGAATAGCATAGAGAAAGAACCAAAACAAGTCATATTCTTCATCTTTCTAAAACATCTTCTTTACATGAAATGTATTACAGAACGAAAATGGTGTGGAAAATAAAGTTGCCTCATTCTACAATATACACTCAAAACAAGGAGATAACAGTGGCTACTCAGTCACACTCATGCAGTGTGCTAGACTTGATAACGGGCATTGGCTCACTGACACTATTTAATCCTCATTGTTAACCATTTTCACTGTGATCAGAGTATCCAAATACAAGACCATGGATTAAAATAGTTCTAACTTCAATTTCCAATTACAACTTGGTGACAACTTGGTGAATTATATACCTCCACAACATCAAAACAAAGCTTATACCAACTAAAACCAATGCTGGATAGTATTCAATGACATAAAGCAACAGGAAGAGTTGAACTTCTTGCTTGGTGAAGAGTTGAGATAGTTTACCTTATGTAATGCCAAAGAATGACCATATCTTACAACCACACTGTTCACAGAATGGTTTAGTGGAAGCCATTCCCTAGAAGTCAGGTCATACCTGCAAAATAAACAGACCATATTTTCACCCAAATGACAAAACAGAATATCTTGTATTCTTCTAAGTATGATATAATCCAGTTCAAAGATTTTCAACAAATCAACCAGGGATTTTAGGGAGGCACATGCTACTCTGGCAAACATACCTTATACCTGGGCCCACTGAATATGTGAGAACTCAAAAACGGGAAGTTGACTACACAACCCTGGGATAAGACTAACATCTACTGGAAGCTTCTATAGTTTCCTATAAACCTCTTCTATGTAACAACATAAACTATCAGACATTTGTACTAAAAAGGGACTTAATAGTTCACGATAACTTTTACTCATTTAATAATGACAAACTGAAAGTAAGTACTGTAAAGGGAATAATAATTAAAAGAGAAATAACTAGGTATGTAAAATGGCTCAATGAGTAAAAGTGCTTGCTGCACAAGTCTATCTGAATTCTATCCCTTGGACTACATGGTAGAATAAGAGAACCAACATGTATGCGCAAAGCATGTGCACATATTGAGGAGATCTGGAGTGAGTGGAAGGGAGAATTTGGACTAGATATTATCAAGATCATTATGTGTGTGTGTGTGTGTGTGTGTATGAAATTCCCAAAGAAGAAATAGTTTTAAAGAAAATTATCAGTATTTCTTTTTATTTAATCTTTTGCTGAAGAAAGCTACAACTATCACATTTCAATCATATTGTAAATGCACTTAAAATTCTAAAATACAAGATAAGTAAAGATATTTTCAGGGCTGAAGCAATGAATGGCTTAGTGAGTGAAGTGCCTGCTGAGCACATGTGAGGATCTAATTTTAGATCCTTAGATTCTATAGAAAATATGAGTGTGGAGTCACCTCTCTGCAACTGCAGTCTCAGTGGTGGAAGGGTGTAGACAGGCAGATCCCAGTCTATCTAAAAGTTAAGTTCCAAGTTAAATGACAGACCCTGTCTCCAAGCAGCAAGGGCCAAAGACAGAGGAAAGCACCTGATGTTGACCTCTGGCACCCATCCACATGCACAACAGAGGTGCACAGACTCACAAATTTATATTTTATAAATATAATAATAGTTTATAGGGGCTGGAGAGATGGCTTAGTGGTTAAGAGAACTGACTGCTCTTCTAGAGGTCCTAAGTTCAATTCCCAGTAACCACATGGTGTCTCACAACCATCTGTAATGGGATTTGATGCCCTCTTCTGGTGTGTCTGAAGACAGCTACAGTGTACTCACATACATAAAATAAATAAACAAATCTTTAAAAAAAATAATAGTTTATAGTCCTGCCATGTAGCTCATGCTTATTCATGAATAATACTAAATAATCACAATCAATTAAAATATTCTTTTTTTTTTTTTAAGAAAACCTACTGTGGTAGTTTGAATGAGAATGGACTGCATAGATTCTTATCTTTGAAGACATGGTCTCCAGTTGGTGGACTTTTGGGGAGGATTAGAATTTATGGCCCTGCTAAGGTGGTGTCACTGTCACTCGGAATTAGCTTTGAGGTTTCAAAGACTTTCCCAGTGTATTCTCTACCTTCTTCTTTTAGATCAAGATGTGAGCTTTTTGATTTGGTGTTTGATTTTGAGGCAGGATGTCATGTAGCCCAGGCTGATCTTGGACTTGTTATATAGCCAAGGATAACCTTGAACTCCAGATTCTCTTTTCTCTCCCTCTGGAGAGCTGAGATGACAGCATATAAACCACGCCCTACTTCTGAGGTGCTGGACAATGAATCCAGGGCTTTCTACATGCTAGGCAGGCACTCAACCAGCTGAGCTACATTTTGAGACAAGTCTTCCTACATAAAATACTAATATTCACCGAAATTCCATGAAAATTAGTAAAGCAAGAACACTAATATCTGTATAAAATATATAAAGCCCTAACATGTGTTTTGATAGAGTACACATAGAAAAGATGTTCTAATCTTTAAAACATGGCTCACAAGCAAACGTAGCATTGATACATATATCTATAACCTAACCCGTGCAAGGTGAGTGGCTGTGAGTGCTCCCCCGAGCACCTTCTGTGAACCACATCCAGAGCTGATAGTGAAGTAAGCCCAAACAATGAGCATGAGCAGCAACAAGCACACATATGCACTCATGTGATTTAAAATAATCAAAAGTTCCTAAAAGGAATTTAGAACTATAAAAGAAACAACAACAACAACAACAGGGAGAACCTGTCTGAACCAGATGGTCAGGAAAGATCTTTTCATGAGACAATTAGATTGAACTGTAAAGAGGAGGAGAAACAAGTCCTTACATATAGTAACAGGACGTATAGACAGAAGGACACCAGTGCAAAAGCACTTGGAGGCAGGGAGCACATGTGCTTCATGGGCAAGGGCAGAAGACTGTTACCACAGCGCAGAGGACAAACAGTGGTTGAATGGTCATACAGGACCATTAGATATAATGGGATGGTATTAATGGGGGATTTTCTATGTGTGTGTGATTGTACTTGTTTCTGTTTCTTGCTAAATAGCACAGGTTGGCACTATTTTCTAATTCACTGTCCTCCTTACTGAGCTGTTAGAGTCCCAGGAGTACAGCATACACAACCAAGCCTGGCTAGCCATGGCTTTTAATATAGTAAATGATGTGATCTGCAATTTTTAAATATTTTCCCATTCACCTTTACAAATAACTTAAAAGCAATAGAAACATAAATCTGACAGAACTCTACTGCAAGAGACTAAGTAGAAACCAATAGCAGGCTAAACATAAAAATAAATAGATATAACATGTATTTATTGAAAGAGTTGGTAAAAATTGACATGAAGTTATGATAAAGGCTGTGAAGGAAGTTTCAAAATGATTCCTAGATTTCTTGTTTCAAGAGAGAAACACATGGGCTAAAGAGATGGATCACAGGTAAGAAACCTTGCTGATCTTCCAGAGAACCTGGATTCAGTTCCCAGTACCCACATGACAGGCTCACAGTTAACTGGAACTCCAGTTTCAGGGATTCAATGCCCTCTTCTGGAATTGCTTGCATGTGGTGTGTGTGTGTGTGTGTGTGTGTGTGTGTGTGTGTGTGTGTGTGTGTGTGTTTGTGTGTATGCATGCAGGCAAGACATTCATAAACAAAAACAAACAAGTAAGTCTAAAAAAAAAAGAAGAAAAGGAAAGGGGACCGAGGAGCTGAGGACATGACTCAGTTAATAAAGTGCTTGTCACATAATTTGGATCATGCTTGTAATCCCAACACTGTGGAGGCAGAGACAGGAAGCTCCCCACAGTTTGCTGGATGAATCACTGAGCACTGGGTTTAGTCTCAAAACAAAGAGAATAGAGATCAATTATGGAAGACACCCAACACTGACTTCTGGCTTCCACATGTGAACACTCACACATGCAAATAGAAAGGAAACAATGGTGGGGCACAAGTAACATCACATGATGGCGTGTGTCACACAGAAGGGGAAGTCATTTTCACAGTTTACTTCACCTTTTCATGGTCACAGCACTAGTAGTGGTAGGAACAGTTAGGTTATTAGTAAAAGTAGTTACAATTATTTGTACATTTGTTTCTTTTTTTTTTTTTTTTTTTTGGTTTTTTGGGACAGGGTTTCTCTGTGTAGCTCTGGCTGTCCTGGAACTCACTTTGTAGACTAGGCTGGCCTCGAACTCAGAAATCCACCTGCCTCTGCCTCCCGAGTGCTGGGACTAAAGGCATGCGCCACCATGGCCGGCTCTGTACATTTGTTTCTTTTGCAGACAGGATCTTTGTATGTACCTATTCTGGCCTCAAAAATCACCATCTTCCTGCCTCTGTCACCACACACACCACCACAGCCAGCTCTAGATTTAGGGCAGATTTTTAAAGATAGAACCAATGAGAACTGATGAAATATCACAACAGTCAGATATCTGAGTAGTATCCATGACACTCCCACCTCCCTGCTTCCTGGTGCTCACACCAAGTATAATACTCTGGGCCTTGAGGATAAGCAGAATCAATGACTTCTTCTAACAAGGAGGAAGCATTTCTGTGATCCACACTGACAAGGCTCTTCTTGTGGCTTCATGACATAAACACATACATGGGTGAGCACCACTAACAAATTAAGCATAGACAGATGAGGAGCTAAAAAGACAACCTGTGTGAACTGAAGGCAGCATCCAACATTTCTGCATTTTCAAAAGGCTGTTAAAGGAGGGATGGTACAAAGGGAATGTGACAGTGAACCTGATGACAGCAAACCAAAGAAGAAAAGAGATGGACTGACAATCTCTAAAGCTTTGTCCAGGTCCTGATCCTCATCCACAGACAGCAGAATTGATGCTTCTCACGAAATGGAAAGACTCCAGAGAGGCTGATTTAGTGCTGGCAGAATGAAGTGTCTTCAAATTGTAATTCTTTTTTTAAACCTTATTTTTTTGTTAAGTGTGCAGGAGTTTTGCCTGCATATGTGTCTGTGTACCATATGAATACAGTGCCCATGGAAGCCAAGAAGAGTGTCAGATCCCCTGGGACCAGTTACTGGATGAATCACTGACCACTGGGTTTAGTCTCAAAACAAAGAGAATAGAGATCAATTATGGAAGACACTCAACACTGACTTCTGGCTTCCACATGTGAACATTCACACATGCAAATAGAAGGAAAACAATGGTGGGGCACAAGTAACATCACATGACAGCGTGTGTCACACAGAAGGGGCACTGAGAACTGAATCCATGTCCTCTGGAAGAACAGCCCATGCCTTAACTGCTGAGTCACGTCTCAATCCCTGTAACTGCTTTTTATGAAGAGAGACCGATGAAGATGAAGCTAACAACAGTTTGCAATTCTAATGTGTATTGATGTGGCTATACAAAATCTACATCTTGGTTTCAAAACTACTATCATGAAAACTAAGTACAATTTAAATAAAATCAAGTTTGCTGTGCTGGTTTGCAAGGTACTGACAGATACTGGGGTTGTCTCCTTTGTTCTGTATCCATTAGTTATTTCAAACACATGCTTTTTATAGTTGCTTCCTTTAACAACAGAATATTTGATACCATGTTATATGTCCTCTTCACTAGTAAACAGCTTTTTCTAAATGTTAGGTGATTTTTTTCAGTTCAAGCAGAGTTAATTTTTTAAAGATTGATTTTTATTATTTCTAGCTATATATGGATGTTTGTGGAGCATATGTGTGCTGGTGCTTGCATGGGCCATAGGCATTGATTGGTTCTTTCTGGAGCTGGAGATATGAGCTGCCTGATGTGTGTACTAGGATCTGAACTTGGGTCCTCCGGAAGAACAACAAGCACTCTAACTGCTGAGCCATCTCTCTAGCCCCTAAGAACTTATATTTAACCGGATACAGAAGAACTATTATGGATCCTTTGTGTGTGTGTGTGTGTGTGTGTGTGTGTGTGTGTGTGTGTGTCTTACTTATGTAACTAGTGTTGTTTTTGTTTGATACTTTTAATAAACCAAGGGGCTGGCGGGATTGCTCAGTGGTTAGAAGCATCTTTTGATTTCCCAGTGCACCCAGCTTTCATTCCTAGCACTCACAACTCCCTGTAACTCCAGCTCCAGAGCCCTTCTTCAGGTCTCCTTGAGCACCACATACACGTGGTATACATTCACACAAACACACACACATATACATAAATAAAGTAAATCTTAAAGTACAAATATCAACTAAAACAAAAACCGTAGGTAATAACACACATTCTTCAGACGAATCATTATGAATCATTTCAGGTTCAGCAGAAATTCTCTTGAAGCTACAATCTTTCCAATCAAACAGATGATTCTGTGGAACACTCTAGGTTAAATGATTTAAAAGCAGCCACATCAAGTTTATATACATCATGCAAATGTAGTAGTTTATTTACAAAATTTTGTCAATATCACACCCCCCCATTCAGACAAGGAAGCCAGACAAACTCTAGCTTGCTTTAATTAGCTAAGTAGTCAGTCAGCTATCCCATCAGAGTTGCAATCTGTGTACTAAAAGGTTGTGACCCAGGGAATATTAGATAGTGATGGAAATGCCATCACAGGAGTCGAAGTGATGGCAGCTTTAGACTGCTGAACAGAATTTGGTAAAGCAGACATTGGCCTGCGAGCCTTTTCTTTATCCTGGCTCACAGCTTGCTATTACACTTGATCTCTTCAGAAATTGGGTTACATCAGGAAACAGGAAAATAACTTCAGTATCATGTTATCCAACTGTGTGTTGTTCACTTTATGATAAATAATGGTGAACAGGAGTCAATAAACAGTTTCATATTCCTTGGGGTGGGGGTAGGGGGTGGGGTGGGGAGCCAGGTATCTTAGTTACTGTGCTATTGCTGTGAAGAGACACCATGACCAAGGCAACTTATGAAAGAAAGCATTTAATTGGGAACTTGGTTACAGTTTCAGAGAGTTATTAGTCCCTGACCATCATAGCTGGAGCAAGGCAGTAGGCAGGCATGGCACTGGAGCAGCAACCAAGAGCTCACATCTAACCCACATGCAGCAGGCAGAGAGAATGCGACTGTGCCTGGTGTGGGCTTTTGTGCAGGGATGACATGACATAGGCAGACACCAAGATTCAAATCTATAAGCCTATGGAGTCCACTCTCACTCAAGCTACAACAGGCATGATGACATATACTTACTATCTCAGCACCTACTAGGCCTCAGTACTTCAATAGTTTTTTGAAGTTTGTTTGTTTGTTTGTTTGTTTGTTTGAGACAGGCCTCCTGTATCCCTGCTTAACCTCAAACTCCTTATGTAACTGAAAATGATCCTCAAATTATGATCATCCTCCATGGTGCTGAAGTTATAAGTGTGCATGGCCACACCCAGTTTTATGTAGTGCTAAGGATGAAATCTGGTGCTTCCCGTATGCTAAGGATGCCTTCTACCAACTGAACGACGGCCTCAGCAGTGGGCTGGTGCTGCAATCTGGAGTATGTCAAGGTGTGTGAGATACAAGGTCTATGATTAACTGTGTCAGCATTAAAAATGAATTTAAAATTTTTTTTAGGGGAGAAAGGCTAACTCTGAGCAGGGTGTCATGGCATTCAGAGAGATTTGCCTCCTCTCCCTCTCAAGTGCTTAAATTAAAACCTTTTGCTACCAGACCCTGTCCTTCTTTTAATGTAAGATTTACTGTTTTCCCTATTGTTCTGACTGTGGACTTTCTAATGGTCTGTCTGGAGGCTTGCTGGCTCTTTCTTGCCTCTGACCTGCCAATGATAATCCACCCACTGGGATTTCTGTTTCCATTGCTGCATTTTTCAATTTTACAACTCCATCTGATATTCTCTTTTTATATTTATTTATATCTTATGTGTATGAGTGTTTTGCTTGCCTTCATATCTGTGAACCATGTGCATGCAGTGCCAGCAGAGGCCACAAGAGAGCATCTAGATCCTCTAGAACAGAAGTCCCAGCTGGCTGTGAGCAGGAGAAAATGCTCTTAGCCTCTCAGCCATCTTCCAGGCCCTCCACTTAAGATTCTTTCTAATAATTATTATTACATTTATTTATTTGGGCAAGGCCACGTATTTGCCAAGGCACAAAGATAATCAGAAAGCAACTGTCAGGAGCTGGTTCTTTCTTCTACCCGAGTGGGTCCTAGGGATTGCCTGGGTCATCAGGCCCAGCTGGACAAGTGCCTTAACCTGGCCTCTGATATCCTGATATGTCTTGTGTTTGTTTTGGTGAGACTTTCTATTCTTTCATTTGTTTTGTATGTGTGTAGCTGCTCATTGTAGTGTTTTAGGTTGGCCACCTTAAAATTCCATTTTTAATGCTGACACAGTTAATCATAGACCTTGTATCTCACACACCTTGACATACTCCAGATTGCAGCACCAGCCCACTGCTGAGGCCGTCGCTCAGTTGGTAGAAGGCTTAGCGTACTGGAAGCACCAGATTTCATCCTTAGCACTACATTCCTTGTCAGATAATTCTAATGTGTGTCACCCTAATGTCATTGTCTCTTTGATTTCTTACTCAAAAGGAGATCGTATTAGCTCTTGGCTGGGCATATTTTGTATATCATGCTGTGAGACTCTAGATCCTCTGCGATTTCAGGCCTTCTTTGACCCCACTCCCATAGGATAGAGAAGGTCAACTTATTACTGCCATTACTGTTGCTGACAATAGAAGTCAATGTTCCCCACACAGTCTCTACTGGCACTGATGGGTAGAAGGCGTATTTCCAACGGTGAACCTGAAAGCTCTATCACCTCTTGGTGTCTGGTACTAACCCTAATAGTTGGGGCATCTTACTATATCCTGGTAAGGATGGACATCCAGGCTCTCCACTTAGCTTTACTGGCACAGATCAGGCCAGGGCTAGATTTCTGTGGCATCTGGCGGGCATAGAGACATTACTATTGAAAGCTTTGTCTTTCTAAATCCTTGGACTAAAGAGAGCACAAGATTTTTCTGGAAGATCTTGGCTTTAAATTTTTTTTTATTCTTTTGAGATGCTACATATAATTAGAGGCCCTGCACGTGGAGGCAAGAACCCTACCACCGGGCTACATCCTACGTCTTCTCCTTAGGGCATTTTTTTTCTTTCTTGTACTTATCAGTATTACTAAGTTGCAAATGTGCTCAGCAGTAAATTTAAAATACATAGGCAAAAAGAAAAGTCTCAGGACGCCCTGCCTCACGGTGTTCACTGTGCTCAGGAGTATAGAGCCATGCTGTTTTCTTGTTGCTATTTAGTTTCTCTTGGTTGTTTACATACAGTGTTCAAGGTGTGTTAATCATAGTTAGTATTTAGTTAGTTAATCATAGTTAGTATTCTTAGGTCAGCAAGACAGCTCACAGAGGAAGAGCGCTTTGCTGCCAGCCTGATGACCTGGCTGACCCAAGTGATCTGACCTACAGGGTGGGAGCACAGCACAGCATTCCAAGTCTTTTTCTGACCACACAAGCACTAGGGCACACATACACACAGGATACATAAATGTTTAAAAAAAAAAGACATTTATATTTTCCTTTGTATAATTTAAAAGATTCCTCTTTGAACATTCCTTTTGCAAAGCAGTATCATTGTGTTTGTATATGTGTGTCCTTCCATATTTTGTCTTCAATTCTAAATTTTTAGAATTGTTAGCTTGGTCCTCTCATTTCTACTACTTTCTCTAGTAGACTGTTCTTTCATATTATACATCACTCTCCTGTCACTTAACTTGCTTTAGAATGTTAGAGCTGTCATTCATTTCATAAGGTTACTTCACTGTTCTAAATTACTTTGTGTCTTTTAATTACTATACCTGGGGCGATTAAAAAACTGTTTGTGGTGGTTTGGTTGAGGATGGCTCCAATATGTTCAACACTTGGTCCCTAATTGGTGGAACTGTTTTGGGATTAGGAGGTGTGACCTTGTTGGAGGAGTGTCACTGGGCGTGACCTTTGAGGTTTCAAAAGCCCATGCTAGGCCCAGTGTCTCTCTCTTTCTCTCTCCCTCCCTCCCTTTCCCTCTCTCTCCCTGTCTCTCTACCCCCTCCTCCCTTTGCTTTCTTCCCTCCCACTTGCCTGCAGATCAGATTTGAACTCTTAGCTACTGCTCCCGTGCTGAGCCTTGATGCTACCATGCTTCTTGCCATGATGCTCATAGACTCTCTGAAACTGTAAATAAGCCCCCTAATGAAATGCTTCCTTTTAAAACTGCCTTGATCATGGAGCACTCAGCTCTGCCCAAAGACCAACTCTCTCAGCTCCTAAGAATTCTGTACTTATATTTGCAAAGTGGAGGCCCACCTTCCCAACACTGCCCATTCATGAGCAGGAGCAGTACCGGTTGCTAGGCAACCAGATTTTTTCCCCCACCCAAAGATCTTAAATCCTGCCTAACTAGAGGGCCACAGGAGGGCTTGAGTTCCCCACTCACAGGATTAGACTCCTCTCCCAGGGTCACTCACAGGCAATTATTTTCCCATTCCACTCAGTTCTGGCTATCAGAAGATGCTCCCCTCTCAGCTGGGTGAGGCTGCTGATATCTGTTGGTTGGGTATCACAGGGCTTTTCTTTATAAGATTTGGGTCCAAATCACACCCTTTGTGATCTTAAGATAATCAAGAAGTACACAGTAATTGGGATGTAACTTGGCCTGTAGTCTATAATCCACCTCTTCAGCTATATGTAGGGGACATGTGGAAAAAAAAAAAAAAAAAAGACTCTGCTGGAGAAGACTATGGCCCAGACCTGAGCTTTCTCAAACTGCTTCGCATAATAAACTGTCGATGGTGTCCGACTCCAAAAAAAAAAAAAAAGAAAGAAAATAAAAGAAATAGAACATTAACAAAAACACTATTCCGAACTGCCTAATAGTCCTACTAATTTTAAGATGAATGCTAGTGCTTTATAATCACTAATAGAAAAAATTTCCAGGCATAAAATTAACATGGTTAAGTATGTATAAATCTTGTCTTGAAATCTGTTCTCTATAACTAACTCTAATATGATAATGTATATTCTACCTTCAAAAAAGCACAAACAAGACTTCAAACCCTGGAAATTGTTAGACAAAGGCCATTTAATACTAATAAGCTATAAACTGAAACCATCTGATATATGAAAACTATTAATAAAATCAAGATAAAATAACCCCTATTTATATAACTTACTATATACCTAAAGCAAAATATCAGAGAAAGTACCTTAAAAAGATAAATTATTCTTATTTTGACAATGAATTCTTTGGGGCTTTAAATTGTAGAATATCAATTCTCGGCTTTTTTATTATTATTATTTTTACACTGCAGGTTTTCAGGTTTTGTACAGAAGCATTTAACACCACTTTCAGAGCTGGTAATGGCTCAAAGGGCAAAGCATTACAAGCCTGGCAACATGAACCAAACACCCAAAACTCATGCAAAGGTGAAAGGAGAAAACTAACTCCACAAAGTTGTCCTTTGAGCTCCTCTTGCACACCACTGCATACACCCCCTTATATACACTCAGTAATCATAATAAAATGTTTCATTATAAAGACACTTACGCTAAAACCATGCTGTAATCTGAATGGTTGAACATATATCCGCCAACAACCCACATTATATTTCCATTGACCACAGCTTTATGAGAGGCTCTGGGAAGCTTTAAATCAGAATATTCTTCTCGAGTCCAAAAAGATTGGTTAGCTGGCACAGGAATTGAACATCCAGGACCTAATAAAAAACAACAACAACAACAAATAGCTTCACAAAATGCAGCCTGAAAGTTTATAGAATTCCAAGTTCTAATCTAAGTGCAAAGAATATTTAAAGACTCGTGTTTCCTTTAGCACTTAAGTGCAAACATCTTTAACTTATGGGGTTTTAAAGGCTTTTACATGTACAGGTATTTTGCTTGTATGTATGCCTATGTACCACTTGCCTGCCTGGTACCCAGTGATGTCAGGAAAAGGCACTGGATCCCCTGGAACTGGAGTTACAGATCTTATGAGCTACTATGTGGATGCTGGGATCAAACCTGAGTCCTCTGGAAGAGCAACCAGTACTCTTAACCAAGAAGCCATCTGCTTAGCACCTAACATGCGTTTTTAACTTACTCAAGATATAGACCAAAACCAATTACTCCCTAATAAAATTTAATACTACAGACTTTCTGATAATTTGGCAATTTCTGATAATCAGGTTTAAACTTTTTTTTTTTTTTTTTTGGTTTTTCGAGACAGGGTTTCTCTGTATAGCCCTGGCTGTCCTGGAACTCACTCTGGAGACCAGGCTGGCCTCGAACTCAGAAATCCGCCTGCCTCTGCCTCCCGAGTGCTGGGATTAAAGGCGTGCGCCACCACGCCCGGCTCAGGTTTAAAATTTTTTAGAGGTAAAAATCTCACTGAAGCAGCATTTAGTAGAAAGGATAGACCAAAGGGTTATTATATTAATTCATGTGGAAAAGGCATTAGGGTTGAAATATGACAGATCAAAATCTATCTTTTGTCAAATCCAGGAGCTGAATAGATGAAAAAAGAGACAAAGGGAGAATTGGACAAACTAAAAACATTTACATGAACACTTTCTTTCTGAGGACCTAAGCATAGAAGGAAAATCACTTAACCAATGATGGCTGCTTCCTCAAGACTACAGGGAATTCCCTACAGTACCTTAGTACCCGGTTGTGTTGGGTAA
Source organism: Mus minutoides (assembly GCA_902729485.2). Taxonomy (NCBI): domain Eukaryota; kingdom Metazoa; phylum Chordata; class Mammalia; order Rodentia; family Muridae; genus Mus; species Mus minutoides. The sequence goes on along the minus strand of LR749937.1, from coordinate 1,118,085 downwards.
CGGCATTAGATAATAGCAGTGAGATTCTAAGGAATCAGCGATACTGCCGCTTGTCCACCTCTCAGCTTGATTCTCTGCTTCTCTATCACCAGACCTTGTTCCCTAATTTTTACGAATGAGTTCAAAGGATTTGTCGAGCCTTTCCACAATTCTAAGCACATCGATAACAACCACATATATGTAAATTTCAAAGAATCTGAATGAAGGGAGGTGAATACATACGGCTGCTAAAATAAACTCCCTTACAGTTCACTAACTTAGAACTTTCTGTGAGGGAAAGGACTTTGCAGGGCAGCTCCTACCCTGCCAGTGAGGAAAGCAGGAGCACCCTCTGGTATCGCTCGCATTACAGATGCCTCGGTGAGGAAAGCCACAGTTGTCTGTACAGTGAGGAATGTCACACGACTCCCCTTTCCAGTTTTCAGAACATTCACACTCAACAGTGCTGCTGCTGTTACTCCTCTTACATTCTCCTCGGCCTGAGCAATTATTCGGACACATGTCAAAACTACAAAGACAGGAGAGAACTAAGTCAACAATTTCAACTAAGCAACATTTCAACTAATGCAGACCTTCCTCCTACAGTTTAAGTTCAGTTCATTTGCAAGTGTGACTGCAGGACTTACCAGTTAGCCCAAGTGTGCTCACTGAGCTCTGTGTAGCTATAGCCCCAGGCTCAAGTAATGAAATCAAATCACCTTGCTGCATTCACATATGAAGGAGGAAGAATAAATAACTCACAAAGTTAGAGAAATTACAAAACAATAGACATTTGTGCAAAACCACTTAGACTTAGCTCAAGGCTGGCAACCAGGATCCTATTCTTTCTGGTAGCTCATTAGTTAAGAGTTCTACAGAAGTGGCAAGTTCATGCTAGGAAGTGGAGAAAGGAGAGGGAGCCAATGAACTGCCAACATTCATGGCATACGTTTCTCTGTAAAGATTCTGAGAATTAACAGAATTTAAGGTTACTTTCCAGTGATGTAGTTAAAGGTCTTTAGTAACTTTTATCAGCTTAGATGGAGAAGAACAGTTAACTTCATGTATGAGTTTAAGTGTCCCATAATTTAAGATAAGTTTTGCTACAATTTGAAATGATGTAAAAGTTCAGACTTTTTAAAGGGGTGCATCAGTGGACTATTACAATAGCTTAAAAATATAGATTTCTCCTACTGATGATTATTACTGAGACACTACTAGTCTTTCTTAAATTCACTCAGCAAAACTCCTGACATTTTCTTCCAGCAGCGGAAGAATGTCTCTCTCTACTAGGAGATGCTCAGTGACAAGATATAGAAAGACCAAGAACTGTGGTCCCAACCACTGGGGCTGACATTTGCTTAACCTTTTAGCTCCTGTTTCTTCAATTATTAAAAGAAAAAAGAAAAAAAGAAAAAAAAAGTGCCTACCTCTCACTGAATACTTAAAAGAACTTTAAATAACAAAATCCATGTTAATATTTAACAAGGAGCCTGACTAGCTAGAAGGCCCCCTCCAATATAATAGTGTTATTAAGTCATTTGAGTAGTATCACAAATATTAAATCTAAAAATCTTACTTGTAAGTGATATTAAATCCAGTCAGATTATAAGCAGCATCACTGAAAAAATGCAGCAGTGCATAACCTGAAGTGACAGTGACCTCAGGGGCCGTCTCATTGCCATCTCTTTCAGGAACAATGAGGCCACTGAAATGTAAACACAGACCAGATTACAGCAATTTCAACAGAATCCATCTATATGTTACCATTTGATCCTGCCACTCATGTTCCAACACACAGTGCAAATGTGACTCTCTAGCTGGCCTCAAATTCACAGACCCACCTGCCTCCACCTCCTGAGTTATAGGCATGCGCTACTATGCCCTGCATCTAAAAGGGTTTGAAATCTATGACTTTGATTGAGTTTTTGTTTGCTTTTGCTATAAACTTTTTATGATACTCTCAAGTCTCTACAATTACATTATTAACAAACTTTATGAATTGACAATTGTCAAATATGTACTATTGAAAGAAAATACTTTACATATTTTTATAATATCATATATTATCTTTTTAATATATTTTATAGATATTTTACATAAGTAAAAATAGGAAAGTTTACTGAATTTATAATCCTTATACTATTAGCTTTAAGACATATTTTTGTTGTTAAACTGGTAATACACATTTTATGTTTATAATACACGACAAGCTCTGTTTGAAGGCTCCAAAGGCTCTCTCTAGAATCTCAGTAAGAACCTAGTAGGTAATATTTGAAGTTTTAGATGCCAGTAAATTCATGTGTAAAGATTTATTGAATAAGTGACTACCATTTTTAAGACATCTGACCCACAAAACCATACCACTTTGTTTTCCAAAAGATATATACTGACTTGAAGGCTGGAAATGGTGGCACATGTTTTTAGTCCCAGTATCAGGGAGACAGACCCAGATGGATCTCTCTGTTTGTCCGTGTGTGTGTGTGTGTGTGTGTGTGTGTGTGTGTAACTTGAAACCTCATTATAGAATGGAAGTGTCTATCCCACTTGACTTTACCAACAGTAAGGAATATTCGTTGGTCCTGCTCACTTAATACATGATGTACTCCCAAGGTAAATCATTTAATACATAATGTACTCCCAAGGTAAATCATTCTCATGTTTAGTTGCTCCTATTTTTTTTTTTGCCATTATCAATTCACTACAACTATTACCACCAATCACATTTAGTCAATAGAAAAGCCCATGTGATTTGCTCCACACATACAACTTCACTCAATAAATAAACATCTTATCACCTACTTCTCTCTCTCTCTCTCTCTCACTCTCTTTCACTCACTCAATCCCTAGTCCCCAAATTTTTCTGACAATTACACCAAGTAAATTCCTACTTCAGGGTTATGACCATCTTAAAAGCTATGACCTAGCAATTCTCTTTGTATAAGAAATACTTCCCCATATATACATGGAAAAACAAAGAATACTACTACAACACTATTCAGATGACAACTGACTAAAAGTCACCTAATTGCTTATTTATGGGAGTTGATTAAATGAGTCATTACAAATCTATGTGACATTCCAGCAAAATACCACCAAGGGAAAAACAGAAAAATGTTGATTTCTTTCTAAAATAAAGAAATAAGGGGCCAGTGAGATACCTCAGCAGGTCAAAGTCATTTGCCTAATACAAATGTATTGGGGAGGGATTTACAAAACAAAACTAGCAAGTTCCTCATTCTCAACAGGTAGCCATTGTCCAATCTATAGTCTTTCAGAAAGCCCCTCCTATCCCTAAAAATACATATACACAAAGTGAAAGAACTATATACTATTCAAAAAGTTATTCCTAAGGGCCTATGGAATGAAATACATACAAGAACAAGAAAGGTATGGTTTCTGATTTAAATTTGTCACAGAAATATCATCAATATAGTCAAAAACTTTTTAATGTAAACTTTACCACCATCACAAATAGCAGGTAAATTTAATAGTGTTATCAAAACTTAACAGTGTGAAAAAGTGTTAACAAAACTTCAAAGAATAAGCCGGGCATGGTGGCGCACGCCTTTAATCCCAGCACTTGGGAGGCAGAGGCAGGCAGATTTCTGAGTTTGAGGCCAGCCTGGTCTACGAAGTGAGTTCCAGGACAGCCAGGGCTATACAGAGAAACCCTGTCTCGAAAACAAACAAACAAACAAAAAAACAAACTTCAATAATGTGAAATGAGTCAGGCAGTGGCACAAGCCTGTACTCCTAGCACTTGGAAGGTGGAGGCAGGAGAACCAGAAGTTCAAGACTAACCTTGGCTACATACTAGCATACATGGAAAATGACCCAGTACATAAAAACCAAGTGAACTGTCGCTCACCAGAACAGAAATAATCCTTATTCCATGAGATGAATGTTACTGAATAATAAAGTAAATGCAGCATGGACTCCATCCTGGAGACACACTTATATCCAGAGGTGAGATGTGGCTGGGCTTACCTAAAGGCAGCAATCAGAGGTGCATAGATTGAGTCCCCATCATAAACATATAAATGGTCCCAGCTACATTCTGTAGCAAAATGGTTGAAGCGAAGCCTCATTATTCTATTTGGCCTAGAAAAATAATTAAGTAATTTATAATAATCATAACATTAACTACTAAAACATACTTTTAAAGAATTTATAAGGAGAAAAATATACAATATAAATATATATAAAATATAAACAGCTTTCCTGCATTTTTCAGAGATCTAGTTAGTATTTGCTATGTGTAAGGGAAAATTAAAAATGTCCTGGGAAACAAAAGAAGGCTCTAACTTCAGGAGCCTGCAAAGAATGTTTCTAGCCCTGCTTCTAACATTCAGAAACAGGAGCCCCTCAGTGTCCCCACTTCTTTCCTTACTCATCTTATGTAAGATTTCATAACACATCACTTTAAAGATTTATTTTATTTTATTATATGTAAGTACACTGTAGATGTCCTCAGACACTCCAGAAGAGGGCGCCAGATCTCGTTATGGATGGTTGTGAGCCACCATGTGGTTGCTGGGATTTGAACTTATCACCTTCGGAAGAGCAGTTGGGTGCTCTTACCCACTGAGCCATCTCACCAGCCCCCAACACATCACTTTAAAAACACACATTTTCTAAATTTACCTGCTTCTCTGCCTTTTCACAGCACTGTACCAAAAAGCTACGTCCTAAGGAAACTATGTATTAACTCTGACTTAGACTAAATCCAAAGGAAACTAACAGGTCCTGCCGAGAGTCACAGCAAATTTTAAGAAGCAAGACCACTATCTAAATGAAAAGCATCAATGAAAGGTATTTTAGCAGCAGGGCATGGTGGTCCACACCTACAATCCTAGCACTTGGGAAGCAGAGGTAGCATATCAACATTCAAGGTCAGCCTGAGTTACTCATCATAAAGGTCCTGTATCAAGAAATAGCAATAACACACATGTAAGTACTTTGTGCTATACTGCGCTCTTATAATAAATTAAAATAAAGTCAGCCATTATAACTTACTGTCCTTCAATGAGCCATGTGCACTTTGTCTTATACTTATAATTCCCAGGTCCATCTGTTACAAATCCAGAAGACCCAGTTAGCCTGTAATTTAAATAAAGAAAAAAATGTTAGTCAAAATTTCATACAGTATTATCTTTCTTGGTTGTAAAGACAAAGAAATTAATCAGACTGATACAACAACATGTACTACAACTAGGAGATTATGACTGGACAGTTACATTCACACTGGATTAAGTAAGTATCTGTGTAGGGAGAATCTCTTGTGCAATGTATGGAAGCATCACCTGTCAGTAAAATGCTGTTGGCCTATTAGCGTAGACAGGAAGGGAGGTGGAAGTTCCAGCACAGAGAGGGTTTCTAGCCTAGAGTCCGTTGTGCAAGTAAGTGGGGGAGACAAGGACAGATGGACTATGACGCAAGGGTGGGGACTGGGGAGCAGCAACAGGATAGGACATTACACAATTCTGAGGAAGACAGTTGCAGGAAACTCAAGGAGAGGTCTGTAGCCTCATGGCATGATGTAGACTAGTTTAAATGGGATAACTGAGCTATGAACCTGTGGGAACCAGCCAAAGCTCTTGGCCTAGGCATTCATTCATATATAAGAAGTCTCAGAGTCAGTTTTGGACCTAGGGTAGGGTGCCTGTGGAAAAGCCTATGGTTACATATCTGCCACCCACACAAAGCAAAAGGGATAAACAATAATAAAACAACTACATCATTTTATTTATGAAGGCAAAGTTAAAATTCATGTCAGAAAAATGGCTACCAAAGTCAGGAGTGGTCTGGCTCATGCCTGCAATCTTAAATTTTAGAAGGCTATGGTAAGAGGACTACCAGCCTGAGCTACCTAGACAGTTCCAGGCCAACCTAGGGTATAGAGTGAGACTATGTCTCAAAAAATAAAATAAAATAAAATAAAATAAAATAAATAACTTAAAACCATAAATACTTTATAAAGATTTTTTTTAACTCTTAGTTGCAAAGCTAAGTAGTTCCAAGGAAGTACAGGTGAAACTGCAGTGCAGAAGATAGCAGTCTGTGGTGTTCCACAGCACCCGAAGACCCAGCCAGACTCGCTTCTGAACTCAATGGCCTTACCATAGCAGTATGCATCAGAGCCTAGATTTCTAACTCAGTGGACTGCCTGGATTTTCATAATTCTGCAACTTCCTCATGTAAGTCGTATCTGACATATCATTAACATTTTGACTCCACTAATTCTAGAGCCGGTCTATCTTCTCATGGTTTTAGCATTTATACTTTCTCCTTTGTAAATTAATGAAAATTCTACAGAAGTAACTAGAGAGATGGTTCAATGGTAAGAGCACTAAATGCTCTTCCAGAAGACCTAGGTTCAACTCTCAACACCCACATGGCAACTCACACCATCTCTAACTCCAGCTGACTTCCACAGGCACCAGGAACACACATATACATAAAACAAAATAAAATAAAAATGAAATTTGACTATATTCATTTGCCAAAGTCCAATTTGCTAACTTTTTTTTCAGGTTAATGTTTAATACCTCTTTTATAGAAAGGACACCTTTCCGTGTGTGTATTTTCTAGAAGATACATTTTCTCAACTCACTTTGTTTTGTGTCAAGTATCTCTGGCTACTTAGAACATAATATACAATAAAGGTGCTACTTGCTTCCTCACTTCCATCCCATCGAGTCAGCCGCCAGGCTCCAAGATGCACTATCTGTCAGTAATGAGCACTTACTTCAGAATCAGCAGCCAACACTACCTAGCCCTTCTTCAGTTATTTACATTAACATCTAGGAGGATCTATCCAAAAACCCAGCCTCTTTTGTTTAAGGAGATTTATTTTTGAGAAAAGGTCTCATGTGGTCCAGATTGGCTTCAACGTGCTAAGTAGCAGAGAATGGCCTTAAACGCCTGCTTCTATCTTGCTCATGCTGACATTACAGGTTGGTGCCACCCTGTCTAACAGCTTCTCCATTCCTTAACCTCACCATTAACAATCTTTTCCTTTGCCATATCTTAATCATCCATTCATCTAGCCTCTGCTAGTATTCCTAACAGTACTTCCAACAAAATTTAAATTTTAAGTGTCCTAGCTGATCACTGTCTCTTATCTCTTCTAGTCTATTTCCTCCCTTTCAGTGAGTCAGAGACTACCAATCTACTGAACCATGACATCTTTGCACTAACCAACAGCCACACATTTCTATCCCATTTACTTACTTAAGATTTCTTGTACAGTGTACAGACCATGATAAAAAGCTGATCTCCCAATTTCCTCCATCTTCTTTCCTTTTCTTCTACTGCACTTGCATACTATAGCTCTCTATGGACCCTGTCCACATCTACTGCACCCCAGGGTTGTTAGTTTAAACAACCTTGTTTCCTTGTGTCCCTTGTGTCCCTTGTGTCCCAATAACCAGAAATACACACTCACTTAAGGTTAAGTTCTAATACACCTAACAAAATCATGTAAGGCAATCACATAAATTATCAGTAGCTGGATGCTCTGTAGCCTTCTGTCATCCCCAACACTTGGCTTCTACCTAAAAATTCACCATAATTCCTCAGGCTCCTGTGGTTAAGCAGAACCATCCCAACCAGCACAAGGAGGAAAAGGAAACAAAGCACACTTTCTCCTTAAGTCAAACATGAGAAGTCTACAGATATTCATTAGCCAGAAGTAACAAGTGTATATCTACATAGAGAGGAGGGCAGAGAAATTTAGCAACTATTCAAAATGCGTAACAGATGCCTCAAAGCTCAGAATTCTCTATCCTAGAAAAGTTGGTAATCGCTATAAAGAATAATTGCTAATCTTTGTCATAGCATGTAATCTAATACTTAGATGTGAGACAAGTCTGTGAATGACATCTAGGAAATATTTTCTCATTCTTAAGAAAGACAGGAAGACATGCTAATTCCCTGCTCAAAGAAGGGTGCTGTCAGTGATAGTAGTACACGTGGTCATTATTTTGTCCTTCAGGGACCGTACTACCACACCATGCCTTTCCCAGTACAGCCCAAAATTTTGAAGGTTTAAAGGTCCAAGCATTTCAGTCCAACATGGGCCCCTTCCCAGGCAATCCTCGCTTAAGAGCTCCCATGGCCAGTGTGCCCTGTGCCCACCTATCTTTACATCCTCTCCAGCAAGCCATAGTTACACAACAAGCACATCACTGACTGAGCCATCTCCTAAGCCCCAGCCCCAACCCCAGAGCTAGCTTTTGGGAAGCATTTACTAAGTCAAGAGTTTGGGGTCCAGGTTGGTTGTAACACCACAAGAGGAAGATGTGATAAGAAACAAGCAGAACTGGGTAAAGGAGACAGTTGAGCTTTGGCAGAGGGGAAGCTCTTGAGCAAGGACTGCCTGTCAGAGGCATCCCAAGTTGGAACACTAGAGCCAATCACAGAACCTGAAGGGCAGAGAATCTGCAATTCTGATGTCTAAGTCAGCAGACGGCACCCTCAATTGTAGAAGTAAAATTAAATTCACCTTTCATGAGTGAAGGGAAAGCTTCTTCATTCTCACCACTATTTCTGATTTCCTCAAAACACCTAACCAGCATGTTCAGGAATAATGATTAACAAGCTACCCATGTCCAGGTCTCTTTTGGGGATACCATTGGGGCCTGTCTCTTCTCTCTCCTTTTTAAATGGCTTTACAGAAAGAGTTTGGGGGATGCTCCTTCTGTTTTGTTTTGTTTTGTTTTTAATAGTTTCAGAAGATTGACTGTAGAACTTCTCTGAATGTCTGGAAGAATTCTTCTGGGACTCCATTTAGCCCTGAACTTTCTTTTATCTGGTAGGTTCTTTATTACTATGCCAATCTCCTCATTTGTATAGTGGGTCTGTTCAGGTTGTTGGCTAATTTTTGGTTTAATTTTGGCTGAATCTAGAAATCCATTCACTTCTTTAAGGCTCTCCAATTTTAATGTGTTAGAGGTTTTTAAAGTATTACCTCTAAAATTCGGGGGGGGTTGTTTTGTTTGTTTGTTTTCTGTTTGTTTTTTCAAGACAGGGTTTCTCTGTGTAGCCCTGGCTGTCCTGGAACTCACTCTGTAGATCAGGCTGGCATTGAACTCAGAAATCCACCTGCCTCTGCCTCCCAAGTGCTGGGATTAAAGGTGTGCACCATCACTTCCTGGCTACCTCTAAAATTCTTAACGTTTCTGGTATCTGTTGTAATGTTTTCCTGTTCATTTCTGATTCTGTTCATTTGGGTCCTCTCTCTTTATTTGGGCTAGTTGAGCCAAAGGTCTGTTGGCCATATCTTCTCAAAGCACTAATTCTCAGAATTATTGATTTTTTTGGTATTATTTTCTTTGTTTATATTTCATTTATTTCTGTTCTGAGTATTATTTCTTGCCACCAACTGAGTCTAAATTTAGTTTGTTTTCATTTTTCCAAATTTCTGAGTTGCCACATTAAGCCATCAATTAGTGCTTTTTCTGATTTTTAAAAAAATGTTGGCACTTAGAACTATATATTTCTTTCTTGATTTCTTCTTTGACCCATTCATCATTCAGTAATGAGTTACTTATTCTCAAATACAAGGAGTTTTTGTATTTACCAGAGATTTGACTGCTGTGTGTTTTAAGTTTTACTGCATTGTGGTCAGAATAACTGGAGTGATTGCAATCTTTTTGAACTTGTAAAGACTGGTTTTGTGTCTCAAGGTGTGGCCTACTTTAGAAAAGCTCTGTGTGTTCTCAGAACGGTGTTCTTTGGTGTTCTGGTGGAATATTATGTAGACCTCTGTTAAGTCCATTTGATGTGTGATGTCAATTAATTCTCATGTCTCTCTATTTTATTCAGATTGATCTATCTATTACAGAAAGCAGGGTATTGAAATCATCTACTTTTAACAGATTGATGTTAAATCTAGTGGTATAATTTTTAAAAAATAGGATGTATCAGAGTTTAGTGCATATAATTAAAGATATAAAATATTCCAAGTCTCTAAAATGTCCAAAATCTCTCTGACACTCTAAAATCTCTCTGGAACTCCAAAGTCTTTAATTTTTTTAACTGTGGACTCCTGCAAATTAAAAAATAAGCAACATACTTTCTTATTCCAAGAGGAAAGAGCCAGGCACAGTCACAACCAGATCAAAGCAGAACCAAAGTCCACAGTGTAAAGCTCAGTGCCAGCCTCTGGCAATCACAATTGTTCAGGCTCCAAAGGCCTTGCCACAGTACACGTGTCTACTAGCCTCAGGCAGGCTCCATTTCATACCTGCTGCTGTCCTTGGTGGTCATCCCACAGTACTGGCATCTATGCTGCACCTTCACCATGACCTCTCCTGGGCTCTCTTTTGGGACTGGCCTACTACATGGTAGCAAACCTTAACTTCTTTCCATGACTTTTTCAATCTGGGGACTTCAACACCAACTGGTGTTGCACATTCACTGTGCCAAGCCTCAGCTGCTTTCCATGACCCCTTCATGACTTCAAAACCAGTACCAACTGGGAGACTCTTAAAAGATTACCAAGCTTGGCTGCCAGCAAGAGGTATAGCCTTCTATCTGGACTACAGCATCTGTGTGCTGTAGAAACCTTTTCCAAACATTCTGCCACAGTGCTGCAGGCCTCTTCTTAATCAAAGCTGATTCCAGCCCCAGCTGACCAGTATCAACTGTCCAATAAAACAAAGGTTCCATTTCTATGGTTGCTAATTCAAAAATATCAAATGGCCCTGATAGCATCTTAAAGTGACACTCAAACTTCTTTCTGAAACTTCATGGGCCAGTCTCCAACATCTGTGTTGTTCTCAACATTCTTCTACTCCATCTTCCCATATAACAGCTCACTAAGCTCTAAGCATTAAACAGCTTTTCTAGCCCAGAGTTCCTTGCACAATCCTCCCCAAACAGCCCTGTCAAGTCTCCCAAAGGAAAACTACTGTGATGAACATCAACTTGGGGAGGAAAGGGTTTATTTCATCTTAGTTTATAGCCCTTCACCCAGGGAAGTCAGGGTATGAACATAAAGGTCAGAACTTGAAAGCAGGAGCTGGTGCAGAGGCCATGGAGGGGTGCGGCTTATAGACTTGCTCTCCAGAGCTTGCTCAGCCTGCTTTTTTATGTACCCTAGGACCACCTGCCCAGGGATGACACCACCCACAATGGGGGGAGCCCTCCCATATCAATCACTAGTTAAGAAAATGCTCCAAAACTTATAGACAGGCCAACCTGGTGGAGCATTTTGTCAGCTGAGAGTGCCACTTCTAAAACGACTGCAGCTTGTGTCACACTGACATAAAAGTAGTCAGCTCAACAGTACTCACTGTAGTCCCACTGCTGGAGGCAGACAGGAGGGCTCTGGGGCTAGACACAACAGTACTCACTGTAGTCCCACTGCTGGAGGCAGACAGGAGGGCTCTGGGGCTAGACACAACAGTACTCACTGTAGTCCCACTGCTGGAGGCAGACAGGAGGGCTCTGGGGCTAGACACAACAGTACTCACTGTAGTCCCACTGCTGGAGGCAGACAGGAGGGTTCTGGGGCTAGACAACCAGCAAGCCCCAGGTCCTAGTGACAGACCCTGACTCAAAACACAAAGTGGGTGGCCCCTAGGGAGCAACACCTATGTGGCTAAATTTGGCACTAATACTAAAATTATTTCCACATCCCCAAGTTTCACCTTTGGAAATGGTGATGGTGATTGAACCCAAAATCTTATAAATGCTAACTCCATGTCCTACCATTGATATATACACTCTTGCCTTTAATTTAGTTTTTAAAAATAATTCTTTATAAAATTTACCTTATTTGGGGGCTGGAGAGATGGCTCAGCGCTTAAGAGCACTGACTGCTCTTCCAAAGGTCCTGAGTTCAAATCCCAGCAACCACATGGTGGCTCACAACCATCCGTAATGAGATCTGACGCCCTCTTCTGGTGTGTGCGAAGACAGCTACAATGTACTTACATATAACAATAAATAAATCAAAAATAATTTTACTTTATTTATCATTAGTAAGTATATATGTATTAATAGGGGGGTTTCTTTCTCACCTTGGATCATTTAGTTCCCACATAAAATACACAAAACCTTTATATTTATAATAAGCCCTAAAGCACTAGAGCTGAGCAGATGTCACCCTCTATGGCTGCTTTGCCTACCTACTTCCCTGTCAATAGCTCCGAGTTAAAGCCATGTCCACCTGGGTCACTCTTACTCCAACTGGCCAACCCTCACGGCCTTCATGATTCAGTTACCCTATGGAGTTTTCTCCTCTCTCCACGTTCTCTTTCTTCCTAGTAGTCTCTGCCTCAGACCTCAAGTCTGGGAACTGAAGCCCTGCCTACCTCTCTTCTGCCAAGCTACAGGCTGTAAGCATGAATATGTATATTTACTGACCAATCAGAAATAACTTGATAATCTTATAATCAAGATTACATAACATGCCCTGGTGTAACCCGAGGCAACCAGATCTGGGGGGCCAGTACTTAGCATTACAATACATAGCAACAGACTGAACCTCAACATATGTATTATCACATATGTGTGCATGCGTGCACTCGTGCATGTGCTCAGGGGTGCTCATGCCATGGTGTGTACAGAGGAGGTCTAGAAAACTTTGGGGAACAGTTCTCTCCATCCACCATGGATTCCAGATATAGAACTCAAGTCATCAGGCTTACATGGCAAGCAGTTTATTATCTACCAAGCCATTTCACTGGCCCTTGATATAATTCTTTACAATAAAAATACAACAAAGGTTCATCATGAATATGTTACTCAGGCTAATGGGTCTAAAATGCAATCGATAAAGCATGTGATAATCAATAAAAACTATTAGTAAAAACCTAAGTTGTAGTACTCTTCAAGTACTACAAGTGATATAACGTTGCAAATATGTAATCTGTGCTTTAGTGTCTAAGATATTCTGCTATACTCATCTAAAATTATAATACCACAAAGTTATATAGCTCTCTCAATTAAAAAAAAAAAAGAGTAAAAAGCGAAAATGTAAAAGTTCCTTCCCTGAAATAATTTACTCTCTCCTTGCAGTGGCCCAAGATGGGGATTCCTTGAAGCCCCTATAGGTAGGCCCCATTCCCTCTATGACTTCATCCACTTCTTCTTTTATTTAGTGTTCAAGCCTCAACTCCATGCTAGGTTCCATGTTTCAGATTCATATTTCCTATTCCAAAATCAAATGCAAATCCAAATCCAAAATTTAAGTCCCTGAATGCCTCCTTTTCCCTTTTCTTTCCCTCAAAATGCTGGAGAACCCTTCCTCGGGGCCTTGCTTAGGCTCCTCGGTTCTAGGGTTTAGAGCCATTGTGTCAGCATCCACCCTGAGTTCTGAAACCTACAGATTCATCCTCAGTCCCATTCATCACTCAGTCCATCATCTCACCTACAAATGACTTCATCTTTATCTCTCCCCTGCCCCTCTGTGTGCCAGCTGCTAACTTAAATTCTCCCCATCCTCACCTAGTCCCCAGCAAAAGCCTCTTAACTAATGGCTCAGTCCAACTTCCTAACCCAGCCAGTTCAGAGGCACAATTCATCTTCCTCGAAGACCAACCTAACCCTGCCAACACTGCCTGAGACCTTCCGTGTGAGTCAGCAATGCACACAAAGTCCATCAAAGCTCCAACTTGTTCACCTTTCCATCTCTGCCCTAGAGCCCCAGACTGAGAGGCCCATACTGCAATAATACTGACCATAAATCCCCAGGCCTTATCACATTCTGACATCAGTCTAGAACAACTTTCCTAGGCCAGTTTGCTAGTTCGAATCTGTAATCCCAGCACTTAGGATAACATGGCCTATATGAGACCAGGTTTTTATTTATAAATAAATAAATAAATAAATCCATCCTCACCCCACAGGGTAAACGCTGTGGTCCTGGGTGACTACAAAAGGGAAGAAGAAAGAGGAGAGGAAGACCAATGGAATTTACTACTACGGGCAACAATTCAAAAATGAAAATGAAATTCAGGCTCAACAGGCACTTGCTACCAAATTTAAAAACCTGAGTGCAATCCTCAGGTCCCACATGGTAAAAAAACTGAAAATTGGTCTCCGATTTCTACCCATCCACTACACACACACACACACACACACACACACACACACACACACACACAATTATAAAATAAAAAAAAAAAAAAAAAAAAAAAAAAAAAAAAAAAAAAAAAAAAAAAAAAAAAAAAAAAAAAAAAAAAAAAAAAAAAAAAAAAGACAAAAGCTTGGAGATATATAACACCTCAGCACAAAAAACTGTAAAATCTTATTGAGACAAATTAGGTTCCAAATAAAAAAAAGTTGGGGCTGAAAATGTAGTTCAATCCCAGAAAGCCTGCCAAGCACGTACAGGCCGTGGGTTCCACCTTCAACACTGAGAGGAGGAGGTATGTTCACAGTTTGAAAGACATTCTAAAAGCTCCCAATTCTCTTCAAGCTGAACAACAGGTTAGGTATACTGTCCTAACCACAAGTGGCCAAGATGTTTCTAAAATCTACATGAAAACACCATGAGACAATAAAAGCCAAAGCATACTTTTTTTATTTATTTTATTTTATTATGTTTTTTTTTCCCCCCGAGACAGGGTTTCTCTGTATAGCCTTGGCTGTCCTGGAACTCACTTTGTAGACCAGGCTGGCCTTGAACTCAGAAATCTGCCTGCCTCTGCCTCCCGAGTGCTGGGATTGCCAAAGCATACTTAATGAACAATAAAAATAAGTAGCTAGAGGGATGGCTCAGCAGTTAAGAGTACTTGATTCATAATCATGAGGACCAAAGTTCTGATCCCAGCCCCACATAACAAGCCAGGCATATCCACAAGCATCTGTAGCCTCAGCTCCAAAGGAGGCAGAAAGCAGATCCTGCTTCAAAGGAAGAGGCAGAGAGACAGAGGATACCAGGAGCCCTCTCCTCTTCTGGCCTCCATGCATGTACACAGGGGCTCATACTCACACACAAGCATGCACACACTCACACATTCACACAAGCATACATATATGGGCTACATAATGCAATCCTGTCTCAAAAATAAGTAACTGAGGGCTGGCTAGGTGACTTGTGTAAAAACCCTTCCCTCCAAGCCTGACAATCAATCCCAAGACCCACATGGTGAAAGGAGAAAAGGCAACTCCAGAAAGCTGTCCTCTGACCTCCAAACATACACCACAGTACATGTATTCCCTCATGCATATATCTTCCACATACACACAAATAAATACCCCACAGCCTGTAGTCCCAGATAATGGAACGACTGATGTAGGAAGACTATAATTTAAGAACTGGAAAATCATTCTAGACAACACAACAAGAATTCATCTAAAAATAATAAAAATTAAATAAAAAATAAAGTTCAAACCCTACATTCTACACTCACCAGTCGTAGTAAAGACAGCAAAACTACATACCCAGAGGTACACCTAACAAATGTCATACGATTTTGAAAAAAAAAAAAAAAGATATATTTATTTATTTATTGAAACACATGAGGCCTAAATAAATGAACACACAAAATATCCTTGTAAAAGAGTTTTTATCCATCTTTTATTTAAAAGAGAGAGAGAGGGAGAGAGAGGGAGGGAGAGAGAGGGAGAGAGAGAGAGAGAGAGAGTCTGGAAAGATAGCTCAATGGCTAAGAAAGCACCAAAGCCAGGGCAACCACACGGTGATTCACAACTGAACTGACTGCTGTAACTCCAGACCCCTTACTTGCCTCTGGCCTCCATGATCACCCGCATGTATATGCAAATACTCACACACACTTAAGTAAAAATAATAAAACTTGCCAGGCAATGGTGGCACACACCTTTAATCCCAGCACTTGGAAAGCAGAGGCAAGTGGATCTCTGAGTTTGAGGCCACTCTGGTCTAAGGACCAAGTTCCAGGACAACCGGAGCTATACAGATAAACTCTGTCAATAATAATAATAATAGTAATAATAAATCTTAAACAAAGATAACAAATTTCCCCAGTCTAATCTCAGCATCAGTTAATGAAATTAAAAGTCAAAATGGCTAAGAACAAGTAAGACAAATTTGATGTCTAGGGTCTATTACAGAACAATGAAGAATAAAGGCACACTAATATATAAATGGAGCTGAGACAACTGCTTATCTTTTGTAAGAAACTTTATCATGACTAAGTATGGGCATCAAAACAAAGAATTACATTATAGAAATGCATTACAAGTGGACAATTGGAATGTGAAAAAGGAAAGATCTTTACAAGGTTGGTACAACAAGAGAACTCCAAAACATAAGACAAAAAGCATAAATTCCACAGGAAAATTCACAATTAAGAGTTGAACTTTCGAGCGGAAGTGTCCTCCTTTCCTTTCTGCTGGGTGCCCATTGCTTGCTGTTGAAATGGGCAAGTTCATGAAACCCAGGAAAGTGGTGTTGGTCCTGGCCGGACGCTACTCCAAACACAAAGCAGTCATCGTGAAGAACATTGACGATGGCACCTGGGACCGCCCTTACAGCCGTGCCTTGGTGGCTGGAATTGACCGCTTTCCCTGAAAAGTGACAGCTGCCATGGGTAAGAAGAAAATCGCCAAGTGATCCAAGATCAAGTCCTTTGTGAAAGTTTATAACTACAACCACCTCATGTCCACGTGGTACTCTGTGTATATCCCCTTGGACAAGACTGTTGTCAACAAGGATGTGTTCAGGGACCCAGCTTTGAAATGCAAGGCCAGGCGGGAAGCCAAGGTCAAGTTTGAGGAGCAATATAAGACAGGGAAGAACAAATGGTTTTTCCAGAAGCTTCACTTTTAGGTATATTTTTGTTTTCATCATTAAAAATTAAATAAAAAAAGAGTTGAACTTTCTGTCTGTATGTTTAGCTGTTATAGAATACTTTCTTGTTATGTATGATGCTCTAGATTTAATTCCCAGCATCACAGAAAAGCAAAAGATGTCATAAAATTTAAGACAAAACTTCATTGATGCTAGTAACAAACCTGGGACAATCTCTGTGCAGGAAGCTATTAGCAATATGAGGCAAAATTTTACATGCATACATCCTCTGGTACAGCAATTTCATGTCTGAGACCTTATTCCTAAAGGTAGACCCACAAATACATAAAATGATGTTTGCACTTTTAAACAAGATTTGTTTTGCTTTGTTTTAAGAAAGGGTCTCAAATCTAGTGTCTCGAGTGCAAGTGCGTACCGTTAATCCCAGCACTCCATAGGCAGAGAGAGGCAGGGGATCTCTAGGACCACACTGGTCTACAGAGCAAGGTCCAGGCCAGCCAAGGCTATGTACTGAGATCCTGTTTCAAAGGAAAAGAGAAAGCAAGGCAGAGTCAGGAAAGAGGCAGGGAAGGGAATGAAGAGATGGCCCTTTGGGGTTAGAGAGATGGTTCAATGGTTAGAGGTCTTGCTATGTAATCCTAAGGACTGGCGTTTGCATCTCAGCCTGAATAACAAGCCAGGCATCCTGCATGTCCCTGTGACCTCAGCTCCAAGGGGCAAAGACAGTAATATGGCCAAGACTTGCTATAAAACTAACCTAACCAAGTAAACAAGAGCTAGGTGTTAGAGAGACAAAGAAACAGGTAAAAAGTGACAAAGATTCCCCACACCTTCTGGCTTCAAAGTACGCACCCAAGGTATACATAAAACCATACCCACATACACTCACACACACACACACACACACACACACACACACACAAACACTCACACATACACATACACATACACATACACATACACATACACATACACATACACATACACATACACATACACATACACATACCAGGACCCAAAAAAGGAAGGAAGGGAAAAAGGGAGGGAGTCTCATGTAACCTAGCTGGCTTTATATTTTCCTGCCTCCACCTTCCAGTGTGGAGATTATAGATGTACATCACTACTTCCACAAAACACTTTTGAATAATTAAGGTGCATCCATACAATAGAATCTAGCTACTAGGGCCAGCAAGATGGCTCACTAGGTACTGTCACCAAGACCGACAACCTGAGCTGGATCCCCACAACCCACACAGAGGAAGGGAGACCCAACTCCCAAAAGTTGTTCTCTGATCTCCACACAAGCAGCATGGCATACCCAGCCTCCCACCAAATAAATAAATAAATAAATAAATAGATAAATAAATAAATGTTTAAATATAGAAGCATTTCCAGGATCCTTTACTCAGTAATGACAGAGAGAAGAACCAAGGTACATGTGAGCTGATTATGCCACTTATGTACAAACTCTGGACAGAAAGCCCATAACATCTATAACTGTCTTCCATAAGACATTAACATATGTGTGTATACACATATATATGAATATATGTGTTGTTTATGAAAATATATATCACAGGGGTGGAGAGACTGCTCAGCAGTTAAGAGCACCATTGCCCTTCCAGAGGACCTAAATTTGGTTCCCAGCACTAACAGGTGGTTCACAATACCATGATGAAGGCAACTTATGGAAGAATGGGTTGACTTGGGCTTACGGTGACAGAAGGGTAACAGTCCATGAGGTAGCAGGCAACAGGTAATTGGAGCAGCAGAGAGCTCACATCTCTATCCACAAACAGGAAGCTGAGAGCTAACTTGAAATGTCATCATCAGTCCTTTGGAACCTCAAAGATGGCTCCCAGTGACATAACTTCCTCCAGCAAGACCACACCTCCTAATAATCCCAGTTACCAAGACTTATGGGGGACATCTTGTTTAAAACACTACAATGGCATACCACAGTGGCACTTCCTTGTAATTCCAGCACTCAGAAGGTAGAAGAAACAGGAAGGTCAGAACTCAAGGTCCTTGGTTACATGAGACCCTGGCTCAAAACAAAATAAATCAACTCCAGGAACTGACCTAGCACCAAACATCTGATCACTTTAAAGCAAGCAAATATTTTCATCGATGCTGGTCAGTGTTTGTCAAGCAGTGGTTCAAATGCCGTTCCAACTAAAGTGCGCTAATGACATTTGTTAACGGGAAACGTGATGACATTCAAGTACAAGTTACAGAAGACCATACATCAATCTCATTTCAAAAGTTTGCCTCACAATCACCTTTGCCACGCTTCCTGACCACAATCTTTTAGAGCTTTGTAAGACACTTCTAGTATTTTTAATGCAAGAAAGAAGAAAGGTAAAAAGCAAGAGCCAACTCCACAGCATTATCCTCTGACCTCTGCTCAACTGTCATGGCATGTGCATATCCACATACAATAATAAATGAAATAAAATACTTTTTAGGCAAGGGAAAGTAAAGTGACAATTATAGCAAGCCTAGTCTTTTCATTTACAGGGAAAAGGGGGAAAAAACAAATAGGCAATGTGCTGTTCTGCAGAGAAGTGCTTACAAATACTTGGAAACTATTATTTAGGTTAAAGAAAAAAATCTGAGATAATTTCTAAAGCATATCAGAACAAGAAAATTACCTATTTTTAACAGGAGAAACAGTCAAATTCAATACTTCAATAAATATTTAATCTAAAAAAAAATGTTGTGCCCTGGGAATCAAACCCAGGTAGGCACCTGCTATACAAGCAACAAGACCACTGAGGTACAGTCAAGTACAGCCCAACTACATAGCCCCTTCCACTTCAAGCTTGAGACAGAGACAGACAGACACACATACAGAGAGAGAGAGAGAGAGAGAGAGAGAGAGAGAGAGAGAGAGAGAGAGAGAGAGAGAGATTCTCCTTGAAGTCGCTTAGATCTACCTTGAACTCACTCTATAGACAGGAAGCCCTTGAACTTGTGATGTTTCTGCCTCAGGCCCCAAGTACCTGGGCTTACAGGACTGTGCCACCAAGTCCAGTCTGATCTTAAATTAAATGTCATTTTAAAATTATCCATAAATCTTGTTTTTCTTTACATAACTGAAAGTACATTAAAATGAAAAACATATTTTAAAAGCTAAAACTCAATTTTCTTTTATATTGCATCATTATAAGCTTTAAAATGTACACTGTAGACATATACATCAGTGGCAGAGTACTTGTTTAAGCATGTGCAAATCCCTAGATTAAATTTTCAGCACCCCTCCCCACCAAAAAACAAACCCCCAAACCTACAGTGTTGTCTTAGGCTTTCAATTGCTGTGATAAAACATCATGACTGCTGGACGTGGTGGCGCACGCCTTTAATCCCAGCACTCGAGGCAGAGGCAGGCTGATTTCTGAGTTCGAGGCCAGCCTGGCCTACAAAGTGAGTTCTAGGACAGCCAGGGCTACATAGAGAAACCTTGTCTCGAAACAAAACAAAACAAAACAAAACAAACAAACAAACAAAAAAACATCATGACTAAAAGCAACTTGGGAGAAAAGGATTGATTCATTTAAGCCTACAGTTCCACATCACACTTCATCACTGAGAGAAGTCAGAGTAGGAACCTAGAGGCAGGAGTGATACAGAGGCCAGGGAGGACGGAGTGCTGCTTGCTGGCTTGCTCCTCAGGGCTTGCTCAGCCATCACTGTGATCTTTGAGTATCCAGGACCATCCGTGGCACTGTCCACAGTAAATATTAATCATCAATCAAGAAAATCCATCACAGGCTTCCCCATGTGCCAATTTGGTTGGGGGCTATGGTGGTTTACAAAAGAATGGTCCCATACATTCATACATTTGTAAATTTAGTTCCCAGTAGGTGGAACTGTTTATGAAGGATTAGAAGGTGTGGCCTTGGTGGAGGAGGTATGTCACTGAAGGTGGGCTGTGAGGTTTCAAAAGCCCAGGCCAGATCTACTATCTCTCTCTCAGCTACTGCTCCAGTGCCATGCCTACTTGCCAGCCAACACATTTCTTGACACAATGGTCATGGACTCACCCCCTAAAACTGTAAGCAAGGCTCCCATTAAATGTTTTTTGTATAAGCTTTAGTTTACCTTTTCTTCAGAGGAAAAGAAAAGTAACTAAGACAGGAGCATTTTTTTCAATTGAGGTTTCCTCTTTCCAGATGATTCTAGTTTGTGTCAAGTCAAGGTGACATAAAACTAACCAGCACAATTATGATTCTTATTAACAAATTATTTTACAAGATTTATGGTGCATGCCTGTTATCACAGTACTGCAGGCTGGTCCAGGCTACATACAGAGTTCAAGGGCAGCCTGAAATACACAGAGTGAGACTATTTCAATTGGGGGCAGATGGGGTGTGGATGTAACATGTGGTGGTGTGGTGGTGCACACCTTTAATTCCAACACTCAGGACAAAGAGGCAGATATTTCTGTGAGTTCTAGGCCAGCCAAGTCTACATATGAGTTATAGGTCAACAGAACTAAACAGTAAGATCCTAACTCAAAACAACAAAACACAGAACATGATTACACAACAGAGACAGGGAGGAAATGGCACTGCAAGATGGATGGTTCTTGAGGACAGTTGGAATCCCAGCACCCACCCACCCACATCAGAGCTCACAACTGCCTGCAACTCCAGTTCTAAGGGATCCCACCTCTTCTGACTTCCTTGGGCAACCATGCATATGTGTACATACTCTTACACAGACACACAGTCACACACACACACACACACACACACACACACACACACACACACACTTAATTTTTAGCTCAAGGACAATTTTATTTGAGTTTAAAAGAAAACTGCCCAGAGCCAGCAAGCTATAAATCTTAGCAGCTGCCATGAGCAGGACAATGGAGGAGAGGAGGAGAAAAGCCCTGCAGTTTATGCCAGAATGGATGTCAGGGGACACATGACAGGCAGGGAGGCTTTAAAGGAAGAGTAAGGAAGTCGAAATGTGAGGAATACCAACGCATTAGGGAGAGCATGCTTAGAAAAGATAATTTAGAAAAGCTGCAGCTGGGTAAACTACTGCCAAAAAGAAAATCTTCTTTAAAAAAGAATACAAAAAAGACGAAGAGGAATTAAATGAAAATTTCATTCAGTTAATAACTACCATTTGTTAGTCAATTCAAATTCTAAAGTAAAATATGCAATTCATCCATGACTATAATATTTATAAATGAAAAATAAAGAATTCTAAACAAGTAAATATGCAGATACATAGATCTAATGTTCACTTAAAATGTAACCTGGAGGAGAGAAAAAAATCTGAAGGCTTGAAGAATTAAAATTTGAAAGGTTAAAACCAAATTATGATCCCAAATGATAAAAGAAAAGCAGTTAATGTCCCAGATGGTTATGGTGGTACATGCCTGTGACCCCAGCACTCAGAAGGCTGGCTCACATGCCACAAACAAGGAAAAGAGATTGTAGATAGCCAGAGACACACAACTCCAATTCTCAAGAAATGGAGGGAGAATGGAGGAAAGAAAAAAAGGAAGAAAGAAAAGCAACTGAGAGATGTGGCTTAACAGAATAAGGAAAAAAAAGTACAAGAAAGCAATCCTAAGAAGAAAGAAAAAGCTAGAAAATGTCAAGTCCATATCCCTGCATTTGAAAGGTAAGGAGGGGAAAAGGAAAGAAAGCTGAAGCTTGGAAAAGCAGGGCAGTAGAGTCCTATTTAAGTGGAAAACCAGTTTCAGATACAAGCATTTCACAAAGTACAACTGCAGCTTCATTTTACTTCTGGAAACAATTTCATATTAAAACAAAAAATTAACATAAAATGTCTGTTCAGCCAATCAGTTCTGTATTTAATTCTCAAGATAAGCTAAAATTGTATTAAATCAATAGTCATAGTTAGAAAAAAAAAACGGTTTTGGTGGTAAATATGTCCTGATCTTCTGTATATTTATATTCATGCCTCTATACTGTAGTAAACAAAACGATTTGACTATCTTGGGAACCTTTAAGAGAAGTAGTAACCTATGATAACGTGTTACATAGTATCCGGCACTGAGCAATCCTACCTGGCTAGCCCTCCCTCCCTATGAAACTTGACATAGCAGGAACTTTCAATTTAATTGACAAGATATCAAGTCTAAAGCTTAAGAAAAATAAAAACTGTGGTACCTAACAACCTCAGAAGGTATGGCTTTGGGAGCCGCCTGGCCCAGGGGTTCACTAAGTCGGATCTAAAGCACTTCTTCCTCTGCCATCCTCCCTCCTCTGGAATGTGCCCTGATTTGGGATGAATTCCTCTCCACACAGCCCTGTTAGCTGCATCTTTTCTAAAGCCAGTCACTACAGAAAAGACAGAGCATCTCCTTCATAAACACGACAGAGGAGAAGTCTCCAGCAAGTCCTGAGGTTCCCTTTGATTAGACAGCTTAGGTCACATGTCAGGCTCCAAACAATCACAACCAAAAACTGGCAGCCTCAATGGTGGGTACTCTCAGTCAAGGACATACCCTGAAGCTGCAGGCTCTTAGGAAGGGAAAATAAAAGGTCACTGTCACCTTCCAGTCTCCTTTCCTTCCAATCCACCTCCATTCCCCACCCCGGGTGCCATAAACACTGGCTTCTTCAACAATCTCCATGAACTACTGTACATTGAACTCTGTCCTATAAAAATGTATGTTGAAGCCCTAACCCTGGTTACCTGTCAGTGTGATTTTTGGCTCTTTGCAGATTCAATCAGATTAGGAAAAGGTCATGAATGTACATGTGATGTGATTCTGTGTCAGAGTACCATGTAAGAACGACTGATGGGGGCAGAGACTAAGCTTGCCATGGAGTGACGACGACTGTGATCCTACGAAAGCTAAGGCGAGGCGTGGAGCATATTCTCTCCAGTCTTCAGAAGTAGGCGTGCACTATTTTTACCTCATTTCAGACATGCAGCCTCTAGAACTATGAGAGAATCCGTTGACAAGCCAGCAGCGTGTAGTGTAATACACACTAGGAAGTGAAGGCACTAAGTATGATAACCCTGCTTTGCCTGTGCAAAACCTCTTGATTCCTGCTGCAATAGCTTTCTTCCTCAGAGAGCGTAATCACGCTCAAACTCATAGGTTTGCTCAAAGTCCTTTCCTCTCTGATGTTGTCTATTAGAGCCCTCAAATGACTGAATCTTTCTAACACATTCTAGTCCAGCATCATATACTACCTGCATAGTAATCATTCATAAGATAATCTATGAATTGAACAAGTCGATGGCTCAATTTAAAAGAAGGTAATGTCAGGAAAAACCAGCTACTGTTATAAAGAACTAAAGATACTCTGGGCATGTTGGCACACACCTTTAATCCCAGCACAGGACCTCTACGACTTCGAGGCCAACCTCATCCAGAGTTCTAGACTAGCCAGGGCAGGGCTATTCAGTGGTACCCTGTTTCAAAAATAAAGGAAAAAAATTTTTTTAAGTAACTGAAAATAAGATCTGGGATCTTCCTATAAGCCCAGTACTTGGGAGGAGAGGGCAGGAGGACCAGCAGTTTAAGGCCATCCTAGGCCATACAGGAAGTTCAAAAAAAGCCTGGGAAAGCCATTTAAAAATGGACTGGAAAAAGCTTGCCTAGGAAGGGCAAGACCCCGAGTTCAGTCCCCAGCTTTTTGGGGGGTGGGGGGATATACAGAGAGGGAGTAAACATGGAATTCAGCAGAGACCAAAAACAAAACAAACAAAAAACTAAAAACAAAAAATCTACAAAGCAGAAGGGTTTGTTTATAAAAAGGATATGCATAAAGAGATGAGAGCCTACTGTTCAAGGCCATTTTGTAGCTAAGAGGAGTCTTGCTTGCTTCTTTTCTGAGTTTTTATTCATTTATTGGGGAGAGGGGCCCACAAGTGTGCCACATTGCCTATGTGTGGAGATCAGAGAAAAACTTGCCAGCATTTATTTTCTCCTTCCACTGTGTGGGTCCTATGGATAAAACTTAGATTGTCAGGCTTGGCTACAGGTGACTTTACTTCCAAAAGAGGGTAAAAATCCTGTAAAAGAGGCCAGGCGGTGGTGGCCTTTAATCCCAGCACTTGGGAGGCAGAGGCAGGCGATTTCTGGGTTCGAGGCCAACCTGGTCTACAAAGTGAGTTCCAGGACAGCCAGGGCTACACAGAGAAACCGTGTCAAAAAACAACAACAACAACAACAACAACAACAACAAAAAAAAACCTGTAAAAGGATTTTCCTGCCAGTCACAGTGGCTCTGTCTAGAATCCTAATAGTTGAGAAGCTGAGGCAGGAGGATTACAAGGAATTCAGGACTATCCTGGACTACAGAGTGAGACCCTGCAAAAAGAAAAACCTTTTGAGTATAATAACAATGGCACATTTTTAAGAGATTGTATGACAACATGTGGGAGGACATTGCAGGTCTGAGAGACCAGTTATGTAGGCTGCAGCACAGACAGGCTAGCTAAGGTGAAGGTCCAGGTGCAGGTAAGACAGAGGAGGAGACTAATAAACTTTAGACAGATACAAAGAGCAGCAAAAGAAAAAAGGTGAGAAAAAAAGGACTATCTTCTTTTCAGTGGGGATATGACGTCTGTTTGGTGTTGGGCTCAGCTCAGCAGGAGCTGACAACAAAACATCCCAATAAAGATGCCAGGAGATGACAGACATGATAGAGAGGTGCCCGAGAAACAGAAGATAAGATGTATCTATCAGTCATGTGGGTAAAGATGA
The DNA here is from genome assembly GCA_902729485.2 of Mus minutoides. Taxonomy (NCBI): domain Eukaryota; kingdom Metazoa; phylum Chordata; class Mammalia; order Rodentia; family Muridae; genus Mus; species Mus minutoides. The sequence continues at coordinate 1,092,640 of LR749937.1, read as the reverse complement.
CTTTCACTAGAGTCCCAAGAATTATATTACAAAGACTTAGCTAAGCCTGGTAAGTCCCACCTGCAATCTCTGCACCTGAGAGGCTGAGCTGAGGTATTACTGCAAGTTTGAGACTAGCCTAGTCTACATAGCAAGCTGTATCAGACCAGTCCACAAATAGTAACATACAGGAAAAGCTCAGCACCAGTTACTAGGGACTGTGCCCTAAGCTCTCTTCCAAACTCTGAAATAGCACACACACACAAAAGATAAGAACACAAGCTGGGCTCCTGAACATAAGTTTAGGGCTCCAGGTTAATACCAAGAACACCTCCTAAGTACTACAAAGAAACCTAACTTGCCATTCTCTTCAATTGTTACTTTCAGAGTTCCCTCTCTGTTACAAGGGCATCTGTGTCCTCAGACCAGCAGCCAACAGTTCTAGCAACTAAGATGCTTTTATGCTATCTTTTCTATTATAAAAATCTATTTTGCTTCCTTTATTTTTCAAGACATTTGCTGGAATCAAGACAGTCCTTCCAAAAGAATGTTTGCAAAAGTAACTGGACTCAGACAAAAATGAAAAGCCAAACAGTATCACAGACAGCAGGATTTCAGAATCACATAAGGCCTAAGTTCAAATTCCAACTTCACCCAAGTTCTGTGGCCTTGAACAAGTTATCCAATACATCTGCAAACTCTGTAGTTAGGTTTCACTCCATGGTAATACATACCTAGCATATAAAAAGCACTGAGTCCCCAGCATGGAGATAGGAAAAAAACAAATAACAAACAAACAAAAAAGAAAACAAGAATACTTCAAGGTAGGCGAAGGTGCTTGCCACTTAGCCTAGCAACTTGAATTTGACTTTCAGAACCCACCTGGAAAAAGAACCAACTCCATAAAATTGTCTTCTGACCTACATACATGCATGTCTGCCTATATATAAACATCCTGCACTTATACACAAGCAGCAACCTTTAAACCCTCTCCCCACTTCAAACTCAGTTTTCCTACCTATGAAATGGGAACACTAAGAATTAAGGGGTAATTTCTAAAAGGCATTTGGCATAATACCTGAAGAAAAAAAAAAAGTGGAAAAATACTTGAAATGGAGGGAGATGATGCTATGACCACCATCACTACTGTGAAAGCATACACTGCCACAAAACAAATGCCAGTAAGTGCTTTCTTCTCCAGAAAGTTTGTCTTAACAATGCAGGCAATTATACAGACCAAATCTAGGTTATTCCCTTTCATCTTCCAAGTTTTTTACAGAAGTAACTTAAAGAATTAAATGTATGTTAATTTCACAAACATATTTAATATATTTAACCTTTAAATTAATAGAGGCATATTTATTCACCTAAGAAAAGCTTTAACAGTAGTATCACAAATAGAAAACGATGATCACTGAATTATAAAGATTCACATAAAAATTAAAGTGTATTACTTTAATAACCATTCAGCTATAGTTATTTTTATTGAACTAATACTATTAACTTATTCTCTATAATCATTCATTTAGGACAAAAAGTGATTTGCTATACACATAACATAATTCAAATTTTGTACCACATCCTGAGTTTCCTGAGGATAAAGTGTTATACCCCTGCCTAAATTAGGCATACAATGAACCCAGTGATAGTGTTAGTAAAATCTAATGTTTCATTATCCTACATTCCTTTCAAGTAACAAAAAAAAAAAAAAAAAAAACCTACAGTCTTCTAACACAGGACTTACATAATAAATAAGTCTTAAACCCTGGGCCAGCGAGATAGTTTAGTGGGTAAAAGCAAGTGACACACAAGCCTGAGAGCTTGAGATCAAGCTCCAAAACCTAGTTATCCTGACCTCTGCGTGCACGCACAAGCGTGCACAGAAACAGATGCCCTGACTTGATGCCATCTAAACCAAAGTGGTAGACTTGGGAATGTAGCTCAATGGTAAAGTGTTCACCTAGCATGCACGAGGCTCTCGATTCAAGATTAAGCATATCACTGAGAATAAGAATTAAACCAAAAAAAAAAAAAAAAAGTATTCATTCAATGCCTCTCATTTAACTTGAAGAAGGAAGAGGAGGAAGAAAAGGAGGCGGAGAAGTTGATGATGAAGAAGGTAAAACCAGGATACATATAAATCCTGTAATCAAAAGCAGCATTTAACTCTTTACTCTTAGTGAAAAATTATTCAACTCAAGTTTTCACAAAAGACTCCTTTTCACTCATTTTGGTTTCGGAGGCAAACCCAAGTAGCCCCAGGTTCCTCTTTAACTTATTCTGTAGCTGAAGCTTGCCTTGAACTGTTCCTCCAGCCTCAGCTTCCCAACAGCTGTGATTATAGTCGTGAGACAGATGTTCTGTCAGAAAATATATCATCTATTTTTACAATTCTTTTAGACTTATTTGTACTATGCACTACACATTGCATAGCATCCATGGAGAAGAAGAGGCCACCAACCAGGACTCAGAACCATTGAACCAACTCTCAAGCCCTATTTTTTATTTTTATTTTTTTAATTCATTTTTTATTTTTTATTTTTTGAGATAGACTCGTAAAGATAAGAATGGTCGCAAACTTGCTATGTCACCCAAGGTTGACTTTGAATTCCTGACCTCCAAAGTTCTGAGATTATAGGTGTGTGCTACAACTCCTGGCCTTTTATTATTTTAACAATTCTAGAAGCCACTTACTCTAATAGTATTGTCAGAGGCAGTATTAATTGAGCCTTGATGAGCACAAGCTCAAAGAGAATGTCTGTGACAGTCACTTACATATGTGAGTAGCTGAGGCACTATCAGGAGTGCCTGTCCTGTTGTTTTAAAAGGCTCTTCTCTGAACTACTCATGCAGACACTCAGATCTCTTTCTCTCCCTGGCAAGCCCTCTTACAGGTAAATAACCTCAACCAACAAGGTACATGTGCCAGGCACATACCTTGACAACTCCCCAAACTCTGTGTATAAATCTAAGCTTATCTCAGCCTAGTCCTACCTATGTCCCTGTGCCTTGTAAATATTGTCTCTCAATCACCCAAAGTAAGAGCTAGCTTTTTCTCCTCACTATCATGTTCTCACGTCCAAGAACAAACGGATCTGAAAGAAAGACTTAACCATTTTATCTCTATACTACCACACAATCTGTACCTCGTCTCTACCAGCAGCAGTGGTGTCTGGCTCTGACCGACACCAGCAGTCTCTATCAACTGCCCATAACTTCTCATGCCCACAGCCCAGGTTTTCAGAATTTGAAGGTCCCTCCATCAATCCCCCTGATCTTGGAAGCATCTAAAGTCAACTGACCTTTAAGGCTATTCCCTTTCTGGTTCCAGTCTCTAAGTCTATAATTTCATGAAAACCGAGTGACCTGTTGCATCCCATTGCTCTTTGGTGAAAGGTCAAATCCTAAATCCACTTCCTACCTCTATCTGGCATAGCACTGCACCGACCTCTCTCTGCAGTCTTGGTCCCTTTTGCTCTCTCTGCTATGAACACTGGATCTCCCTTCTCACCTGTCTTGATGTCACTCATCCCCCAGCCTGCCCCTCGCGAGTATCTTAACAGAAAGATGAATCTTAGTCTCACTCTGAAAGGAGCTGGCTTCTACCGCTGCACTCACCTCCACAATCATGCAAATTATAATATATTGATTACTGGATTTAAAATTAAATAATTTTAAAGAATTATTTATTGGGGGGATTAAGGGGGCAGGGCACATGCCTTTAATCCCAGCTCTTGGGAGGCAGAGGCAGGCTGATCTCTGTGAGTTTGAGGCCAGCCTGGCCAACAGAGTAAGTTCCAGATTAAAAATACTTATTTTTATTTCCTGTGTGTTTTGCCTGCAATGTGTGCCTGGTGCCTGAAGTCAGAAGCAGCCCTGGAACTAGAGTCACAAATGATCATGAGCCACCATGTAGGTGCTGGGAACCTAACCCGAGTCCTCCGCAAGAGCAACAAGTGCTCTTAACCACTGAGCCATCTCTCCAGCTCCATTATGGTAATTTTTACTCCCAAACGAAGAGATATGTTGTACAAGAATAAAATTACATACAACTTGTTTACCACTGTATCTCGAAGCCTAAAATCACATCATCCTAAACTATAAGACCAACACCCAAAACACTGGTTCTGAGGTTACTTGGTTTCTCCATTGTAAAACTTAAGAGTACATCTTGTCACTGATCTCTGAGTCCCCTAGAAGATCTGACAGAGATCTATTACTTTAACATTCCAAACTTCTCCCTCACAACTCTCTTCTACAGGGGCACCAGCAAAACTCCATCTTCTGGACTCTACCACTATGTCTGCATCTTTTTTTTCCATCTGGAATTCTTCTCCCCAACTTCACGCTTGCAAATCCTACTTAACCTCACATGTTCAAATTCAATGTCACCTCCTACTCCTCCGAGTCTTCTCTGCTTACTCCTACCTAGTCACACACTCTCTGCTCCTTCATTTCCACAGGTTCTCCTATGCCGGGTTCAGGTCTCAGATCAAATGACACTCAAATGAGTGGCTTCTAATGTCACCAGCTTGTCAAAATCCTGTAAGACCGACGACCTGTTTGTATTTTGCTTTTAGCATTTATCTGAAATTATCCTGCTCATTCCTTTTGCCTGGTTACTTGTTGACTGCCTGTCATCCCTCACTAGAACATAAGATCAATTGGAGCAAGAATCAATCCTATGCCACGTTCACATTCCCTCACTTTCCCATGTCAAATGGAGAACCCAGTCAACAAATATCTGCCCAAGATACGGATGACGCTGTAGGTCTTAGAACTTCGGATTCTGTGTACAAAAACTTCCCCTTGCTGTGTTCCTAACTTCTTGTGGACCACACCAAACTCTGGCTGATGGATCTACCTGTGTGCATTATCCAAAAATTCTCTCACAACAGAAGCAAATAATAGATAAAAGCTAATAAGTGATCTCTCCAAGAGGTTCTGCCCCAAACCAAGCCAACTGCATGTTGTGGAGAATCCAAGGCTAATAGTAATCTCCTCTCTAGACTACCCCGTTCCAATACGCCAACAGTGAGGATCCAAAAACTAGTTTCTTCACTTTCCTTGGAACAACAATCAATGGTACTTTTATCTCTGAAATCTTACAATCCAACCCTACCTTCTATTTTCACCCGACATGTCACTTCCTCGGCTGTACTTCTTCCAGACACATCTCCAATCTCTTGGGCTGATCAAAGGTAGTGCTGAAGAACTCACTCACTCACCGTTTCCTTGATGCCTCGTTTATCCTAAATAAGCCCGTTTTCGAGGTCGGCTTTTATACTCTTCAGGACCCAAATATAACCCACAGCAACAAATGCCTCCCTAGTGTTCCCGTTCCTACTCAATCTTCCACCATAGGTAGACCCCAAGGCCACCAAACGAACATCCCTCCTAGGAGGCAAGCGATCATCAAACACAGTGGGGCAAGCCCTATCCTCGCGTTTTCAAGCCCCGCACCTGCCTTGGGCCTGGAACGTCGGGCTGGCCCTGCACTCCCCACCCGCACTCACCTGAAGCGGCCCCCGCAGTGCTGGCATTGCTCGCCCACCCAGCCCGTGGGGCAGACGCACTGGCCGGTGCCAGGGTTGCAGCGGCCGCCGTTGACACACGGCCGGTCACATTCCTTGGCCTCAGCTGCGGCCAAGCCTGACACCGCCGCCGCCACCGCAGCGGCCTCGGCCTCCCGGGGCAGCGGCAGCAGCAGCAGCAGCGAAAAGAGCAGCGGCAGCAGCGGCGGCGGGGGCAGCGCCCGCGACAGCACCCGCGGGAGACACAGCCGGGCGCGCGGCCCCGGCCTCCAGGCCCCTGTCGCGGTGCAGGGTCGATGCTGCCTACCCTTCCTGCCCGCGGGCTCTGCTGTCGCCGTCGTGCTCCCCCTCAGCCGCACCTCAGTCGCCGCCGCCGCCGCCACCGCCACCATCTTCCCGGGGCTGAGCCGGCGCCCAGCGAACACATACACACCCCGCACGCCGGCTCCCCTTCGCCTGGCCGTGCTAGGCGGGGCCGGGCGACGGTGGCCCGGCGGGCCCATACCCAAGGCGGGGCTCCGGCTGTGCGTCGGGCGGGGGCGGGGATGGCATGCGCGGGGGCGGGGCCAGAGCCATGGTCTTCCGGCGTGCCCAGCGTGTAGACCTGCTCGATGCCAGGGTCTTAGCGCGGATGAGCATCGCCTAGTCCACGGAGGCTCTTTGTTTTCCGCACCGCGCCACGAAGAGGTAGCCAGTACCTCCTTACAGTGGCTGCCTGGCTCTGCTAGACAAGCTGACTGTGGTAAGTGTTACCCTTTGGACGCCTCCTATCCATCATCAGCTCGTAACCCCAACTCCATTTTGGTGAGAAACCGGGCCCAAAAGGCTAATGATGTGGAGTGTCGCTAGCTGAGACCTGAAGAAGTAGTACTTACTACATTCGAGTTTCTAAACTACGAATAACAAAATGGCACGTGTGTTAATTAAGCACCTGCATAGGAATAGATGTGTAACAGACTGCACATACAGCCAGGCTTTCCTTGATAGCAGATTGGACCAGAGGCAGACCAGGTCTATGTGTACCTTAAATTCTGCAGGAGAAGTTTGGCACTATCTTGTGCCCCACGACCTATCCATATTCTCTGAAGAAAGAACAGCCCAGAATTATCTGGAACCCAGATTTACTCTCAGCTTGTACACCCTTCTTGCTAACGCCAGTGCCTCTCCTACTCCCAATGATACATGCTTCCCAATAGCATGATCTTGTATGGGCCACTACCCTGGAATGTACGCTGGACCTTGACTCTATTAAACCGATAGAAGGATATGGTAAAGAGATAACATGTCCATTCCAGTTCTGATCTTAATTTTTTGTTTCTTTTGTTACTTGGTGTGGTTTTGGGGGTATTTGTTTATTTGTTGTCCTGGGATTCTCCTGCTCTTCTACCTTGGAAAGATTCATACAGAAGTCATATGGAGAGAAAAGGTCCCAGGCATATGAATCTGGTAAGCTTATAGCTGGAAGGACAGGACAGTCACTGAGTGAAGAAGCCATCTGGGTTATTTTAGCCATCTGAGTTGTTTCACTGAAAGGATAGATAGATAAGAGATCTATTAAGTTGGCTTACAGGATGCAGTCCAAGTAGTCCAACAATGGCTCTTCCACCCTAGAAAGGATCAGAGTCTGGTACTTGCTTGATCCACAAGACTGGACTCCACAGTCCCAATTTGGTGCTGGAGCCCTAAAAGATTCCTGGATATCTCACTGCTGATCCAAAGAAGTCAGTTCTAATATTAGTGAGGTAACGCTGCAGAAACTCTATAGATGACCTTCCCTCCGAGAATAAGAACAAGCAGACAAAAAGCAAAGTTTCTCATAATCTTGGGCTGTGCAGAGTATACTTATGCAGCATAATCTTGGGCTGTGCAGAGCATACTTATGCAGCAGATACTTGAGAGTTTGGGCACCTGGTCCTGGGAAACAAAGAAAACCTCACATACCCGTGTAGAACCTCTCTGATTAACCTGGGAGTACAGAATCCGAGTGCACCCGTACTCAGACACCAGTGTCAAGCGCAGGCCCTGCCCTTGCTCACTCCGCGTCCCCTGAAGGCCTGGTAGAGCTGAACTGCATACACAGCAGCCTATCTCCAGCTGTCCCAGGGCTCCAAAACCAGATTCCAGTTTTCACATTTGTTCATTTCTTTGTCTTTTTCTCTTTCTCCTCTACAGTGTTCTACATACTACTGTATAAGATGAAAGAAGGAAGCAAGAGACATGGACCTATCGTGGGTCATGGAGTAGACTACAAGGTCACAAAGTCTCCTATTGAATCTCACCTATCCCCCCAGGCTCCTGTTTTACCCTTAGCTCCCTGCTTCTGGCACTGTTTGGAAGGCTGTGGGCTGAGCAGCCTTAAAGCTTACTCCTGCCTCTGGTTTTCCTTGCTTCCCCTGATTCTGTATTGCTACCATGTAAGCCATCCTCCACTCCATGCGTCTCTGCCACAGACAGCTGCCAGGAACCCTGCCATGCCTTCCTTGTGTAAGAGACTGAAATCCTTCTGGTAACAAGAGCCAAAATAGATATTTCTTCCCTTGGGTTGCTTTTGTCGGGCATTTTGCTCACAGCAGCACAAAAGAAGCTAACACAGTCTCCTGCCATGAAGAGAGGAAGCCTTTCTGGGATTTTACAGTCTGGGATTCCTGGATCACACGAAGCGTTGACGGTTCTTTCTAATTGTCTCGGAACACTTGCTCTGGGGAAAGCCAGGGGCCATCAAAGAATTCCACTTCTCTGAAATTGCCATACTGGAAGGTAGCTGTGCTCCAACCTTTCTAGACTACAGTCACTCAAGTCTTCTCACTTGAGTACCAGATAATCAAGTAGCCAAGACAAGGAAGCCCTGCCAAACACAAGTTACTAGTATATGAGCAAAATAAGTAAAGAGTACTTGTTTAAGCCAGTAAGTTTGGGAATGACTGGTTACACAACAGAAAACTAACATATCCTGCGAACTCACTTTCAACAAGGACAAAAAAAATCTAGTGATGTAGACCCAATTAAGAATTCATCAAGAAAGGGTTGGTGAGACTATGCATGGTGGTACATGACTTCAGCCCAGCACTGGGGTACCCTGAAACCCACATAAAGGTAGAAGGAGAGAGCAGACTCCACTGCATTGTCTTCAGACCTTCATACTCATTCCATAGCATAAGCACACACACAATAATAAATAAAAACAAAACAAAAAACTCACCCAGGGGTAATAGCACATACTCCTTTAATCCCAGCACTTGGGAGGCAGGGGTAGGTGGATTTTTGAGTCCAAAGCCAGCCTGGCATACAAAGTGAGTTCCTGGCCAGTCAGGGCTATGTAGAAGAAGATCCTGTCTAAAGAAAGAAAGAAAGAAAGAAAGAAAGAAAGAAAGAAAGAAAGAAAGAAAGAAAGAAAGAAAGAAAGAGAAAGAGAGAAAGAAAGGAAGAATTCAGTATGATCATAAAATCAAATATACAACGTAGGTAGTAAGCTATGTGTCATGTCTGGTCAGGCCTTTGAAAGTGTGTCTTTTGAGCTCTATGTATTAGTTATGCTTAAAATGTCTTGAGAAAAAGCAAGTTGGAGGCCGGAGAGACTGCACTGAGGTTAAAGCTACTTGTAGACGACCCAGGTTTAGTTCCCAGCACCCACTTGGTGGCTCATAAATAGCTTCCATTACTCTAGCTCTTGGGGATCTAGATAACTCAGACGAGATCTTCTGATCTCTTCGTGTACCAAGTATGCACATAGTACACACACACACACACACACATACATTCAGGCAAAACACTCATAAAATGCATCTTAACTGGGAGAAAAGCATGTTAGGGAATAAATGTTTACTTTGGCTTATAGTTCCAGAAGGGATACAGTCCACTGCAGAAGACAAGGCGTGTCAGGAATATAAAGGTGGCCTGGCACATAGGAAACAGAAAGATGAGACTTCATCCATACATAAGTAGCAGAGGGAAATAACAGGAAGTGGGGCCAGGCTATACAACATCAAAGCCTGATCTAAAGACAGCAAGCCTTCACTTCCTAAAGGCTCCATAATCTTCCCAAATAGTGCCATCAATTGGCGACCAAGTATTCAAATACCTGAGCCTACGGGGATTTTTCTCATTCACACCACAACTCCATAAGCCTTTGTACCCAGAATTCATGCTACCCTTTCTTCACTGGTCCTTCCTAGAATGAGAATGGCCCCCATTGGCTCATTGAAGACTCAGTCCTCAGTTGGTGGAACTGTTTGGGATGGATTAGAAGGTGTGGCCTTGTTAGAGAAGGTGTGTAGCTGGGAGTGGGCTCTGAAGTTCCAAAAGCCCATGCCAGGTCCGGTCTCATGCTCTCTCTGCCTCTGCTTGTAGATCCTCATGTAAGCTCTTAGCTACAGCTCCAGTGCTACTAGCCTGCCTGCCACCACACTTCCTGTCATGATGATAATAGACTCACCCTCTGAAACTGTAATTAAGCTCCCAATTAAATGCTTTCTTCTGTAAGTTGCTTTGGTCATGATGTTTCTTCACAGCAATAGAACAATAACTAAGACGGGGCCATTCTCATTCAAACTACCACAAGACCTATGAGTCGTGCTTACTCAGATGCGTTAATTAAGGCCTCTGCCACCAGGGTTCTTACTCCCATGGCACTGGGTTGGTTTCCAGGAGAACAGGTTGTTACACAGCGAGTTCAGCTTCCTTGGGTTTCTCCTGCTTCTCTCTGAAGAGACTTACTCGCCTGCTTCTTGCCATTGTGGGTTGAAACACCACAAATTTCTCACTACATCTTAGTCTTGGGCATCCTCAGACACCAAATCAACTTTTCCAATTTCAGCTATTCTGTTAATGGCAACAGAGAATTGACAGAGACAACTTCTCCAAAAGTGGAGCCTGAAGCATCATTTGAAGAAATGGTTTATTAAGAGAGTGTTGTAAGAAACACAGTGAAGGAGGAAGGAAGACAAATCAGGCCGTTAATCACTTCCAACTTTCAGCATTCTGGGTGGAAGAAAAGGCTTTTTACGTCTTTCCCATTGGAAAGACATTCCTGGTTTCTCTGGAGATCATCGTGCTGTGCTCCCAACACCTGCGGTGGCCTTGCTGGCTATAAGATAGGACCTCAGAACCAAAGAGAGAGCATGACTCTTCTTAAAACGAAGGAGTATATGCTCAAGATGAAACTGAAGACTACTTAGGTGTGATGAGCATGTGTATAAAGCAAAAAAAAAAAAAAAAAAAAAAAGAACTCCGGGACTCCTGGAGCGAAACCAAACAATGAAAGAGTAATGGCCGGGGGGGGGGTGGGGGGAATCCGGGCCTGTGGTGGTTTGAGTGAGAATGGCTATAGTCACACATTTGAATGGTTGGTTCCAAGTTGGTGACGTTTTTTAGGAAGGATTAGGAGGTGTAGCCTTGTTGAAGGACATGTGTTACTCAACGGTGAGCTTTGAGGTTTCAAAAGTCAGGCCCAGTCTCTGTCTCTGACTGCAACTTTCTGATCAGATGTAAGCTCCTAAGTATTGCTCTGGTCCCATACCTTCCTGTGTGCTACCAGACTCCCTGTCATGATATTCAAGCACTAACCCTCCGAAACTATAAGCAAGCTCTCTGTTAAATGCTTTCTTTTTTTTTTTTTTTTTTTTTTTTTTGGTTTTTCGAGACAGGGTTTCTCTGTGTAGCCCTGGCTGTCCTGGAACTCACTTTGTAGACCAGGCTGGCCTCGAACTCAGAAATCCGCCTGCCTCTGCCTCCGAGTGCTGCGATTAAAGGCGTGCGCCACCACACCCGGCCAATGCTTTCTTTTATAAGCTACCTCAGTCATTGGTATCCTTGCACTGCACACAGAACAGTAACTAAAATAGGGACCCATGGACTAAGTGTTTAATTCCAAAGCAACCTGCCTGCAAAGGCCATTGGACACAGAATCCATGTGATCTTACACTGCTTATGGATTTAAACTCATGAAATTTTTGTTTTGTTTTGTTTTGTTTTGTTTTGTTGAGACGGGTGTTCTCTGTGTAGCCCTGGCTGTCCTGGAACTCACTTTGTAGACCAGGCTGGCCTCAAACTCAGAAATCCACCTGCCTCTGCCTACCGAGTGCTGGGAGTAAAGGCGTGCGCCACCACGCCCGGCTCTGAAAATTTTTTTATAAAGTGACTTTGTAAAATAAGAAAGAAAAGAAGTTGTGCATGCACAAGAGCTCACTAGAATGGTTCGTGGTTACAAATACCCTATGCAATATGCCTTTTAAAACTCTATACTAAAGTATAACATAAATGCAGAGAAGTAAAACATACATACAACCATGAAACTCCTCAAAATAAACATACACAGATAACCATAACGCAGAGAAGGAATCAGGACATCGTCAGGTCTCCTCCAGCCTGCTCCTGTCACACCACCACAGCCAAGGAGTCACTCTTCTGACTTTGTACAGCATAGATTCGCTTTACTATGTTGTTGGTTTTACTTTGTAGAAACATAATTCTACAGAATGAATTCTTTTATGTCTTGCTTCTTTCACTCAGAATTCTATTTGTGATATCTGGCCATATTACTTAAAATAGTAGGCCACTTATTTTCTAGCTCATATTCTTTTGTACGTGTGTGTGTGTGTGTGTGTGTGTGTGTGTGTGTGTGTGTGTGTAATTTTATGACAAATTGTTAATTTATCCTGTTCCTGGGAGACATTTGGGGAGTTTCTAGTTTGAGTCTGGGAATGTGTGTCTGTTTGCATTTTGCTTTCTCAAGACAAGGTCTTGCTCTGTGGCCCAGGCTGACCTCACACTTGAGGTGATCCTCCTCCTCTGTCTCTCAGGTTCTGTATTAGAGGCTTCAGCCCCTGCTATTACAAAACATTTTCCCCCCAGTAATGAAGATTGAACACAGTACTTTGTACACAGTAAGTGAGTGCCAAGTGTTCCCCTGAGCTTTTCAGTCTAGGATCTTAACCCAGGTGCCGCAGTGTTCTAGTACTATGAAGAGACACTGTGACCATAGGAACTCCTATAAAGGAGACCATTTAACTAGAGAGTTTGCTTACAGTTTTGGAGGGTTAGTCCATTATCATCATGGCGGGGAGCATAGCGGCATGGAGGTAGGCATGGTGATGGAAAAGCAGCTGAGAGCTTTAGGTCCTGATCCTAAGCAGCAGGCACAGAGAGTCAGAGAGACAGAGACAAACAGACTGGGTGTGTCTGGGTTCAAAAGTGTGGTCTTTTGAAGCTCAAAGCCTACCCTAGTGACACATCCCCACCAATGAAGCAGTACCTACTCCAAGAAAGCCACACCTCCTAATCCTTCCCTGGCAGCTCAACCACTGGAGACTGACTATGCAGGTCTATGAACCTACAGGGGCCAGTCTCATCAAAACCACCACACCAGGTTTCTTGGTGATTTGCATTCACTTTATTTTTAATTTTTATTCCTTTTGTGGGTTTGAGATAGTGTTTCTATGTATCCCTGGCTGTGTCAGAATCTATGTGTACCAGGATGGCCTTGAATTCATAGAGATCTGCCTACCTCTGGCTCCTGGCTGGTGGAATTAAAAGCATATGCCAGCAGATGGGCATTTCTACCGAGTCTATACCAGAGGCATGCTGATAAACGTCTAACCAGCAGCTCACTTGGGAAAGAAAAGCCCACTTGTGTATCATTAGTTGATTTCTATTGTACAGAGTGTTCCCACCGGGACATCTTTCAAGCTACCAACATGTCATTGAGTGCAGAATTGAGAATCAAGGCATAAACTCTTCTCTCCAGCCTGTAGGAACCAGTTCTGGCACTGGATATCCCTGGCAGTCTATTCAGAAGCAGATGTCAAAACGATCAGACAGGCAAAGTATTTATTAGGAGGAATGTCTGCAAATGGTAAAGGGGAAAGAAGCCAGAGAAGGCAAGGAGATGAATCAGGCTGGAATAAAGCCCTGATGGCTGTGGAGAAAAGGGAGAAGGGGAGACCAGTTAAGAGGAGGCTTCTACCTAGATACAGTTCTGAGAAAACACAGAGCCAGTGGGGAGCCCTGGAGCCAATTTGCCAGTTGGAGACGTTCTGACTCTCTCAGGAATCAGCCTGCACTAATACAATCCCATGAGGAAGCCAGAGGGACTGCTAGTCAGTTACACTCCCCAGGTGATCTTTGAACAGTTTACCTAACACTTGTCACTTTTGCAACATTTACCCCTACTGTCTCAGTGCAAATCGGATTCTTCTCAGTCAGTCAGCGGCTCCTCTGCCAGCCTGCCTTTTCTAAGTCAATGGATAACCATGGCTTGACTGACTTAGTTGGAAGTTGAACTGGCTTTTTTAAATGGAACAGGTGTCAGGCTGCTTGGACAAATTATTAGAAAAGAAAGAGACTCAAGAGGAAGACACTGCATTTCTCCCCAATAAGCACCGATAAGTGTTCTAATCACTGATGAAAGAAATGGGAGTTGATCATGCTACAGACTGTGCTTAACATAGGCTAAGTTCTGAGAAATGCTCTGTCTCCTGATTTTATCACTGTGCAAACATCACAGAGAGTACTTAATCAGCTAAAAGGGCTACACCATCACTGAGTGATATAGCCTGTGGGTCTACTGTGCTATACAATATATGTGTCTATTATGTGGCATGTGACTATATAGCCCCAACCAACGGCTTCTATCTTATGTAAGAAGAACATAGAAAAATCAAGCAAGTTGATCAGAAATAGAAGCTGGAATCACTTCCCGGCCTTTTGGTTAAGATCAGTTATAGAAATAGAAGCTTGAAAGATCACATGACTCAAGTTACAGCTAGCTATTGAACTAAATATTATGCTGCTTTTTCAAAAGTAGTCCATATATTCTTTGACATTCCCTTTAAAAGTTAAAAGAGCTTTGCACATCTGACTGCAGCGAGTCTGAGAGCACTGTGCCTGGGGGAACCATGGCTGGGGGAACCATGGCTAGGGGAGCTATGGCTGGGAAGTGGTGCACGTTAGCAGTGGTCTCTAGACTTTGCATGCCCAAGGCCCTTCCCACTGCCCAGGCTGCATTCCTGAAATCATAAATCTTGTTTATAGCCCTGGGTCTCATGGGGTTCCCTACGCAAATACTGTCATTTTACAGCAGGTCTCCCTGTGGGCTCATCCACAGATTCTGCCTCTTCTGGTTCCTGGAGCAAATCCTACTTTCCAGACAGGCTACACACTTGACACATCTTACATAGTGTCCTGCTCCCCTACTAGGGGGCCCCACCATTGTCCCTTCTCCCATTCCCCTGCCTCCACTCCTGACACAGGCCTTTAGTCCCACCACTCAAGTGGATCCCAGGCCAGCCTGGTCTACATAGGAAGTTCTGGGCCAGCCAAGGCTACACAATGAGACCTGGGAGGCAGGGAAAAGAGGAGAAGGCTAAGCGTCAGGTAGAGTTTAGCTATGAACCCAGGCAAGTCAAGGCTGAAAGTGGAGGGAGGAAAAGGAAGAGGGAAAAGATGTAACTACATTATGATCTCAAAAATAAAAATGAAAAGTCTTACGGTGCCAGTTGTTGACAAGGTTTAGTGGAGACTGAAAGAAAGCAGACGTCTGGGAGGTCTATGAACAGAGTCTGGGGCTTGGGCAGTGTGTGCCTGTTGTCTGATCTGCCTTTGTGTGCACCTTTTCCCTTCTGGAAAGTTCTCACAGTCATCAGGATTCAGGTTTCATCCATGCTGGCAAAGAAGCAAGATAGTTTTGATATTAGTAGAGGTTCTCCCAGACAGGGATCCTGAGGCGAGGAGTGGAGCATGTGGTCCTTGTGATTCAAGGAAGCACAGTGAGTGCAGTGAGGAGTTGGGAGAGGAGGGTAATTACTACAAGGGATGATATCAAACCAGTTCCTCCTGAAAACTGGGAAAATTGGGCTCATAAAGGAGAGGAGCGGGAGTTTGGGATATGGGGTATGTGGGTGATTAATTAGTTCAAGGATACTCCCTGAGACATCAGAATCTGTGGATGCACAAATCTCTCATATAAAATGATGTGGTGGCTGAGCAGTGGTGGCACACACCTTTAATCTCAGCACTTGGGAGGCAGAGGCAGGCGGATTTCTGAGTTCGAGGCCAGCCTGGTCTACAGAGTGAGTTCCAGGACAGCCAGAGCTACACAGAGAAACCCTGTCTCGAAAAACAAAACAAAATAAAAAGATGTGGTAGCACATTCCTGTAATACCAACACTCAGAAGGTTGAACCAAGATGGTAACTTGATCTCAGGAGTTCAAGTCCAGCCTGGGCAACAAACCAAGATCCTAATTCAAAAGAATGTAAAATAAATGAAGATAGCTAGCTGTCAAAGAATAACAGTGATTTTAAATCTGCATAAACTCAATACACGTGGCATTTTTGTTCTGAATTATTCTGATTCAGACTGAATCTGCAGATATGTCCCAGAGATTTCCCAGAAATATGTCAACTCCAGTTAGTCACTGGTAAAGCCACTAGGAGCTGGGTGTTGATCGCTATGCGGTCTAACACATTCAGATTCTGCAGGATGGTTTTTTTTTTTACTTCTAGTTATCTTTTAAGAACAAATTGGGCCTTATGGGCTGCAGCTAGAGCTCAGCTGGCGCAGCGCTTGTGTAACACACAAACTTCAATGTCCAGCACTATATAAACTGGGTGTGGTGCTGTATCCTGAGTGACTGACCTCCAGGCCAAGGGGTGGATAATGTCATAAGACCCTTACTTGAGTAGATACTCAAGTATCTAGCTGCTTCCTACCACCTGTTATATGCACCTCTGCCCTACTTGCGGGTGGCTTCTGGGAGGGACAAGAATACATAGGCCTGGGAAGACTAGGGGAAGAGGTTCAGTATAGGGAAGCCCTCAGCTATTCAAAAAAAAAGGCTTTCATGTGCATCCTACTGAGGGAGGAACGCACACATACCTGTAACTAACCCCTCCCTCATGCTCTCAATAAATGTATTGTTTCCCTCCATTTAGGTCCCTAAGGTTGATGGCAACTTAGGAGAAGAGGTAGATGTTGATCACCTCTCCCCACCCCTACACCCCCACCCCTGCCTCCAGGAAGTAATTTAACAACATAGTGAAGGCCTCTTATCCCAGCATTCCAGACATAGACAGACACAGGAGAGTCAGGAGTTCAAGGTCGGGCTGGAGAGATGGCTCAGCGGTTAGGAGCACTGTCTGCTCTTTCAGAGGTCCTGAGTTCAATTCCCAGCAACCACATGGTGGCTTATAACCATCTGTCATGGATCTGATGCCCTCTTCTGGTGTGTCTGAAGACAGTGACAGTGAACTCACATACATAAAATAAAATAAATAAGTCTTCAAAAAAAAAAAAAAAGCTCGAGGTCATCTTGTACAACATATTAGGTTGGAAGCTAGCCTCATCCACATGAGGCCCTGTCTAAAAAAAAAAAAAAAAATGACGTTGGAGAGATGACTCAGTGGTTGAGTACTAGCTTCTCTTGCAGAGGACCCAGGTTTGGATCCCAGCACCCGCATGGAGCTCACAGCCAGCTGTAACTGGAGTTATAGGGAATTTAATGCCCTTTCTGGCCTCCATGGGCACAAGGCATGTAAGTGATACATAGATGTACATGCATGTTGAACACCCATACACATAAACAGACAAATTGACTCTTGTAATATTGCCCTGTCTAGCCCTGAAACCCTAGGCTCTCAGTTGCCCTTCCTGACTTAGCAACCTGAGTTGCTGGAACTGAAGGAACATGGCACAGTTCCCTGCTTCTGGTCAATTGTTTATTGGCTTATTGGCTGTTTGTCTCTCTCTTCTATATTATACATTCAAACCACTGACCCATTTTCCTATGGGTTATTGTTTTCTTGTTGATTTGTAGTAGTCACTTACATATTCGGACACTATTTTTCTTTATTATACGTGGGGACAACATAATTTTTCAGATTGAGGTTCATCATGCATTAAGTAGTCATTTTTAAAATGAAGGTAAATGTATCTTTTACTTATGATCCTTGTTTTACGAATTCCTTTCTCCGGTGGATGGAGTGGCACATGCCTATAATCTCAGCTCTCTGGAGGCAGGGGCAAGAGGATCTTTATTAGAGGCCAGCCCACTCTGCGTAGCAAGTTCCAGCAGGAGCTGCCTATTGAACACATATTCCGAGGAAAAGAAGAGAGAGAGGGCACAACTTAGCCAGTTAATTTAGATACTCAGAAATCATATGAGAAGATCAATTGCAATTTCAAGACTAGCTTGGGTTATATACTGAGATCCTGTCTCAAGGAGGGGGATGGGGAGGGGGCTGGAGAGAAGACTGAGAGGTTAAAAGTGTGTGCTGACTCGCAGAGGATCCAACTCTGATTCCCTGGATCCACGGCCACCAGCTCGCAACTGCCTGTAACTCCAGCGCCAAAGGATCTGATACCCTTGTCAAAACTCCACAGACTTCTGCACTCGCATGCCCATAGACACAGACATATACTGATACAGTGTTTTAAAAAATTAGGGTTCACTGGTGGCAGATGTCAAGCTATGAGGTCAATCTCTAGCATTACAACATAAAAAAAAAAAAAATCCCAGAATGCGAATTCCTTTCCTATCTGGATGTATAAAAGATGATCATTTATTAAGTATTCTTAAACTTTAACCTACCTGGAACTTATTTAGGTAATTATGCAGTAGAAATCCTAGATTCAATTTGTGTCATAAAAAATTTCAAACATATACAAAGCAAACAAAAGAGGAATGAAAACCAAAGGTTACAGCTCACTGTAGAACATAATGCAAGTTGTATACAAGGCCCCATGTTCTGTCTCTTGCTCTGAAAAAAATAGAAGAAAGAAAAAAAGGCAGAAGAAAGAAAAAATAAACTTAACATCCTGCTTTTTAAATGATCTTAATTAATTAATTTATATACTTGGATCTTTTGACAAATGACCTTACACTTATTTCAGCTAATTAAAATGGTAATAAACATATATTGTCTAACATTTCCTATGGGTCAGACTTTCAGAGACGGTATAGTCTAGTGGTTTAGCCCTGGTGTGTCAGCGCTGCAGTCAAATTATCAGTTTGAGCTACAGCCATCTGAAGTCCTGACATGCTCACATGTGTCACTCATAAGCTATGGACAAGTGACATCAGCTTGTCACCATGTGGAATTCTCCTTAAAGTTGCTAGTATATCCTTCCCCTAGAGCGAGCAAATCCAACAGAGAGCAAAAGCTGTAAAGGCTTTTACGATCTAGACAACTTTGACAACACAGGCCACTTCTAATACATAATATTTATATCAGTTGCTTTTGATTGTGACAAAGGCAACTTAAGGAAGGGCTTCCTGTGGCTCACAGTTTGAAGGTACTGTCCATCCATGGTAGGAATAAGAGTGTGAGAAGGTGGCCACATCCCACCCACAACTAGGAAGCAGAGGGTGAACCCCAGTGCTCGGCTCACTTTCTCCTTTATTGAAATGAAGCTCATATTAAACCGGAGGCCCCAGCCCACTGGAGGCTGTCATCTACCTTCAGGATGGGCCTTCAATAAAAGACCTCTGGATATGCCCTCAGAGACACACCCAGAAGTGTGTCTCCTGAATAATTCCAGTTTCAGCCAAGTTGACAATGAAGATTAACCATCACAATATTCATTAAAAATGACTCAAAAAACAAAAACAAAAAAACAAGCCAAAACAAAAACACCCAACACACTGAGAAGGAGACACTCCGCACCATCTTTTTAAAAAGAGGGGATGACTTTAAAGGGTAGAAGAGCTATAGAGATGATGTAACAGTAGTTAAGAGCACTGGCTGGTCTTGTAGAAGACTGGGTTTGATTCCCAGACTCTACATGGTAGTTCATAACCACTTATAATTCCAGTTCCTGGGGATCTGCCCTCTACATGCATTGAGCATGTGCATGATGCACAGTCAAACCTGTAAGCAAAACATCCATACACATAAACATTTTAATATAAAATGTTAGCAGCACTTTGGGAGTCAGAGGCAGGTAGAGTTCTGTAAGTTCGAGGTCAGCCTGGTCCACATAGCGAGTTCCAGGACAGCCAGACTCAAATAAGTAAATAATAAAAACTTTTTTTTTTTTTAATGAGAGGACATTTACAACCAGGAACCAGGATACGTCCTGTTTCAGGTTCGCTTCCCTGTCTTATTATTTACAAACTGGATGGTTTTTAAGAATCTTCAGACTGGTTTGAACCCTTTTGCTCTAACCAGATAATAATTATGGGTAGGCAAAGAAGAGGTTATCCAGTGCTGTCACTCATAGACCCTTGAGTGCCACATCCTAGGAGCTGTATTGTCAGACCCAGAAGCTTACAGCGACAAGTCCTGAGAACCAGAGGCCCATTTCTCCACACTTTAGAAGCCAGAGACTTGCAGTTCTAGGCACTCGGGTGGGAGGCTTATTACTGTGGGCTTTGAGTCACTGGTAGTCCCAGAACTTGCCGCTATTATAATGCCTACCTTCCAGCAGGAGTGAGTGGCAGCCAGAGACAGGAGGAGCAGATGGTGCCTTCTATTGTTACAGCTCTCATACAGAGACACTGGCCAAGAATACTCTGAGCCCTACAAGGGCAACTATTACAGCTCCCAAGCATAGCCCGTTAGAATTCCCAGCCCAAACAGCAGCTAGTTTTATAATTCTCAGGCCCAATGTATGCAAGGCACTTGACTCACACAGATTGGCAGATCCTTTTAATTTTTCCAGAGATCAGAACTCAGTTTCTCATTATCTGTACATATTTTTTAAAAGAAAAGAAAGAAAGAAAGAAAGAAAGAAAGAAAGAAAGAAAGAAAGAAAGAAAGAAAGCTGGGCATGGTGTCACACGCCTTTAATCCCAGCACTTGGGAAGCAGAGGCAGAGGCAGAGGCAGAGGCAGAGGCAGAGGCAGAGGCAGAGGCAGAGGCAGAGGCAGAGGCAGAGGCAGAGGCAGAGGCAGAGGCAGAGGCAGAGGCAGAGGCAGAGGCAGAGGCAGAGGCAGGCGGATTTCTCAGTTTGAGGCCGACCTGGTCTACAGAGTGAGTTCCAGGACAGCCAAGGCTATACAGAGAAACCCTGTCTCGAGAAAGAAAAGAAAGAAAAGAAAGAAAGAGAGGGAGGGAGGGAGGGAGGGAGGGAAGGAGGAAGGAAGGAAGGAAGGAAGGAAGGAAGGAAGGAAGGAAGGAAGGAAGGAAGGAAGAAAGGAAGGAAACAAATAGCAGCAAATGCTGGTGAGGATGAGGAGAAAGAGCACCGCTTCTACACTGCTGGTGGGCGTGTAGGTTGGCTCAGCCAATGTGGAAGTCACTGTGGTGATCTCTCAAATGACTAAAAACAGAACTAACATAGGTCTACTACTCATGGGAATATATCCGGATCACTCTTGCCATGGAAGCAGTAGACACTCCCTGGAAAGCCATGGGCCATTCCTTCCAGGGAAGCAGAGAGATTCTTACCCCTCCCTCCATTCTTCCAAATCCAACCTCCCAGTCTTTTCTGTGACAGACCTGCTGAGCCTTTCTTTCCTCACTCCCTGCCCTCATTCTCAGGTCCTAGGAGATGTCCTTCTCTCCTTCCTCTTGCAAAACACATCCACTGCCCCCTCCCCCACACGAAACTCAACTCCAAATGGATCAAAAGCCTCAGCATAAAGCCAGATACACTGAACTTGATAGAAGAGAAAGTGAGGACTAGCCTTGAACTCATTGGTACAGAAGACCTTCTGTACAGAACACTACTCATGCACGCATGAAGATCAACAATTAATAAACGAGACCTCCTGAAACTGAAAAGCAGTTTTGGCCAGTTTTGAACCCATTTTGGACAAAGTGACAGACTACAGAATGGGAAAATATTTTTACCAACTACACAGTCAATAGAGGACTAATATCCAAAATATATAAAGAACTCAAGAAACTAGATATCAAGAAAGCCAGATTTTTAAATGGAATATAAATATAAATGGAGAATTCTCAATAGAGGAAATGCAAATGGCTGGGAAACAAAGAAATGTTCAACATCCTTAGCCATCAGGGAAAACTACTTTGAGATTTCATCTTACACCTGTTAGAATGGAATATGGAAAAAAGAGGAGCATTTGTCCGTTGCTGGTGTGAGTGCAAACTTTTGCAGCCACTTTAGAAATCAATATGGCAGTTTCTCAAAAAGGTGGGAATTGATCTATCTCAAGATCCGCCTTTGGCATATACCCAAAGGGTGCTTCATCCTGCCACTGAAACACTTGTTGCTGGTGAGGCCATAATGCCCAGTATTAACAGAAGAAGGGTTAAGGAGAAATTCAACCTTGCATACCTCAAAAGAGGATGGGAGACATTGGTTCCTCCCACCTCCCACCCTGGCACCATGAAGCCGGATGCTCCACTATCAACCCTAGTGAGAATTTACTATACTGACAGTCATCAGACCTCACTCCTTGTTTGACCATATAAGATTTTCCCCCTTGTACCTGTGTACACAGATGAAGCATCTTTCAACACCCCTGTCACCGCCAGTTGTTCACAGCCACACAAACCTTGCCCCAGAGACCCTGGCCACCTCCCCAAGGGCATAAGTACTCTCTCTCTCTCTCTCTCTCTCTCTCTCTCTCTCTCTCTCACACACACACACACACACACACACACACACACACACACACACCATACATACACGAGAGAAACTGAACCAGTTCTCCAAAGCTGTTCCTGGGTGTGTGTATTCTTTGCCCTCTATCCATCACCATCAAGGACCTACATTTCACCCACCCACCCAATCCAGTGTGCAATGAATTTGCCTACTCGGGGTGGGTGGGGGAAGCAGACACAGAGTAGCAATTGCACTCATTGTAATAGCCAGGAATTGGAAACAACCTAGAAGTTCCTAAACAGAAGAACTGATAAAAAAACAATCAAAAAAATGTGGTACAATTTGCACAATGGAGTATTACTTGGTTATTTTATTTTTAAAAAAACAAAAATGATGCCACAGAATTTTCAGGCAAGTAGATGGAACTGGTGAGATACCCCAGACTCAGAAAGACAAATATTGGTATATATTCATTTATATGTGGATATTAGCTGTCAATGCAATGATAACCAAGCTATAATCCATAGAATTACAGAGGATAGGTAAAGAGTAAGGGACTAGAGGGAAGAGATAGACCTCGTTAGAGAAGGGGGATAGAATAGATGTTTATAGATAAACAAAGGGATCTGGAATGAGAGGATCAAGTGGGAAGAAGGAAGGAAGAGCGAGGGGAGAGGGAGTCATGTGAGGGAATATTGGAAGAGATAGCTAAAATCAAGGGACATTTGGGGGATGGTGTGGAAGCCTAATATAGCAGAATCATCCTAAAATATCCATATATGAAGGAACTCTGAAGGAAACCAACAAATAATGGGGAGACAGAGTCCCAATTAGCCATCTCTTGTCACAAAATGAAGCTCCCAGTACCAGGATTGGGCTACATCTAATTAAATTGTTGGCCAAAGAGGCCCCATGGGAATCCCAAAATAGCCCAGGATGATGCTAACTAAGACTATGGGTTGCTCTCCACAAGCTGTCAAAAAGGGCCCATTGCTGAAGACAATGCCTACACAAGTCATTGAACATGGAGATCAAGCTGGTGCCTACCTAGAGCTTTAACCCCTACATTCCAGCATCTTTGTTAAGGAAGGTACTCTACATACTGTCAAATGATAAATGAAAACACAAAGCCAGCAGAAAATCCTTTACCTATAATGGTATTCTGCAAGCTATGCTAGGGCAATGGTGGTACAAATTGTGGGAGTGACCAACCAATAACAGATCTGACTTCAGGCCCACTCCATGAGATGGAACCCATATTCAACACTGCTTAGGTGACTAAGAACCTGAGATCAGATAGCCTGGGGACCTAGAGTAAAACCAAATAATCCTAGCCTAAAAAAATTAAAAGTAATGATAAAATGCCTTTACTGATCTTCAGTGGTACTCATAGATCAGTGCCTTGGTCAACCATCATCATAAGAGACGCTTCCTTCTGCAGCAGATGAGAACAAATCTAACAACTCACAGACAGACATTATGCAGAGAGTGAGATACCTTGGAACACTCAGCTCTAAATGGGATGTCTCATCAAATCCCTCCCCTCTGAGCTCAGGAGAGCCTCCTCAGAAAGAGGAGACAGAAAGAATGTAAGAGCCTGAGGGGATGAAGGACACTAAGAGAACAAGGCCCTCTAAGTCAACATGAGCAAAGCATGTGAGGTCATAGATAGAGACTGAAGCAAAGCATGCGAGGTCATTGATAGATAGAGACTGAAGCAAAGCATGTGATGTCATAGATAGATAGAGACTGAAGCAAAGCATGTGATGTCATAGATAGATAGAGACTGAAGCAAAGCATGTGAGGTCACAGATAGAGACTGAAGCAAAGCATGTGATGTCATAGATAGATAGAGCCTGAAGCAAAGCCTGTGAGGTCACAGATAGAGACTGAAGCAAAGCACGTGAGGTCTCAGATAGAGACTAAAGCAGCATGCAAAGCACCTGATCGGTGTACACCAGGTCCTCTGTGCTGCTCTCTGGAGGAGCAGCCAGTGCTCTTCACCTGTGAGCCATCTCTTCAGCCCTTGTGCATTTCTCATGGCTTATAGTCTAGTGTCCTTATGGGATTCCTGAGTGTGCAAATGAGTGGCTCTCTGGTTCTTGTGCCTTCTCTTGGGCTCTCCTCCTTCTATTGGTCTGACTTGTCCTACTCTGACGTGGTAGGTTTTGTTTTGTCTTATTCTGTTTAATTTTGTTACATTTTAAGAATGACTGGATAAAAAAATGTAAACCTAGACACTGGTGTGAAGTTAAAAAAAACTATTTTCAATAAAAGAAAAAATAAAGTTTTTTTTTTTTTAATGTTAATATCCTTGGTGAAAGTAGAGTAGTAAATGAGCCATGGAGAGAATTTTAAAACTTAGATTATAAAGTAAAAAAAGAGAGAATATACACAAATGATTGTATTCTACCACAGAAATGATTGCATATCTATATTTATTGCTGTATTATCCACAATATGAAAAAAAATGGAACCAGCCTAACTGTTCGTGAACAGATGAACAGAAAAAAAATTATGGGACATATACACATATACACAATAAAACTTCTTTTTACAAATATTTCTAGAGAGAGCATGAACTCAGTTCTCCACCACCACCAGTTACGCATTCATAAATTGTTTGGGGTTTCCTGTTTGGGGAAGTCACACGGGTCATCACATCTAGACAACAATGGATGAGCCTCCCTAAGGAAAAACACCTTCCTGATCATGAGGTCATGAAGTATACACAATATAATTTTATTCAGCCATAAAAAAAAAAAACAAAGTCATAAATTTTTTTCAAGAAAATTTATGAATTTTGAGGTTATTATAGTAAGTAACCCACACTCAGAGAAGCAATCAGAGTGAATCTGTATGATATACATGGCATAAGTTTTCATTTCTCTGCATGTGTACACATGGGAGTTATAGGTCATGAAACTAAAAGGAAGACCATGAAGGAGGCAAAAGAGGTCTTAAGGAAGGAGAGAGAATGAAGACCCTGGGGGTGGGAATTGGCAAAAGAACACTCGTGACTTGACAGTGGAAACCCGTGAGGGGAGGAGGGAATGAGCAAGAAGCCAGAATGACATGGGGGAGGGAGGAGAAAAGAAAGATCAACTAAGATTATGCTTATAAATGCCATGATGAACCTCATCACTCCATGATTATAAAACCAAATAAACATTCCAAGAGGCAATATTTCTTGGCAAGCTCTTTTCATATGTTCATGGATAGTCACTCTGATTCATCCATTATAAAGTTTCCTGTCAGTCTCTCACCAAATGTTTTCAGGATCAAAGATTATTATCATAGAACTGCACTATGCAATACAATAGGGGTCTGCCAAGCATCTGTTTGGTTACTTAAATCTAAATAGGCTTTAAGTTCAGATGACAGAGGGGTGCAGCGCAGTGCTAAAGAGCTTGTCTAGCAGGCAAGAAGCCCTACCTCTGTTTCCGGGAACCTCAAAAAACATTTGACTTCAGTCCTCAATGATACTAAACACATCTCTAGTGCTTGAAAAACCAAGCCAAACCAAACCAAATAAAATAAAAAACCAAAAGAGAACACTGCAAACAAGGACCACGTCTGTCATCATGAAAGGTGCTGTTCTAAAAAGATTATTTCACTTGTAGAACTTATAATTTGGGGGATGAGTTGGGGGTTGTTCTATAAAGAATAACATATCCACATCAGTTATTCAGTTGCTCTGAGATACAATTTATACAGGAATAAATTTGCCTTTACTTAACAACATTTGAAATAGTGAATTAAGGGGCCTGTGAGATGATTTAGTGGGTTAAGACACTTGCTGCCAAGCCTGTTGACCTGAGTTCAATCCTAAGGACTACATGGTGAGAGGAGAGAACTGTCTCCAGTAAATTATCCTCTGACTTCCACACACATGCTATGCCATGAACAAGCACATGCTCACATACAAACACATACAAAATAAAGAATAAGTATAATTCTAAGTATTTTAAGATTTATTTTATTATTTTATGTGCATGCATGTTTTGCCTACATGTATGTGTGTGTACCACATATATGCCCAATGCACTTGGGAGATCAGATCCCCTGGGACTAGGGTTACAGATAGTTATGAACTGCCATGTGGTTGCTGGGAATTGAACCCGGGTCCTTTGCAGGAGCAATAAGTGCTCTTAATCACTGAGCTAACTCTCTGGTCTTAACTGTAATTCTAAAAAGGAAATTAGAAATAGAAATCCCTCTTCTGGGTATAAACCACAATAGGTGAAATTACAAAATCACACTTTATACAGTCAACTAAGAAGCAAGACAGGAAGACAAAAGAATGCAGGCATAGGAAGAGAAAGGGACCCTCGCTGTCAAGTCTGGTCAAAGCCTTTTCCAACTCATATAGAATTCCAACACAATTAAGAACAGTTGTGCTAGCCATGTTGGTGTTATAAAAATAATATGCCTTCTGTCCATTAGTTGGGTGCAAATATCTGTATCTGACTCAGCTGCTTGTTGGGTATTTCAGAGGGCAGTCATGATAGGTCCTTTTTGTGAGCTCTCCATAGCCTCAGTAATAGTGTCAGGCCTTGGGACCTCCCCTTGAGCTGGATCCCACTTTGGGCCTGATGCTGGACCTTCTTTTCCTCAGGCTCCTCTCCATTTCCATCCCTGTAATTCTTTCAGACAGGAATAATTATGGGTCAGAGATATGACTGGGGATGGCAACCCCATCCTTCACTGTCTTCCTGCTGGAGGTGGGCTCTATAAGCTCCCGCTCCCTACTGTCTGGCATTTCATCTAGAGTCCTTTGAGTCCTGAGAGACTCTCAGCTCCTAGATCTCTGGTGTGTTTTGGAGGGTCCCCCGACCTCCTCTTTCCCGAGGTCGCCTGTTTCCATTCTCTCTGCTGTCCCTGGGGCTTTTCAGTTCTTTACTCTCACCCAATAACAGGTCAGGTTCCTCCCCCCCCCCACTACCCCTCCCATCCACTCTCCCTCCCAGATGTCTCCCTTCCTCCCCACTTGTGATAGCTTTCTTCTCTCCCCCAAGTGGGACTGAGGCATCCTCACTTGGGCACTTCAACCTGTTGAGCTTTTTGAGTTCTGTGGACTGTATTTTGGGTATTCTGTACCTTTTTTTTTTTTTTTTTTTTTTTTGGCTAATATCCACATATTAGTGAGTACATACCTTGCATGTCCTTTTGGGTCTGAGTTACCTCACTCAGAATGATATTTTCTAGCTCCATCCATTTGCCTGCAAATGTCAGGATGTCCTCACTCTTAATAGATGAGTAGCATTCCATTGTGTAAATGATCCACATTTTCTGTATCCATTCTCTGTTGTGGGACATCTGGGTTGTTTCCAGCTTCTGGCTATCACAAATAGGGCCACTATGACCATAGTGGAACAGGTGCCCCCATGTCATGGTGGGGCATCTTTTGGGTATATTCCCAAGAGTGGTATAGCTGGGCCTTCAGGTAGATTTATTTCCAATTTTCTGAGGAACCTCCAGATTGATTTCCAGAGTGGATGTACCAGTTTGAAATACCACCAGCAATGGAGGAGTGTTCCTCTTTCTTCATATCCTCTCCAACATGTGTTGTCACCTGAGATTTTGATCTTAGCCATTCTGATTGGTGTAAGGTAGAATCTCAGGGTTGTTTTGATTTGCATTTCTCTGATCACTAAGGATTTTGAACATTTTTTTTTAGGTGCTTCTCGGCCATTTGAGATTCCTCAGTTGTGAAATCTCAGTTTAGTTCTATACCCCCCCCCCTTTTTTTTTTTGTTCTTCGAGACAGGGTTTCTCTGTGTAGCTCTGGCTGTCCTGGAACTCACTTTGTAGACCAGGCTGGCCTCGAACTCAGAAATCCACCTGCCTCTGCCTCCTCAGTGCTAGGATTAAAGGCATGCGCCACCATGCCCGGCCCTTATACCCCATTTTTTGATTGGGTTGTTTGGTGGGTTTTGTGTGTGTATGTGTGTGTGTGTGTGTGTGTGTGTGTGTGTGTGAGAGAGAGAGAGAGAGAGAGAGAGAGAGAGAGAGAGAGAGATTAACTTCTTGAATTCTATATATATATTGGATATTAGCCCTCTATCAGATGTGGGGTTAGTGAAGATTTTTCCCCAATCTGTAAGTTACCAATTTGTCCTTTTTTTAAAAGATTTATTTATTTATTATATGTAAGTACACTCTAGCTGTCTTCAGACACTCTAGAAGAGGGTGTCAGATCTCATTACAGATAGTTGCGAGCCACCATGTAGTTGCTGAGAATTGAGCTTAGGACCTTCGGAAGAGCAGTCAATGCTCTTAACCACTAAGCCATTTCATCAGCCCCACCGTTTGTCTTATTGACTATGTCCTTTGCCTTGCAGAATTAGGGAAGGCTGAAAGAAGCTGAGGAGAAGGGTAATCTTGTAGGAGGACCAGCAGTCTCAATTAATATGGACCACCGAGATCTCTTAAACACCGAACAGGCAGTATATACAAGCTAATATGAGGCCCCCAACACACATAGAGGACTGCCGGGTCTGTGTTCATTCAGAGATGATGCACCTAACCCTCAAGAGACTGGAGGCCCCAGGGAGTTTAGAGGTCAGATGGGGTGGGGGGTAGGGACATCCCCATGGAGACAGGGGGGTGGGGAAGAGGAATGGGATGTGGAACAGTCAGAGGGTGTATGGTGGGTGGGAATAAAATGTGGAGTGTAAAAAAATTAATTAAAATAAAAAAAATAATATGCCGGGGCTGGAGAGATGGCTCAGAGGTTAAGAGCACTGACTGCTCTTCCAGAGGTCCTGAGTTCAATTCCCAGCAACCACATGGTGGCTCACAACCATCTATAATGAGATCTGATACCCTCTTCTGGTGTGTCTGAAGACAGCTACAGTGTACTTATATATAATAAATAAATAAAATATTAAAAAAATAATAATATGCCTTCCTAGTGAGAAATCACTCTGTATTCCTAGATTGATAAAGAAAAAGCTCTTTCATAGCATTTGTCTGCCTCTGGCTAATACTCAAAGAGGAGCCAACTTCGAATAGAAGATTTAGTAACTTATATATACATCAGATTTATGCAGTTTATGTATGCTATCATCCTTAAATCTCTTTCAGTTTCAGCCCCAGGTTATACATTGAAAACAATTTAAACAGAGACAAAAGACCACAAGTCCAGCTCCTTGAACAGATGGAAGATTTATACTGCAAAGATAGTGCCAGAATAATTTCTTAGGTATATCAATGGTTTTTGTTCTTGTTTCTTCCAAACAGTTGTTATCCAGGGTCATCTTGCCCATGTGGCAGAAATATGCTTTTCCCAAGAAAAGAATTGGGGACTAGAGGCAGAGGCAGGCAGATCTCTGTGAATGAGGGGCCAGCCTTGTCTACACAGTGAGCTCTAGGACAGCCAGTGCTGTTATAAAAAAGGGAACAGGGGGCTTTATGGCCGGCCAGGAACCTTGTTCTACCCTTTGAGCTGCCTTTTGAGAGGTGTGTTCCTTGGGGATGGACTCAATGGCTGCAAATAAACATGTATACCCTAACATTCTGTTTCGCTCTTCTCTGGTTGGTATACATCTTTTCTTTTCTTTTCTTTTCTTTTCTTTCTTTCTTTCTTTCTTTCTTTCTTTCTTTCTTTCTTTCTTTCTTTCTTTCTCTCTCTCTCTCTTTCTCTCTTTCTCTCTCTCTTTCTCTCTTTCTCTCTCTTTCCTTCTTTCTTTCTTTCTTTCTTTCTTTCTTTCTTTTTTCTTTCCTTCTTTCTTGTTTTGTTTTGTTTTGTTTGAGAATTTTGGAGGCAGTACTCCTTTAGCTAAATTCTACTTTGTGTGATTCAGTGTCTTTGAAGGAAATCTGTTTACAAATTCTTTATACCATCAGTTCTATTACTTCGAGTTTCTTCTACATCAGTTGTACATACCTTTAATCTCTGTGCTCCAGTGGCAAAAACAGGCCAATCTTCTCTTTGAGTTCAAGGCCTCCTAATCTACAAAGTATGTTCTGAGCCAGCCAGGACTGTATAACAAGACCTGGTGTCAAAAAAACCAACAAACAATCCACTTTTTTTTTTTTTTTTTTTTTTTTTTTTGGTTTTTCGAGACAGGGTTTCTCTGTGTAGCCCTGGCTGTCCTGGAACTCACTTTGTAGACCAGGCTGGCCTCGAACTCAGAAATCCGTCTGCCTCTGCCTCCCAAGTGCTGGGATTAAAGGCGTGCACCACCACGCCCGGCCTCAAACAATCCACTTTTTAAAAAGGCCTTTCCATTTTCCCAGCTAAAAACCCACTGATTTCTAGGAATCCCATCAGAAATTCCAAATACAGTAAAAGCTAGTCCTAGACCCCTTGTGGAAACTTAGAGGCTCTTGGTTTTACTTTCTCAGGAGTGGACACAAAATTAACACATACAAATCAGTAGTCTTTCTTTCTACAAATGACAAACATACAGATGAGGGAAATGGAAACTTTCATAATAGCCTCAAAAATACCTTGCAGTAATGCCAACCATGCAAATCAGAGACTTAGATAATAAAAACTTTAAGGCATTGAAGAGAGAAATTGAAAACACCAGAAGATGGGAAAATGCCCCGTGCTCACAGATCAGTAGTAAATTAACATTGCAAAAAACAACCATCATACCCAAAGCGTTCTACAGATTCAATGCAATCTCCATTAAAATGTCAACACAGAATTGTACATAAATTTAAAAAAGCAATCTTCAACTTTATAAGGGAACACTGATAGCTAAAACATCCTGAATAATAAAAGAACCACCCAGATTTTTATTTGTATTACAGTGCTATCATAATTAAAATGACATCATATTGGCATAAAAACAGCCATGTTGATCAATGGACTGGAACTGAAAACATGGCCATAACTCACACACCTACAAACAGCTGATTTTTTATAAAATAGAAAACAAGTACACACTGTAGAAAAGAGCACCTTCAACAAATAGTGCTGGTCAGTCTAGATAGATGCATGTAGAAGAATAAAAACAACCCTGCAAGTTGAGATTTGATCTGTTGCTATGTGTTGTAATGCTAAATTCTATACACAAAAGTCTAGTTACCTGCAAAAGAATTCTCCGATTTACCAGCTTTTGTTGTGCGAACCTTGTTTCTTAATTTAAAACTATTGATTAAATAAAAATGGCTAGAGCCAATTGCTGGAGGGATTAGAGGTAGGCGGGATTTGAGTTACCTGGTTGGGGATTGGAGAGGAAGGAGAAAGGACAGACATGACAGCGTGAGGACGAAGCCACCATGAGAGGAGATGGACCGTGAGCTCATGGCCAGAAGCAGCAGCAAGCATAGGGGGTACACTGCTGGGGGAAGTAGCCAGGCCAGCAGTCAGATTAGGGGGTTACCTCCAAGTAATTGTCAAAGCCAAATAAATTAACAATAGTCTGAGTCTCATTTATTTGTAAGCTAGTTGGGGATAAGTTTAATTTGGTTCAACTACACCTGCATAAAACTAACTCCAGATAGATCAAGGACCCCAACATAAGACTGGATACCTTGATTCTGATAGAAGAGAAAGAAAAATAATCCACAGGAAAGAACTTTCTGAACAGGATCCTGATAGGCATTGAGACCAACAATTAATAAATGGGATCTCATGAAGCTAAAAAGCTTCTGTACAACAGAGGGCATCATCATGTGAGCAAAGCAGTAGTCTATAGAATGGGAAAATCTTCATCACATACTCATCTGACAGACACAGGTTATTATACAAAGAACTCAAAAACCTGAACATCAAGAAAACAAATACCCCCAATTAACAACGAGGTATACAACTGGACAGATAGTTCTCAAGATGAAAAATAGCTGAGAAACACTTAAAGATATGTTCAACATCTTTACCCATCCAGGAGATGCAAATTAAAATTACTTTGAGATTTCATCTTATCCCAGTAGTCAGGATGGCCAAGACCAAGAACACATATGACAGCAGATTCTGGTGAGGATGAAGGGAAGTGGGGACACCCAGTTAACCACTGCTGGTGGAAGCACACACATGTATGGCTACTATGGAAATCAGTGTGGAAGCTGAAAATAGATCTACCTCAGGGTCCAGCTGGACTACTCTTGGCCATATACCCAACTGTCTCTCCATCTTGCTACAGACACTTGCTTCATTCATGTTCATTAATGCCCTATTCATAATAGCTGGAAACTAGAAACAGCCTGGATGTATGGGTGTTTACACAATGAGAGTAATAAAAACAATGGAAAAATAAAACTATGAATGGAGCTAGAAACAATCACTCTGAGTGAGGTAAGATAGACAGACATTTCATATTTTCTCTTATATGTCAATGCTAGCTTTTAAACTTTAGATATGTGTGATTCATTTAGAATATCCAGGGAACAAGGGGCAGGAAAGGATCTTTTTTCCAAGGAAGGGAAAATAGAATATAGTGTTTTAAAGGGATAAAGAGAAAACTAGAATAGGAGGATTAAATGAGGAGAATAAGAAGACAAATTAAAGAAGGAAATATGGGGAAAGATAACCAGCTTTAAAGGCCTTTTGATTTTATGATTAAATCACTGTTTTTTATGAAGGGTCAAGTACTGGATAATGTCAGTTGATTGAGCAGGGCCTAATCATTAGACCTAGTTGGAGAAGAATGAGAGAACCTGTAGGGCCTGTGAGTAAGGTGGTCAGCCATGGATGTCAGTCAAACCAGCTATGTTAGACCAAGCAGAATAGTAAAATGTCAGAGTCCAGTCATGGGGAGGCCTTGGGGCTAGTCCTGTAGGAAGCATTATAATTACTACCATGAGTCCTTGAACTTAAAAAAAAAAAAACAGAAAAAATATGAAAGCTTAAAGCAAATTGTAAATGGTCTGAGTAAGTTGTGTTAAGTTAGTGGAGATTGGGACTTAAGGATGATATGTCTGGTGATTAAGATCTATAAATTCCTAAGATATAGTGAGGATTGCTTTTATTTCTACTTTTCAGTTAAAAAAAGAACATAGACAAACTAAGGAAATCCTCTTAAGATTAGGATTTTATAAATCTGGAAAAGAGAGAGGCAGCCAGTGGTGTAGTTCATTGGTGAAAGTTAAAACAGAGATGGAATCAGAGGATGGAGTGTACCGGATCCCAGAAAAGAATCGACACCACGCATGTAACAGAGGTCTACACACGGGATTTTCTACTCCGTGTATGTAGTCCAACCGAATATCGACAGTGATTCACTTTCAGTCGACTCTCTTGTCTGGTCGGGAGTTCTGTCTGTTGGTTCCTTCTGTTTTGTTCTATCTGTAGTTATTGTCTTTACTACGAGAGTCCCGTCTTGACAGGTCTTACGTAGGTCAGTAAGTCTGTTGTTAAACCGTAGCCATCCACTCAAAACAGAGGACTACTGTAAATTCATAAGAGGTAAAACTAGAAAACCAGATCTTCCTCTAGTGACCTCCCAATAAAGTACAAGAGGAGAAGGAAAGACTCTCTTTGTGTGTTTCCTTCCCAAACCTTAATGGGGTTCCTCAAAGGGCCTATCTCCTTTAACCCTAAGGAGGATCCCCAAAGGCCTGTCCCTCTTGTCCAGAAGGCTGACAAGAAGCCAATTGTTCTTAGTCTC
The DNA here is from genome assembly GCA_902729485.2 of Mus minutoides. Lineage (NCBI taxonomy): Eukaryota > Metazoa > Chordata > Mammalia > Rodentia > Muridae > Mus > Mus minutoides. The sequence goes on along the minus strand of LR749937.1, from coordinate 1,059,055 downwards.
CTAGAAGGATGCTCACATGGCCCATCCATTTTAACCAGAACTGAACTCAGTAGACAGACTTACCTCCTAAGAGTGTCAGAAGGATGCCATCTGTGTCTGGGAACACAGCAGCCATTTGAGACCACTCTAGGCTCACTCAGTAGGAGGCATGGGGCCCTGGAATGTCTCCAGGAGACCCCTTCCTTCCCTTGCACCCTCCGTTCTGACAGTGAGATCCTGACTGAAACTGAGTCCTATGTGGGTGGGACAATCTCACTGGGGCCTCGAAAAATGAAATAATCCTTGTGAGAAATATACAGACCATCACACTGATTAGGACAATTAAGAGTACAAGAACTACTAATGTTTGCTAGTGACCAGAGTGGACTAATGTCTCAGAAGCTCTCTTGATGTTGACACTCAGTGATACAGCATCGTGGGGGAGGTAAGAGGGTGGAGAAGGATATAAGCAGACAGAAAATGAGTCAGGACAAGATTGTGTTACCTTAGTTACTGTAACTGCAATAATTACTTGCTTTTTTCCATTTTTCAGGTCTGTTTTGTTTTCCTCTATGAGAAATAATTTCGCTGTTATCATTAAATTGTTTTAAGTTTTACTGGCTGGTCTCAAACTCACAGAGATTTATCTGACAAGAGCTGGGATTAAAGGAGTACACCACTATACCCTGTTCAGTTTTAATTTTTAAAAATTTCTGCTATAATTTCCAAAATCTTTTTATATTCTTTGGAGATCTCTACTTGTTTTTTGTTTTGTTGTTGAACAGGTCTCATGTAACCCAGGCTGGCCTCAAATTCACTATGTCACTGAGGCTAGCCCTGAATGTTCAATCTTCCAAATGCTTGTCCCACCACACCTAGCTTTTATCTCTATCTAGCCATATTTGTATTTACATCTGTATCTAAGTCCATACCACATCTATATATTATGGCGACAGAAAATGAGACCTGGATGCTGCTAACAGAAGGGCACAATCAAGAATGTAATTGGTTTTTTCCATGCCGGGAAGAGAGCAGTGTTCCTTATCTCCTGAATCTCTAGCACATTGTCTAGAGGTTATGTGTGAGGGTGCAGTACAAACTCTACCCTAGACACTAATATCCTGCTGATGAACAATTTTAGAATTGGACCTCTAAATTTTCAGGATAGCAATACGTTGTTTTTATTTCTGAATTTCAGCGCATCTCTTAAATATTAGGGTTACCTCTTCAGATTGGAAAATGTTACAATAGCTTTGATCAGGGTTCTCTTGAGGCCATTTAAGGGAGAGCTACTTCCTCCTGGTCAAAAGAATGGAATCTACCTCTGGCCTTAGGCTACTTCCTGCTGGTCAAAAGAATGGAATGAGGAGCAGCTGCTGTGTGGCTGGACTAAATCCACCTTGTAACTTTTCCTTTTCCTTCTTTCCCTTTTCTTTGGATACTGGCTTATGCTGGGCATGCTTTCCTTACACTCTGGGCATTCTCTTTTTCTCTGTAGCATCTCCACACCTTCTGACATGTACCCACTACATCTTAAGGGCACAGCTTTCTTTCTTTCCTCCTATCTCTGCCCTTCTCTTCTAAGCAGTTTCAGATTACAACTTGCCTGTCCTAAACAAATTATCCTCAAGGTTCCTTCTGAGACCATTCTTAAATTCTTTTATTAATGAGACCAAGAACCAACCCTATGTGCAGACCCTAATTACTCTGCTAATGTAGCAGCATCCCAGTTGATGCTTCCCCAGATTTCTGGTACCATATATTGGCATTCTGATCTCGTTTCGTAGATGCAGAACTGTCTCTAGTCTCTGTGGGAAACAGAGACTTTTAAAAGGCTCCTCCTCTTCTTGCCCTCATCATTGCCTGTCCCCCTACATCCCTTTATTACATTTACTGAGTCCCTGATTCTCATATTCCCAGCATTGTTCAGTTGTCTGATGACCCATGGCCTTTGACCATATGCCTAAGAACTGGAGTCTTGCACCTCTGGATGAAGTCTATTGATTATGAGAACAAAAAATATATATTGTTGAGTGGATTGCCTCCAAATATTAGTTTCTACTTTTTAAAAATTCTGATGGGGTGGAGGGAGTAAATGCCCCCTGTGTACCTGTGGACTTCAGCCCCTGTGTTACCTGTGGACATCAGCCCCTGTGTACCTGTGGACATCAGCCCCTGTGTTACCTGTGCACATCAGATAACCACTGGCAGCAGCCAGTTGTCTCCTTCTTCTGTGTTGTTCCCAAGGATAGAATTCAAGTCATAAAGCTTGGTGGGAAAATGCCTTTACCAGTGAGCCATCTCCCAACCCATAGATTTTGGTTTCGGCATCTATTTTGGTGGATTTTTTTTCTAGATAAGTTTCCTCATAGCCTTTGCCTCGTTAGAGGGGTTATAAGTAGAAACGGAAGTGGATTCTAGGTAAGGATGTATTTTCCCAGCTCTGAGCTAAGATTCTTATTTTTAAATTTTTTTATTTTAGAGTTTCTTTTTTCTTTTTTTCTTTTTCTTGGATATTTTCTTTATTTACATTTCAAATGTTTCCACGTTGGGGACCCTTATCCTATCCCCCTCCCCATGCCTCTATGAGGGTACTCCCCCACCCACCCACTCCTATCCTCTCACCCTGGCATTCCCCTACACTGGGGCATTGAACATCCTCAGGCCCAAGGACCTCTTCTCCCACTGATATCCAACGAGGCCATCCTCTGCCACATATGTGGCCAGATCCATGGGTCACTGTGTATTCTTTGGTGGGTGGTCCAGTCCCCAGGAGCTCTGGTGTGTGTGGGGGTCTGGTCTGTTGACACTGTTGCTCCCTCCATGGGGCTGCAAACCCCCTCAGCCTCTTCTGTCTCTTCTCCTACTCCTCCACTGGGGACCCCCAAGCTCAGTCCAATGGTTGGCTGCGAGCTTCTGCCTCTGTATTTGTCAGGCTCTGGCAAAGCCTCTCAGGAGACAGCCATATCAGGCTTCCATCAGCAAGCACTTCCCGGCATCCACAATAACATCTGGGTTTGGTGACTGTATATGGAATGGGTCCCCAGGTGGGGCAGTCTCTGGATGGCCTTTCCTTCAGTCTCTGCTCCCCACTTTGTCTCCATATTTCCAGTATTTTGTTCACCCTTCTAAAAAGCACTGAAGCATCCACATTTTGGTCTTCTTCTTAGGCTTCATATGGTCTGTGAATTGAATCTTGGGTATTCAGAAGTTTTGGGCTAATATCCATTTATCAGTGAGTACATACTGTTTGTTCCTTTGTGACTGAGTCATCTCATTCAGGATAATATTCTCAAGTTTTTTGCCTGTGAATTTCATGAAGTCATTGTTTTTAATGGCTGAGTAGTACTCCATTGTGTAAATGTACCACTTTTTCTGTCTCCATTCCTCTGTTGAGGGACATCTGGGTTCTTTCCAGCTTCTGGCTATTATAGATATGGCTGCTATGAACATAGTGGAGCATATGTCCTTGTTATATGTTGGACCATCTTCTGGGTATATGCCTAGGAATGGTATAGCTGGATCCTCAGGTAATACTATGCCCAATTTTCTGAGGAACTGCCAGACTGATTTCCAGAGTGGTTGTACCAGCTTGCAATCCCACCAGCAATGGAGGAGTGTTCCTCTCTCTCCACATCCTCGCCAGCATCTGCTGTCACCTGAGTTTTTCATCTTAGTCATTCTGACTGGTGTGAGGTGGAATCTCAGGGTCCTTTTGATTTGCATTTCTCTGATGATTAAGGATATTGAACATTTCTTTAGGTGTTTCTGAGCCCTTCGAGTTTCCTCAGTTGAGAATTCTCTGTTTAGCTCTGTTTCCCATTTTGTAATAGGGTTATTTGGTTCTCTGGAGTCTATCTTCTTGAGTTCTTTGTATATATTGGATATATATTAACCCTCTATCAGATGTAGGGCTGGTAAAGATCTTTTCCCAATCTGTTGGTTGCTGTTTTGTCCTATTGACAGTATCCTTTGCCTTACAGAAGCTTTGAAATTTTGTGAGGTCCCATTTGTCAATTCTTGATCTTAGAGAATAAGCCATTGGTGTTCTGCTCAGGAACTTTTTCCCCTGTGCCTATGTGTTTGAGACTTTTTCCCACTTTCTCTTCTATTAGTGTATCTGGTTTTATGTGCAGGTACTTGATCCACTTGGACTTTGTACAGCAAGATAAGAATGGATCAATTTGCATTCTTCTACATATTGACTGCCAATTGAACCAGCACTGTTTGTTGAAAATACTGTCTTTTTTCCATTGGATCGTTTCAGTTCTTTTGTCAAAGATCAAGTGAGCATAGGTGTGTGGGTTCATTTCTGCGTCTTCAATTCTATTCCATTGATCTACCTGTTGAGCTGAGATTTAATAGAGGGTTTCTGTTTAGATTGTAAACTGACTTGGCTCCCCAATATCTACTCAGTAGCTCTGCTCCCAGCTGTTCCTGAGCTCCCTAAGCCTAGAGCCTGGGGAACAAATCTTCCCAGTGGGCAGACTCCAGTTTTCTGCCCAGGTAGAGGAGGAATGAACAGTTTCACTATGCCTTCCAGCTGCCTGCCAGCTTGCATCTCTGATATCACAGCTACATGGTATTTCTGAGCCTTTCTAGAGTGCTCCAATAGTACACAGGCCACGAACTCCTATTTATTCACTTATCCCCATCTCCTTAGTAAAACTCAGAAAACTGAAAGCAATCAGTACGGGGAGTGGAGAGGCAGCTCACTGGTTAAGAGCACTGAATGCTTTTCAGAGATTCTGTTCCCAGCACCCACATTGTGGCTCACAACTGTTTGTAACTTCGGATTGGATACTGTCTTCTGACGTCCAACATCACCCAGGCATGCAAATGATACAGAGACATACATGAAGGCAAAACATCTATGCACGTAAAATAAAAATTGTTTTAAATTAAATTACTTAAATAAAAAAAATCAAAGTTATCAGGTTATAAATCAGAAATTATGAATATTTATCAAAATTCAATGTAACTCTTAGAGGAGGGAACAATCAGGGCCGAAAGAAGCTGGTTGATTTGAGCTAAGAAAAACTGAGCTCCGATGCCCCAGTGTATGGGAATGCCAGGACAGGGAAGCAGGAGTGGGTGGGTTAGTGAGCAGGGGGGACAGGGCATGGGAAGGGGGTGTTTTCAGAGGGAAACAAGGAAAGGGGATAACATCTGAATTTGAAAGAGAGAAAGAGAGAGAAAAAGAAAGACTGAGCCCAGGGGTGCACAAAGGAGTATAGACTGGAGTTAATGGAAGGAATTTCAAGGACATTCCCTAGGTATGATTCAAGGCCAGTAAAATTTTTATGGTACAATAAAATCCTGCCCTCTAACTACATCATAAGACTATAAAATCATAGGACCTTTAATTTCTAAATTTAAACTGTAACTTTATAGAGTCATAAAACTGCCACTTCAGTCATTGTGCATTAATTAAATAGTCTGTGACAAAGGAATATCATTCCTTGGGAGTGTCTAATCTGGGTAAATTCCAGTGTACAAAGTTTTGCTTTTATTTAGAGTTCAAGAACTCTGAAACCAGGAAATCATAATTTTGCCATTTTTTTTCTAGTTAAGAATAATTTTCTTTTTTCTCCTGTGTCAGAAAAAAATTATTTATTTATTTATTTATTTATTTATTTACCTGTAACTCACTGTGTAGCCCCACCTGGCTTCAAATTCATGAATCTTCTGCCTCAGTCTCTTGAGTGTCAGGATTACAGGTGTATACCACCAAAGCCAAGTTTAAAATACTTACTCTTTATGTCACTAAGCTTGTCTTACCTTCTGATTGTTATGTTTTTCCTTGTGGTTTTGACCATTTCTTGAATATAATGCTTGTCTGTTAACTTTAAACATCCAACCACTTCAGCCAACCAGATCTCCCATAGTCTTATTCAGGGTCTAGCCAGACACAGAATTAACAAAAGGAGTCTGTGTGCTCTGATCTCATTGCAAAAATACAAACATTATGAAGGATCAAGCCTATATCTGCTCCCTGAAACCCAGCAGTCTTATAGAAATGTTCGCCAATTGGAATACATATATCAACCTCAGCACGTAAAATTTTAAAGAACAATCTGACACACATCTTTTAATGAGACAGGTCTCTGTAAGTTAGAGGTCAGCCTGTCTACAAAGTGAGTCTAGGACATCCAGGGCTATTACACAGAGAAATCCTGTCTCAAAAAGCCAAAACCAAACTACCACAACAAAAAAGCAAACCAACAAGAACAATAAAACCAATCATAAACCTCCTCAAAGAATTCAAGGAGTTTTAAGAAGACAGAAAGAAACAGATCAATGAAATGGCAAAGGAAGAACTTATGGAGGATAATGCCTGAGTGAGAATGGCTGATGGAAATGACGAAGACAATCCAGGACTCAAGAATGGAACTCATTCAGGAGATAGAAACCATGAAGAGGACTCAATCCGAAATGAAAATGGGATTGAAATACCCAATAACGTGTTGGGGTCCCTACAACCATCATGGTTGTCATAGAAACTATCTGTATGAGGTGAAGGATGAATCAGGTCAGCACCGCATTAGCCAGTACTGGGTCGAAACCTAGAGTCTGATCAAGTGGTTTATTTTCCTTACACATTTAAGCACAGTAAAACTTTGGGGAAAGGTGTCCATGTGACAGTCGCAATAAAGCTTTAGACTCCAGTCTTCTGAGTGAACAGTCATTTCCTTCCCTTGAAGAAGATAACTTGTGTGTTTAACAATTCTGAATTTCCTAATGCTTTCTCTGAGCTGTATCTTCTGCATATCCCCATTAACTTTTTTAAAAAGAAAAAAAATAATAGCTGGAATACAGACCATGTTTGAATGCACTATCTCCATGGCTAGCCTATTATAAACAAAGCATAAAAGAATTATAAGACTAGCTAACAGAGGACCAGGAAAAGGAGAAATTCATCTTAACTCTGTTGGTCATTCAAAGGTCACTTGAGAGACTTTGACTATCTATTTATGCAAATCATTAATTTGATTAGCAATGGTATGGGGAAAAACCTGACCCATCAAAGCAACACATGCCAGGAAATTGTTAACAAGGATTATGCTTGAGCAACAAATAATCTATAGTAGCTCTATATTGCAAAACTGAGGTCCTCAATTCACCCATTGTTTGATTGATTCCTGATAGTACCTTTGCCGTAACAGTAATAGTTTTACTAAAACAGACCCATTTTTGAGATCGCTTTCTGTATTCCAGTAACTATTCCTGGCATAGGCAATAAAAAAGCAGTTGTGACTACAGTCATGACAAGATCCAATAGATAACAAAGAATCATCACAATTCTCAAGGAGAGTTCTCTTAACTCTCTTGATTGATTGCAAAGATTTGCTAAGCAAGATAGGGGTAATACAGCCTATCCCACACAAATTTGTATAACCTGCAGGAAGGGTGGTAGAGGTTATCCCAAAGGCAGTTGTTCACCAGAGGGAGGAGTGTGATTAGAATGGATACAAATAAGGAGGGATATAAGAACACTTAAAGCATTGGCGGGAATGTTAGGGGAGCCTTCTGCATACAGTTATATTCTATATTGCCCCCTGTTATTTCTGCATAGTGTTTATGGTGACTCTTATGTCATATAAACTTCTTTTGAAGAGCCCAGGAAAAGATGGGTCTCCTCTGATACAAAAAGATTCTTCTTGGTGCCTGCCAAATGAAGCCAGAGGCTATTTTCTAAACCATTGGCAAAAGATAACATTGTTCTGGGTACCATCCAACCAACATTGGTAAGCAGTTCCTTTGGTATTTCCTTTTTATCTTCACACAACTATAGCTTCCACTACCAGACTTTCTAGAGACTGCTTCCATATCATTGCATTTGGACTGCTCAGTTGGGTTAACCTACCCAATATATCCCCCATTTGTGTGACTAAACATTTATATACCTTCTTTTGTCCAGACAACTGGCCTTAAAGGATAAAAACAACCCTTAGCATGGCAAAACACCACCACACTGTATCCTATAACCATGTGCCTTTTACCCCATACCCTGACAAAAGGCATTTGGATTCTGCATGTCATGACATGCTGAGCGTTAACATGCAATACAATCTAAGCATAATGACATCATTTTGGGGTCAGTATATTGCTGTTTTTTTCAAGGTCTGGGCTTGATGATCTAGAGCAGTGGTTCTCAACCTCCTAACACTGTGACCCTTTAACACAGTCCCTCATGTTGTAGTGATCCCCCAACCATAAAATTATTTTCATTGCTACTTCATAACTGTGTTCTGCTGCTGTTATGAATCGGAATGTAAATATTTTCAGAGATAGAGGCTTGCTAAAGGGGTTGCAACACACAGGTTGAGAACTGCTGAGTTAGAGTGAGTCTTGTTGTCTCCCCAAATTATCAGTTTACTCTCCCTGAGGAGATCTCTTCTTGATGGATTGGCTTGTCATCTACTTTCAGCTGTTTCAGGGTCCAGTCCGCTCCAGGATGCTATCAGGAGCCATCTGGGACTTTGTTCATATTCTGGAAAGACAGAAACAGAACCTCGACCCATGTTAACATCAGGTCCTTTCCCGCTATCAGTTCTTAGTCCTTTTCACTTAGCATATACTTTATTTAGGCAGTGTCTCCTCTAGGGAAGAATGCTTTGGTGCAGAAAAAAAAATTTATCCTTAAATGTGAAGAAAAAAATTGATGTTGGTTAATGTGGGTTTTTTATTTTTAAAATTTTTCTATCATATGTTACATCCCATTTCCCCCCTTCCCCTTCTCCCCAGTCTCACCACCACCACCACCACCACTCCCCTTTTTCCCCCGGATCCGTCCCTGCTCCACCTCCCTCCTAGGGACTTCAACTAAGCATGGCACAACCAGCTACAACAAGCCAGGCACACTCCATCACGTCAAGACTGGACCAGGCAACTTAGTAAGAGGGAAAGCGTCCCACAGCAGGCAAGAGTGCCAGGGACAGCCCCCACGCCGACTGCTAGAATTCCTTTAGGAACACCAAGCTACTCAGATATATACAGATATATATTCAGATATATAAGGTATATATAGATATATATAAGGTATATACAGATATATACCTTATATACAGAGGACTCTGTCAGATTCCTACAGGCTCCCTGATCTCTGTGAGGTGCCATGAGTCCTGGTCAGTTGACTCTGTGGGCCTTGTTCTTGTGGTGTCCCTGCCCCACTGAGCCCCCCAGTCATTCCATTCCTCCTCATAGGAATCTCCGAGATCCGCCTAATGTTTGGCTGTGCTCCCATTTGTTGTTATATGAAGTCTCTCTGGTCTCTTTGAAGACAATTCTGCTAGGCTCTGGTCCCAGAACACTCTGCAGGCAGGGACAAACTGTAGGTGCAAGGTTTTACGGCTGCGTTAGTGACCCAATCCCTCTACGTGAGACCTTGCCCAGTTACAGAAGATGGCCGCTCAGGCTCCCTGCCCCCATTACTAGGAGCCTTTGCTAGGGTTACTCTCACAGTTTCCATTGCACTAAGTTTCCACCTTGCCCCTAAAATGCTGCCCCCCAATTTCATTTGTCTCTCCAGTATTTTCTCCCCACCCCAACCTGGTCCTCCTCTTCCCAACACCACCTGCCCCAAGTCCACCCACAAAGTTTATTAATAATTAACCTACCTCAAGACCCACCTATACCACTCCTGGGCATATCCTAAAAGATGCCCCAGCATAACACAAGAACATTTCCTCAACTATGTTCATAGCAGCTTTATTCATAACAGCCAGAAACTGTAAAGAACCCAGATGTCTCTCAAATGAAGAATAGATAAAGAAAATGTGGTACATTTCTACAATGGAAAATAATTCACCTGTTAAAAACAAATGACATCAAAACTGAAGAAGGGAACAGGGCGTGGTGGTGCACACCTTTAATCCCAGCACTCAGAGGCAGGTGGATTTCTGAGTTCGAGGCCAGCCTGGTCTACAGAGCAGAGTGANTTCCAGGACAGCCAGGGCTACACAGAGAACCCTGTCTCGAAAACCAAAAAAAAAAAAAAAACCTGAAGAAGGAAACTCAAGTGAGCCGCAGCCGCAGCCATGATAGAAGAAACTGAGATGGAGACAACTCCAAGTCTGTCTTCCACGGATAGCAATTCTGTGTTCACCCTTGAGCAGTTCACGGAGTTAATACAGCACTTCGACCCTAACGAGGAAACTTTGGAGGCCTTGGCTGAGTCACTCACAATGACCAAAGAAGACATTAGGCTTTAGTTCCTATATCGAAGGGGTGACACGGAGCTCCAGCAGTTAGTTGTCCGAGGTCCACACATCTGAGCTGGAATCAAGGGACCATACTTTTCAGTCTCCAATTGTCAGAAGCTCTGGGTCAGACTTTGGCTATGAATTCCTTTAATGTGCATCCAGTCAAAGCATTGGGAAAAGTACACCATACCCATCGGGTTCTACAAAGCAGCACCCTGAGGACCCCACCAAAAATGAGCCTGGACTCCCCGAAGCTTTGGAAGCTTTGAAGAGTCTCACACTCTCTTCTGGGTACCAAAGCAGAGATGGTATGTCACAGGATTTCTGACTCCCTAGCATAGCTAGCACAGGCTCTTTTTGTTCATGTTTTTTCAACTTCCTTGTTGGGGCAGGGAGCTGTTGGGTCTTGTGTCTATCAATGGTATATTAATAATAAACCTAGCTATTCCCAAAGGGGGGAAAAAACCAAATGAGATCATGAAATTTGCAGGCAAATGGATAGTACTAAAAAAAAGATCATCCTAGCCGGGCAATGGTGGCACACACCTTTAATCCTAGAACTTGGGAGGCAGAGGCAGGCGAAGTTCTGAGTTCAAGGCCAGCCTGGTCTACAGAGTGAGTTCCAGGACAGCCAGGACTACACAGAGAAACCCTGTCTCAAAAAACCAAAAAAAAAAAAAATCATCCTGAGTAAGGGAACACCCAAAAGACACACTTGGTATGCACTCACTGATAAGTAGATACTACCTATAAAGTAGGTAAAGTAAAAGTGCATGATTGTAAAGTAAAAGGTAAAGTAAAGTAAATGCTACAGTCTACAGACCCAGAGAAGCTAAGTTACAAGGAGGGCTGAAGGGGAGACACAAGAAAGGGGAAGTAGAATAAAGTGAAAAAAATAAAATAAAGTTAGCATAATTAAACATAGCATAGTATGTGGGGATAGATGGTGGCTGTATATACCTCCCTTTTTATTTTTAAAATATGCCAATTTAGTATTTGATGGTGTTTTATAATAGTTTGATCCTATGTATCGTAAGGGATTCTAGTAATATGATTAATATTTTATAAACTACAAAAATTTTTGAAGTTTTTTTTAGTACAAGTAGGACTGTTAATATTAGTTGTAATGGGTCCTAAAAAGGACAGTTATAAAAAGCTGCATGACAAAGTCAAGTGTCAGATAAGGCACAATGGCTCAGAGTCTCCTCAGCTGTAACTGACCTGAATGCCTCCTCCTTAAGGACTAGTTTTCATGTTGCCAGAAGACACCATGAAGTCTTCCAAAGGAAGGAAGAAATCAGCCATTCTACCTAGCGTATGAATCCTGCGTATGAATCACAATAGCTACCACCATGGCCCAGTAAGGGTTCAGTAGTGGCATGAATACTTTAGCAGTAACTAACATTTTTCTAATCAGATTTAGAATCCACTCAACAAGAGAGAGATCATGCTTGGCATTGGGAAACCTAGCCCACTACCCAGGACTGGTAAAATCATGACTCTTGGGGGAGAACCTATAACTACTACTTTATTAAACCAACATGATCCCTAACTATATTCTAAATACACGTCCTTATTTATATCCACACACAGGTAAGTGTAGTCCTAAGTCCTCATCAAGGAAACTTCTCTTTGCAACAGAGACCATCACAGAAAACCATAACCAGTCCAAATACAGAGTTCTAGAGCCCAGTCCCAATGGATAGATACACCCCAAAACCAACGTCCATAACTAAGGCTCAGGGAACATTGCAGAGAGTGGACAGAAAGATTGTAAGATGAAACAGGGAGTTTTCTGTGAGACTGTGTCTCCTAGGAACATCATAAGCTTCACCCATGAAGTCTTACCAATATGTCTGCCTAAACATGAGCTGAACAAGGATAGGCATGTGAAAGAGAGCCAGGGAAAGGCCAGCTGGCCCTAAACCCTATACAAAGAACTACAGGCAACCGAGGAATGCTGGGAGTGGGACAAAGAGTCTTCCCTGGGGAAGAGCACAACACAAACCACGATCAGCCCTGAAAGCAGGAACTGAGCTGGTTATATGTAGGAATATATATGAATATACATAGATACATACAACCAGTTAATGGAAAAAGAGCCCATGAATTTGAAAGAGAGCAAGGCAGGATGTATGGGGGAGTATGGAGGGAGGAAATGGAAGGGAGAAATGATGTAATTGTATTAGTCTCAAAAATAATAGAACAAAAGGGGAAATTACATCATACATCAAATGGACATAGCAGATATCTATAGACTATTCCACTCAAACACCAAAGAACACACATTCTACTCCACAGAACACAGAAGTTTTCTAAAATAGAGTGTATCCTGGGAAACAAAACAAATCTTTACAAATTAAAAAAAATGAAATAATTCCACGTATACTATCTGACCACAATGTAATAAAACTTAAAGTTCACAGCAGACAAATTTCTAGTTAAATACAGAAATTCGTGAATATTAAACAACTCATTACTAAATGATGACTAGATCAAAGAAGAAATCAAGAAAGAAAGAAAGAAAGAAAGAAAGAAAGAAAGAAAGAAAGAAATCAAGAAAGAAAGAAAGAAAGAAAGAAAGAAAGAAAGAAAGAAAGAAAGAAAAAATTTCCCTGGAACTAAATGAAAAGGAAATTACAACGAGTCCTCTGGGATACATTGAAAACCATCCTACAAAGGAAATTTGTAGCTCTAAATGCCTAAAGTAAAAAAATCAGAAAGAGGCACACAGCCACGGTAGAAAACACCCAGAGGCCAGGGTGCCACTTCAGTGAATAAGTATGTAGTGGAGAGGACAGAGAGAGAGAGAGAAGTGAATGGTTAGTGTACTATAGAGGCGCAGAGCTGGATTACGAGGGTGGTGATGTGAGCAGCCTGGACTGCCACCTGAGGCCAAGGCAAGCTCCTGCCCATGCTGCTGCCAAGGACCATGTCTGGGTCTGTGGTTCTACAGCAGCTGGGAATTGTGTTCCTGTCCATGGCCTGTGTTACCACCAAAGGCCAAGAGGAAGTCCCTGGTCTGGGCTGCCTCCTGGGGCCATGCTGAATGTCTGAGCGAACTGGCCCTGCCCTCACCTGGGCAGCCTGGGAGAGCTGGTCCCAATGGCATCAGCACGAGAAAGCTGCCCTTGCACCTCAACGGTGAGCTGGCTGGAGGGCAAGACCGTGGGAGAGCTGGCCCTAGTGGTGTGGGCCCAGAAGAGCTGGCAGGCTGACCAACTCAGTTACCACCCAGGCCCACATCCAGAGTTTGAGCTGACCCATCCCAACATCTACCCCACCAATAAACTGTTGGAGCACACGAAGGAGCCTGTTGTACAGAACCAAGCTGCAGGATCTCCATGACACAGAGTAACAACAGGATATCACAGAGGAGTCCCAATGAGGATCCAGTATTAATGGTGTAGCAGAAGCCAGAGGCCTCGAACCAGACCAATGACTCGTTGCAATGAACATTTGCAAGCAAAGCTGTTTGGGCAAAAGGGTAAACTCTGCAATACACAGTGAGACTTATTTATTTGTTGTTATCTTTAGTGGGAGAGGTTGCAAAGGTAAAGGGAGGATATGAAGGGATGAGATGAGCGGGATTGAAGTGTATGTGAAGTTCACAAAGAATCAATAAAATGTTAAAAAAAAAAGTCAGAACATAGATAAATGACTTAATGATACAAAAGAATTCAGAACCCAGCTGGCTACAAGAAATAAGAAATCAGAGCATAAATTAATGAAATATAAAGAAAACAATACAAACAAAAAAAATCAATGAATCTAAAGCTGGTTCTTCAAAAGGATAAACAAAATTGACAGACTCTGGGCTAACCAAAATAGAAAACCAATCCGAGTCCTAACAACATCTCACCAGGCTTCATGTAACTGTTTAGATTGTAGCTCCTCTCCCCCAAAGTGACACATGTGTCCAGATTCCTTCGCCAGGCATGTGACAGTCAGTGTGATCTTTCCAGACTTGTCCTCTAGGGCTGAGGTCCTTCCATCTGCTCTGCCAGTTGTCCAACTCTAATACTCTAATACCCTTGAATTTTATGACACAAAGGATATTCCACATGACAGGGCAGGAGCCCAAGGACAAAATGTCTGCTAAAGAAAAAAAAAAAAAAAGATGGAGGCAGTAGAATTAGGGCAGAGTCTCCCTCAGTCTCACTTCCTAGTGGGGCCTTCTCCTTCCTTGGGGCTTTGAGAACCTGACTTTGGAGACCCTTGCTCCCCTCAGCTGTCTGACTGTTCCCGCCTTTTTGCCGCTGTGGGTTGTTTAATGACAGTCTGAGGAATGTGTCACTAGAAGATTGTATCACAGTGCACATGTCACGATGCATTCTTACACAAGCCTGCATGGTCCTGCCTTTACATCTCTGATAAGTGATATAATTAGCCTGTTGCTTCTGGGGCGGAAACAATCAAAAGGATCAGCAAAGGTACTGTGACTTTGGTACTACTGTTTTCTATATGTATTTTTGTGTGTCTATATATTTTATATAAACTTTAAGATAGGGTCTCACTCACTATATAGTACTAGCTAATCTGGAACTCACAGAGATGCACTCACTATTCTTTGCCTCCAAAGTGCCAGGAATAAAGGTGTATACCACCACACCCAGCCTAAACCTGTTTTCTTAAGAAGAAAAAGTCAGATGAGTAAGACTGCTGTTAATATAACATGGTGGGTTAGTCAGGATTCTCTAGTTGGGCAGGGCCAATACCACATATATATCACCAACACTTATTAGATCAGGGTACATCCAACAATGGCTGTCTTCACATAGGAGAGGCTAAGAACCATGTAATGCTTCTGTTCCCAAGGCTGGGAGGCCTCCATAGCATGAATAGAGGAGAATTTTTTTCCAATTTTTATTAGATATTTTCATTTACATTTCAAATGCTATCCCGAAAGTCCCCTATACCCTCCTCCATCCCCCGCCCTGCTCCCCTACCCACTCACTCCCCTATCTTGGCCCTGGCATTGCCCTGTACTGGAGCATATAAAGTTTGCAAGACCAAGGGGCCTCCTTCCCAATGATGGCCAACTAGGCCATCTTCTGCTACATACACAGCTAGAGACAAGAGCTCTGGGGGTGCTGGTTAGTTCATATTGTTCTTCCACCTATAGGGTTGGAGACCCCTTCAGCTCCTTGGGTACTTTCTCTAGCTCCTCCATTGGGAACCCTGTGTTCCATCTAATACCTGACTGTAAGCATCCACTTCTGTGTTTGCCAGGCACTGGCATAGCCTCACACGAGACAGCTATATCAGAGCCCTTTTAGCAAAATCTTGCTGGCATATGCAGTAGTGTCTGTGTTTGGTGGCTGATTATGGGATGGATCCCTGGCTGCAGCAGTCACTGGTTGGTCTGTCCTTTTGTCTCAGCTCCACACTTGATTAGAGGAGAAATCTTAATTATTCCTGGCTGGTCTATAGATTGGACCAGCTTGAAACAGAGATTTGCCAGCCTCTGCCACTACTGCCCCTGCCCCAAGCCCTCACCCCTTGGCCCCTTCAGCCTCCACTGTACCTTCCCTGCCCATTGAATGCTGGGAATACAAGAAGATGCCACCAGGCACAGCAAAAACCCTAACAATAACAAAAAAAGAACCTTTGTGACAATTGATAAGTACCTTCTACAGAAGCACAAAGACTTGAGTTGAGACCCAGAACTGAGGTAAAAAGTCAGGGGAGGCTCCCAGCTACCTGTAACTCCAGCTCCAGAGGATCCTACACCCTCTTCTGGCCTCAATGGGCACCTGCACACATATGACACACATATACACATACGAATTTAAAGGGGGGGGGCAGGCTGGAGAGATGGTTTGGTGGTTAAGAACATGCATGGGGGGGGCTAATAATAATAATAGGACATGTATTAGTCTTCCAGAGGATGGGTGTTCAGTTCCCACCACCCCTCTTCTGCTTTCTTGTGAACCTGTACTATGTGACAGTCAGACAGACACACAGACAAATAAATAAGTAAATAAAATAGATATCACTAGCTCATTTTTTTAAAAAATGACATAAATCTAGAGCAATTGGGAAAGGATACTCAATGTCCTTGGGCTTTCATCTGCTCTTACACCCAAATGCACCTGAAGGCACATGTGCATAGACCCACACTAACAAGGTCATGTCACACACGCGCACACACACACACACACACACAAAACCAACCTGAACTACAGCATTTATATTTGTACAAATATATTGTATTCATACTTTTTTAACAGGCTTATTT
This sequence comes from Mus minutoides, assembly GCA_902729485.2. Lineage (NCBI taxonomy): Eukaryota > Metazoa > Chordata > Mammalia > Rodentia > Muridae > Mus > Mus minutoides. Next base: position 1,042,630 of record LR749937.1, on the reverse strand, counting down.
CATTTGGAATAACATCCAACAGGCTTATCCATGTTGCCATAATGGAGTGGTTAATCTTATCAATGTGGTCGGAATGAGAAACAACTGTGAGAGTGACTCAGGGTTTGAATGGACTGTTAAAGGCTATGGAACTGTGGATGTTGGGTGTAAAGGAAGTAGGGTACTGGGAAGCTCCAACTTGCCCTGCCCCTTCTTCGTACTGCTTTGCTGCACACCTTGCAAGCCAGTCTGGCACACCTCTAACCTCAATACACAAATTTTTCCTCCCTTAAGCTATGTCGGGCTTTTTCTTCACAGCAACTCAGAGTAACAGATTTTTCTTTGAGGCTGAATAACAAACTGTTCATTGTCCAGATAAGTACCTTTGTGTTCACCTCAAAGTATGGATGCCACATAATGAGTTCCCTGAATCAAGTCCTGAGACATTTGAGGGGTACAGCACAATTTGCAGAAAAGGAAGAAAAAGGCAAACTGTGGAGAGGGATTTGGGGGATTCATAATATGGTTCCTTTCCCAGCTCAGAAAGCAGCTTTTGAATAATAAGTGTCCATGAGTGTATTCTACATTGACTCCAAGCAATTAGCCCTCTCCACCTGGTTTGGTTATCAAATGTAGGCTACCTCTCAGAAGGACCTTTCCCCTATGTAGTGGAGGCAGACCCTGAAAACTGCCAGCTAGACCTTCCATGCTCATCACATTTATCCTTCCTGAAAAAGAGATCTGACCAGCACACCTCCATGTCTACAGCAATTCATCTATCCTGTTAGAATGGTACCAAGGGGAGATTACATGTATCAAATAAGATATACAAAGAGAAATTTTCTTCAGTGCCGACATTCAAATTTGAGGGGTTTATTTGCTTAATTATTTTTGTAGCTATTAGAATTGAAGCTAGGACCATAGATATTCCAGACAAATGCTCAACTACCAAGCCAAATGCCCAAACCCAAAATTAACTTTTGCTGAAAAATCAATAGATTGTAAAGCAACAATTCTAATTATATAGAGAGAAATATTTTTCTGAATCCCTTAATCTATCATATAACATATGAGGAGCTGTCAAACCGGAACATTTCTTTTCTATTATTATTACTTTAAGATGCATTTATTTTTATTTTATATACATTTTGTTTGTATTATGTATATATACCATGTGTGTGCTGGTGCCTGCAGAGGCCATCTATCAGACCCTCTGGATTGAAATTACAGATGATTGTGAGCTGCCATGTGGGTGCTGAGAACTCAACCCAGGTCCTCTGCAAGATCAGTAAGTGCTCTTGATTAATGAGTCATCTCATCTCTCCAGCCTCTTTCTCTTTTCATATGAACACATTATTATAGTTTGTTTTGAAACACTGCAGCCAAACTCAGGACCTCGGATATAATAGGTGAGGTCTCCACACTGCTACATCCAGCTCAGTTTGCATTATTTCTTCCACAGCATGTTTTAAAATTTTCAAGCCTTTATCCAAAAGTATTATGGAGAAAAAAGTGGGTAGAGGTAGTTGAGAAAGAGCATGGAACACATGGGCCCAAGTTTCTCTGTTCTAGACTCAGTCCTGGAGGAGAGGCAGTTTGAGAATCTGCCCACCCTTTTAAGGGCAGGATACCTCTGCTCCACTCCAGATTTGAGATTCTGGAAGGAAGTCACTGTGTAAGTCAGCTCCAACTAAACTCAGGAAAATCAATACACTGATTGGCCAAGCAATGATCCACCCTCAATGAACTCCTGCCATTGTTCTTAGGACACTGGGGTGGATCAAGTCGGTCTGCAACCGAGTGGCAGGGGTTACTGAGTGGACTGACCAACATAGACATGATAGGAGAGGTAGTACAAGGACTCAAGACCACAAGGCAAACAGAAGCCAATGAGAAGCTCAGTCATCAGATCCAGCTCAGTCAAGATACAATGGGTTTCATGAACTATCAATTTTAGCAGGAAGATGACTGTCAGTCAATCCATCCATCCATCCATCCATCCATCCATCCATCCATCCATCCATCCATCAGTCAATTAGCTTACCTGTTTTCAGTCATCTGGATAAGAGAATGCGATGGTATAAAAACCCAAGCATCAGCCGGGCGTGGTGGCGCACGCCTTTAATCCCAGCACTCGGGAGGCAGAGACAGGAGGATTTCTGAGTTCGAGGCCAGCCTGGTCTACAAAGTGAGTTCCAGGACAGCCAGGGCTATACAGAGAAACCCTGTCTCAAAAAACAAAAAAACAAACAAACAAACAAACAAAAAACCCAAGCATCTGAATATTTGTTCTTTAAAGACCGCTAATCATGCATCTCCTACATCATGGATAACTGCAAAACATGGTCGATTACTGTTTTTGTGTCTTGTGCAGTACTCTGAGTAGAAACCAGGACATCATGTGTGCTAGGCCAGTACTCTTCTACTGGTACAAGTCCAGACCAAAGCACTTCGAGTTTATTTTCTTTTATTACATTTATTATATGTGTATATATGTGAGCACATGGGAAAGTCAGAGAACAACCTGTCCATTCCCTCTTTCCATCATGTGGGCCCCAGGAACTCATTCTGTCAGGCTTGGTGGTAATCACCTTTACCCACTGAGCCATCTCAATATCCCCAAACCAAATGTTTGAGTCTAACTTGCTGTTCTTGCAGAGGACCAAAACTTGGTTCCCAAGACCTACATTAGGTGATTCACAACTGTCTATAACTCTAGCTCTAGAGGATCCAAACCCTGACTTACAGCCTTATAGACACCTACATACAGATTGTGCACACACAGGCACACAGACACATGCACATATCTATCTATCTCTATCTATCTATCTATCTATCTATCTATCTATCTACATACATACAAAATGCTGCCCCTCAAGCCCTTCCCAGAGTTCCTCCCCCATCTGCCCTCCCCTTTGCCTCTGAGAAGGCAGCTCCCCCCGACCCCCAAAATATCTCCCACCCGGGTGCATAAAGTATCTGCAGGATTAGGTGCATCCTCTCCTACTGAGACCAGACAAGGTAGCTCTCTGCTACTTATGTGCCAAGGGCCTTGATCCAGCCCATGTATGCTCTTCCACTGGTGGCTCTGTCTCTGGGAGTTCCCAGGAGTCCAGGTTAGTTGACACTATTGGTCTTCCTGTGGGGGGTTGCCATCTTCTTGAACGCCTGCAATCGTTTCCCTAACTCTTCCATAGGGGTCCTCAACCTCCATCCAATGTTTGTCTGTGGGTATCTGCACCTGTCTCAGTCAGCTGCTAGGTAGAGCTCAGAAGAGCTCTCAGAAGAGGGCTACTAGGCTAGGTTCCTGTCTGAAATCACAACATAGCATCATTAATAGTGTGAGAGATTGGTGCCTGCTCATGGGATGGATGGGTCTCTAAACTGGCTGGTCACTGATTCAGAACCCCTACCCCCCTCACTCTTCCTTCTCCTACACAGATCCCTCCCTCTCTCTGCCTCCCATGACTATTTTGTTCCCCCTTCTAACTGGGATTCAACCTCCTTACTTTGGCATTTATCTTAGGGTTTCTATTCCTGCACAAAACATGATGACCGAGAAGCAAGTTGTGGGGGGAAAGGATTTACTCAGCTTACACTTCCTTATTGCTGTTCATCACCAAAGGAAGCCAGGACAGGAACTCACACAGCATAGGAACTTGGAGGCAGGAGTAGATGCAGAAGCCATGGAGGAATACTGCTCACAGGCTTGCTTCCCATGGCTTGCTCAGCTTGCTTTCTTATAGAACCCAAGATTAGCCCAGGGATGGCCCCACCCACAGTGGACCCTCCACTGTTGATCACTAATTGAGAAAATGTCTTACAGCTGGATCTCATGGAGGCATTTCCTCAAGAGAGGCTCCTTTCTCTGTGATAATTCCAGCCTGTGTCAAGTTGACACACAAAACCAGCCAGTTCAGCATTCCTTCTTGTTTAACTTCTCTGGGTCTCACACACAAATTAGTTTTTTGTTGTTGTTTTTTTTTTTTTTTTTTTTTGGTTTTTTAAGACAGGGTTTCTCTATAGCCCTGGCTGTCCTGGAACTCACTTTGTAGACCAGGCTGGCCTCAAACTCAGAAATCCGCCTGCCTCTGCCTCCCAAGTGCTGGGATTAAAGGCGTGCGCCACCACGCCCGGCTACAAATTGTTTTTTAAAAAGTTTTTGAGCCGGGCGTGGTGGCGCATGCCTTTAATCCCAGCACTCGGGAGGCAGAGGCAGGCGGATTTCTGAGTTCGAGGCCAGCCTGGTCTACAGAGTTAGTTCCAGGACAGTCAGGGCTACACAGAGAAACCCTGTCTCGAACCCCCTCCCCAATATATATATATATATATACACATATAGTTTTTGATCCTTTTGTGGCAGCACTACCATGAAGCTTCTGTGTCAATACCTGTGACAAAATACCTGAGGGAATCAAGTAAAAACAAAACAGAAAGATCTTCCTTTGGCTCCATTGCTTGTAGATCTCTGGTGAGGCAGATCATCATCATGGGGAGCATGCAATGGAGCAAAGCATCATGGGAACATGCAATGGAGCAAAGGATCATAGGGAGTATGCGATGGAGCAATGCATCATGGGGAGCATGCAGTGGAGCAAAGCATCATGGGGAGCATGCGATGGAGCAATGCATCATGGGGAGCATGCAGTGGAGCAAAGCATCATGGGGAGCATGCGATGGAACAGTGCATCATGGGGAGCATGCGATGGAGCAATGTATCATGGGGAGCATGCAGTGGAGCAAAGCATCATGGGGAGCATGCGATGGAGCAATGCATCATGGGGAGCATGCAACCGAGCAAAGCTGCCCATCTCAAGATGGTGGAGAAGCAGAAAGAGTGGGAGAAAAGGGGCCATTGAAAAATGTTACATTAAAAAGCATGTCCCCAAACAACCCACTCACTGTAACCAGACCAGCTTCCTCCCCTCCCCTCAGTGTGCGCATCAGTGGATTATGAATCCATCTGTTGCCAGAATGCCTAAGTTCTAATTCACACCTGTATCAAGACGTGGTGCTATGTGCCTGTACTCCTGAGGAGCAGAGGCAGGGGGACTACATCATATTTGAGTGTGATCTTGAGAGTAAAAAGAAATATGGAACAATTTCCTTTCCTTCTGTCTTTCTTTTCCTGTTTCTAATGCTTTAACTTGAGCTGTAAATGAAAAATGATCTTCTCAAGCGGGTCATGGTGGCGCACACCTTTAATCTCAGCACTCGGGAGGCAGAGGCAGGCGGATTTCTGAGTTCGAGGCCAGCCTGGTCTACAGAGTGAGTTCCAGGACAGCCAGGGCTATACAGAGAAACCCTGTCTCGAAAAACCAAAAAAAAAAAAAAAAAGATCTTCTCATTTTTTCCTCCCTTCTTCCTCAAAATTCTATCTAATCACAAGTTTCAATATTTTACCCATAGCTTTGATTCTTAGTTTTGTTTGGCGGGGGCAGGGGGATGGTTTCACTATGTAGACCAGGCTGGCCTCAACTCACAGATATTTCCCTGCCTCTGCCTTCTATATGCTGGATTAAAGGCATGTGCCACCACATCTGGCCAAATTCTTAAGTTTGTAATTATTTTGGTTTTAAACAGAATCTCTTGATCTTAATTCCAGGCCACAGGAGGTATTCAACTCCATTTCACAAGTCCCCTCATTCTAGGACCAGCAGCTACTGTTATATGCTCTTACTGTGACAGAGAACAGTAAGAGCCAAGGCAAGCCACACATTTAGATTCTATTTTTATCTTAATTCTTAAGTTATTATTATTATTACTATTATTATTATTGTATGTGCATGCATGATGTACTTGGGCGGGGGTGCATGTGGAGGTCAAACAACTTAATTGAGTTGGCTCCCTCCTTCACCTTTATGTGGGTTTTGGGAATCAAACTCAGGTTGCCAGGCTAGTTCTGCAAGTGTTTTCACCCACTGAGCTATCTCACTGGCCACACACAGACACTTTAAAAACTTCTTACAACATATCCACTAACAGTTTATTGCCAAACTAGTTCTTGTAGCCAAGCTCCATCAATGGAGTAGAAATGAGTGATGTATACCCAAGAAGTGTGAAGAAATGAGGAGAGTAATCTAATCCACTGCAGAGACTAAGCATTACCTAATTACCAGATTATCAGAAAGGAACTATTTTTCCTGTTACTTGGGTCTATTCGTGAGTTAAGTTCCCTATTAGCAGAGCCAGGGATGGAGAATCTTCAGCATGTCATCTTCTGAGTGTGTGATTTCAAGATCACATGTTGCGAAGAGAGACAAAGATGGGACCAATGAAAGAAAAGAAGCAGGAAAGGACACCTCAGTGTATGTTTGGAAGAGAGGGCAAGTATGACTACTTTGGGGAAGAGAAGGCATGACCTCACCTGGGAAGAGAGAGAAAGTATGACTTCATCTGGGAAGAAAGGGAAGATGTGATCTCAGGTGGGAAGAGAGAGCAGGTGGAAAAGATCCCAGATTCCATGAGCGACTGAAGTGAGCACAATACTACAGAGTTGTCCATCTTGAGATAACAACCCCCCACGCCCTGCTGGGTGTGTGTCTGTGTGTGGGCAAGCATGTGTGCAATGATTCATATTTATAGTTGTATCCTAGCTTGATATTCTGTTACTATGTTGAAATACCATGACCAAAAGCATCCTGGGGATAAAACTTAATTTATTTTTCTTGTTACTTGGGTCTGCTCTTGGGTTAAGTTCCCTATTTCATCTTATACTTCATAGACTACCATCAAAGGACTCATGAAGGCAGGAACTCAAGGCAGGGTCTTAAAGCAGAAACCATAGAGGAACAGTGCTCACTGTTTTGTTTCCCAGATGACATTCAGCTACCCTTCTTATATAACTCAGGCCTGCATGCCCAGAGAAAGTACCATGCAGAATAGTCTAGGCCCTCCTACATCAATTGGCAACCAAGAAAATGCCCCTAAAGACATGTCCGTGTGTGTGAGTGTGTGTGTGTGTGTGTCTGTGATTAAACACCATGACTAGAAGTGACTTATGAAAGAGTTTACTTGAGATTACAGTTCCAGAGAGATAAAGTAACATTTTATCATGCTACCCAGAATGCCTTGCAATTTAAACCACATGAATTATCGATTTCTGGGAAGCAAAACCACAGGTACGGGAGTGAAGATACAGCTCAGTGGTAGAGTGCTTACCTAACATGAGCAATTCCATGGATTCCATTGCCACAAAATAAAACAAAAGCAAAAGCAAATATGAATAAGCCTGGGGTAGGAAGGAACAGACAGAACAGGTAACCGAAGAAAAGTAAAAACATATAAAAGGTTATAGTGACTGTTCATAAGAGTTATCCATACAGGGCTAGAGAGATGGCTCAGTGGTTAAGAGCACTGCTTGCTCTTGTAGAGGACTTGGTTCAACTCCTAGTACCCATATAGTAGTACACAACCATCCCTAACCTCAATTCCAAGGGTATCTGATGCCCAATTCTGACCTCCATGGACATCAAACACACACATGGTGCTCAGGCATAAATGTAGACAAAATACACATAAAATAAAATAAATAAATCTAATAAAAATATTAAAAAGAATTATACATACTTGATAACAACAAACTGAAAACAATTTAATTATCTGTCAGCTAACATAAGAATATGCTATATCTAACTTATAGAAAACTACTTGTTCATATCCATAAAAGTAAACAAACCATTGATGTACATATAACAAAACAAATAACCCTTAAAATCATTATGGTGATTTCAATTTTACAGAATTCAAGAACAGACTAATCTATAGACATTAAAATCACTTGCCTGCACTGGAAGGTGGTCATGGGTTTGACTGCATAGTTCTGATTTGGGGGAAGAGGGCAATAGTTGAAATCTATCAATAAAAACGAGCTATACATTTTTATAACATTCTGTGATGAGGAAATTATGCCTCTATAAAAAGATTGTTTTTAGGAGTCCTCATTAGATGGATTACACGCATGATCTCAGATGATACAACATGACCAGACATAATGGAGCATTCCTATAACCCCATCACTCATTAAGCCAAGTCGGGAAGATGGAAGTTCAAATTCAAGGCCAGCCTGTGCTACATAGACAAACCCTATCTAGAAAAGGGAGGCAGTGGTGGGGGGGGGGGGGGTTGTGGAAGGAACAGGGGGAGAAGGGAAAGAAAAGGAGACAGAGAGAAGTAGAGCACTTTTCAAGTTTGTTTCCTAGAATTTGTTTGGTATACAGCCTCTTTATGTTAGCACTGAGCAATTCTAATTGATGAGTGTTCAATAGGCACAAAAGTGAAATAACTTAGATATGGCTACCATTACATTCATTATGTTACAATGAAATTAACATATGCTATATCTATAAGGAACTTTATAAACAAGTTATAAATAATGAAACAGCTGGCTACAAAAGATATTTGCAAGAGTTCACTCTGTAGTGGGGAGAAGAAGCCTTACTACCAACAGCCCTGTCACTGTGGCATCCATGAAACTGGATGTTATTAGAAATCTGGTGAATTGCACACGCCTTTAATCCCAGCACTCGGGAGGCAGAGGCAGGCAGATTTCTGAGTTTGAGGCCAGCCTGGTCTATAGAGTGAGTTCCAGGACAGCCAGGGCTATACAGAGAAACCCTATCTCGAACGCCCCCCACCCCCAAAAAAAGAAATCTAGTGAATTAAGTCAGATGTGGTGGTACTTGCCCATAATCCAACCGCTTGAGAACTGGATGCAGGGCAGTCAAGAGTTTATGCATCCTTAGCTACAAACAAAGTGAATTCAAGGCCAACCTGCTGTCTCACAAGCAAAAGCAAGCAAGTTCCCTAGGCTCTGGGTATGTAGGTTAGTTGGAAGACTGCTCCCTCACATGCATGAAGCCTTGGGTTTGGTTTCCATTGCCTCATAAACTGGGTATGATAAGGTAGCACATGGTCTGTAGTCCCAGCACTTGGAAGGCAGAGGCAGAAGGATAAGAATTTTAAAGTCACTCCGAGTTACACTAGCAAGTCTGAGAGGTCAGTCTGGGCTACATGAGTTCATGTCTCAACAATGGTAAAAAGCACCCTGACCTTCTGTGCTTGTTAGTGTTTATCAGCTTGATTCAAGCCAGAGTCGTCTGAGAAGAAGGAATCTCAACAGAGAGACCACCCTGCAGTGGTGGTGCATGCCTTTAATCCCAACACTTGGGAGGCAGAGATAGGTGGATTTCTGAGTTCAAGGCCAGCCTGGTCTACAGAGCAGAGTGAGTTCCAGGACAACCAAGGCTGCACAGAGAAACCCTGTCTCAAAAACCAAAAAGAAAAAGAAAAAGCCGAAAATACCTCCATCAGATTATCCAGTGGGCAAGTCTGAGTGGAAGTGTTTTGATTAATGGTTGATCTCAGGAGCCCAGGCCACTGTAGGCAGTGCTACCCCTGGGCTGAGCAAGTCAGTAAGCAGCCCTCCTCCATGGCCTCTGTCATGGCCTCTGTTCCTGTTTGAGTTCCCTTCATGGTGGACTGCTGAGCTATAAGGTAAACTAAAGCCTTTCCTCCATCAGCTGCTTTTGGTCATGGTGTTTATCACAGCAACACAGAGTGAAGTAGGACACCTTCTGTTTGGCATGCTCTACACCCAGGGGCTGCCTAAGAGTTTGCTCAGGACTTCAAACCAGACTCTTTCCACAGTGCAGCTGTTGGTACTTCTCAGGACAGGTGAAGCCTATCTGCTATTTTTTGAAGAAACCTACATCTGTACTATCCATGCCAAATGTATAATGGTTATGCCAAAAGATATCTAGCTAGTACACTTAAGGTATAAAGAAAATGCTTAAGAATGATGGGAAACGGGGCTGGTGAGATGGCTCAGCGGGTAAGAGTACCCGACTGCTCTTCCGAAGGTGATAAGTTCAAATCCCAGCATCCACATGGTGGCTCACAACCATCTGTAACGAGATCTGGCGCCCTCTTCTGGAGTGTCTGAAGACAGCTACAGTGTACTTACTTATAATAAACAAAATAAATCTTTAAAAAAAAGAATGATGAGAAACATTTCATTCACAAAAATATTTTCCTTTCTTCCTGTTATTAGAGGTTCTTGTTCTTTTTTCTTTCCTCTTCTTTTCTGCTGTTTTCGTCTTCTCCACATCCTGTCTGTGTAGTCCAGGTTGGTTTGAAACTACTATGTAGTTGAAGATGACCTTGGACTTGTGAGTATCTTGCCTCTACCCACAAGTGCCAGGATTACAGTCATGTGCCACTATGCCACTTTATCAGTAGTTCAGAATGATAGAAACTTTCCCTCATGGAGTTAAAAGTACTTCAGTATATTTGTTACTAGTAGTTGCAGTCTGCATGGGTGTTTCCAGGGTCTTGGTGTCTTATTCAAAGACTTGAAAGTGTGCATACAAAAAAGGAGGACAGGAACAGATTTTATTCGTAAGCAAACTGAAAAGTACAGGATGTATATGCTCCAAGAAAGCAGTGAGATTTTTGAACCTTAGTACCCTGGCTATTTCCTGGGGCATCCCTTTGTAGGTTCAAATGAGGAGGTGGCATTTGTCTTGATTGACAGGCTTGCATTACATAAGCCTTTGTTTGCTGCATCTGTCCTTTCTCAGGATGCATTTGATTGTAATCTTATATATGCCCAGTCATGCATAGACATGATTTTAGGTAATTTTCCCTAAAAGTTCAGTCTGGGGACATAGTTTGCTTAACTGTGCATGAACTTGAAACCAGTCTAGGCTGTTTTCCTACTGCCTCTAGTTCCAACGTATGTTCTTGAATGTATTTGACCATAAAAAGAGAGTTATTAAGATTACTAAGGACCTCTGATGGTTGTGTTAATTGTCAATATGACAGAATCTAAAATCATCAGGGAGATGGATGTCTGGGTTTGCTTATGGGGGATTATCTTGATTATATTCATTAATGTAGAAAATGAATATAGATCATGGGCAGAATTATTCTCTCATCATGGATCCCAGGATTGTATAAAACTGTGAAATAGAGTTGAACGCTAGCAAGCAGAATCTTATATTTTTTTAATAAAAAAGGAGATTTAAACATTTTTTTATCTTATATGTATTAGTGCTTGGGTTGCATGGCGGTCTGTATACTAATTCCAGGCCTGGTGCCTGTGGAGACCAAAAGAAAATGTTGGATTTCCTGGAATTGCAGAGGGTTGTAAACTACCATGTGGTTGCTGGGAATTGAACTCCACTCCTGTGAAAAAGTGACCATGCTCTTTATTTGTTTATTAATTAATTAGCTAATTAATTAACTTTGCATCCCAATGGCAGTTTTTCCTCCCTCCTCTCTTCCCAGTCCTTTCTCTGCTCCAACTCCAACTACTACTCCTTTTCCTTTTCTCTTCAGAAAAGGAGAGACCTCCATGAATTTTAACCTGCCTTGGCACATCAGAACTTATGGACTAAGACTAGGTCCATCTTCTCCTATTGAGGCAGCCCAGTAGAGGGAAAGAGTCTTGAAGGCAGGCAGTGAAGTCAGAGACAGCCGCTGCCCCCACTGTTAGGAGTCTCGCATAAAGACTAAGTTACACAACGGTCTCATGTGCAGAGGGCCTCGCTCAGGTCCATGCAGGGGGCCTAGCTCAGGTCCATGCAGGGGGCCTAGCTC
>LR749937.1:784172-846335 GCA_902729485.2 Mus minutoides | reverse complement strand
AGCCTGGTCTACAAAGTGAGTTCCAGGATAGCCAGAGATATACAGAGAAACCCTGTGTCAAAAAACAAAACAAAAAAATATATATACCAGCACTCGGGAAGAAGAGGCAGGCGGATCTCTGAGTTTGAGGCCAGTGAGTTCCAGGACAGCCAGGACTACACAGAGAAACCCTGTCTCCAAAAACTGAAGGAAAAAAATTAAAGAAAGCCACCATTTTAATTGGAAGGACAAGAATAAGATATGAGAAATTTCATTCCATATTTTTAAGAAATCATGCATGCATATGTGGTGGATTGAATTAGAATGACACCCATAGACACATTTATTTGGATGCCTGGTGCCCAGTTGATGGAACTATTTGGGAAGGATTAGGAGGCGTGGCCTTGCTGGAGGGGGTGTGGCTTTGCTGGAGGGGGTGTGTCACTGACTTTGAGGTTCCAAAAGACTGCTCTGAGTGCTCTCTCGACCTCTGCCTCCTCCTTTTGGATCATGAGCTCTCAGCTGTTCCTGCCACCATGTCTTTCCTCCTCCTCCTGGCCAAGCCATATGTCCAACACTTCCTTTTATGAGATGCCTTGGATTGTCACAGGAATAGAAAGTCACTAAGACAGCATGTTAAGTCCATGTGTTCTACATACTTATCTCCTCCAGCTTTTCCATCAGCAATTTACTGACCCCTACTGGCCCCTTCCCTTGTCAGAGGCTTCATGTCCAGCCTTGTGACAGGATATGATGCCGTGTGGAAAATCTTGGTGAATTGCCAGGGGCTGCTATGAGAAAGGAGGCAGGACTCATGAAGGGCCTAAGTGATTGAACTCCAAAATCACAGGCACTTAATGACACAGACACTTCTAACACCCCACAATGAAGTCAGAGCCTCTGGTATAGCTGTCTTTGTTCCGGGTCTTTTGGCCCTGCTTTTAGCACACAGGAGTTCCTCCTAGAATGTTAAGGAATAAACCATGAAAAAGTCACAGCCTAAAATAGGACTCACCAAATTTGGTTCATATTGTATGTGAGCAGCTACTGCATGTGCTCCTGCACATTGCACCAGCTGACGTGGGAGTCTTAGAGCCCTGTGGACCCAGATAGCCTGGACCTGGCCTCAGGCCCAGTGTGTGGAAGGCCTGGAGCAGGATGCTCAGTCGCCTTTCCTGACCTCAGCCTAAGCTTCTCATCTACTAATGGATAGCAACTAGTCAGAGTCTACTCTTCTCATCGGCCAGTGGATAACCGCAAAGTCGGCCTAACTGCTTGTGTGGTGCCCACCCATCCCTAGTGGGGACTTGACACAAGCAGCTGCTCTCATCAGTGGTAGCCCCCTCTCTAAGAGGAATAGTATAACATTGGAATTTTAATTTGTTTCTTATTTTAATTTTATTTTTTATTTTTATTAATATTTTTACTTTTTTGAGGCAGGGTTCTACTGTGTAGCCCAGGTTGTAGATTAGGCAGAGATCCACCTGCCTCTGCTACCCGAGTACTGGGATTAAAGGTATGCGCCACTGTTCCAGGTCTGTATTTTGGGAATGTGATTTTTTTTTTCCCTTCAGCATACTGAAGAGATTAAGATCAGCTCCATCTTGTTTGGTCTTTGTCTGTATCAGTGTTTTGGAATTGGGCCTCTGGAAGCCCTGCTGGTCTGTCTTGATTTGAAAGGGAAGAGCCCCTGCCCCAGCTTCCCAAGTACTTCCTGTTCCAGGCATGTGCCACCATGCCTAGTTTGAACTCTCACTTGGATCTTCCCCCTCCTCCCCCCTCTGTTCAGTCAGTCTTCTTCCTGCTTCTGTTCTTTTTTAGACTTGAGAGGAATGGGCTGAGAATAGAGTTCAGTTACAGAGTACTTTCCCAGAAAGCAGAGTACCCTGAATGTTTTGTTTTGTTTTTGTTTTTGTTTCTCTGTGTATGTCCTGGAACTCACTTTGTAGACGAGGCTGGCCTCGAACTCAGAAATCCACCTGCCTCTGCCTCCCGAGTGCTGGGATTAAAGACGTGTGCCACCACACCCGGCTGAATTTGATTGTTCCCACACTTTGTGGGGGAAAAGGTTAAAGAGGAACTGAGGTAATAGCTTGCACATAAAGGAATGCAGAAAAGCATGACAAGGCCAGCCATGGTAGCACATGCCTTTAGTCCCAGAGCTTAAGACACAGAGACAGGAGGCTCCCTATGAGTTCAAGGCCAGCCCAGTCTACAGAGTGAGCGCTGAGATAGCCAGGACTACACAGTGAGACCCTCAAAAACAGGAACAGCAGGGATGACAACAAAAAAGAAAAAGTAAAGAAGCACAGTAGGGTCAGCAAGATGGCACACAGTAGGGCTAGCAAGATGGCTCAGCAGGGAAAGGCACATATGCATGCATGTGCACACTGACACACAAAGCACTAAGTAAATTACAGAACAGAGGCACAGAACCTAGAGTCCCATGGCTACAACCCTTATCATTTCCCTTCACATTTCCTGTTACTCAAGAAGGTATCTTTTTATTTTTTTTTAAGATTTACTTTTATGTTTATGGGTGTTTTGCCTACATTTAAGTATGTGTACCACATGCATGCCGTGCCTGTTGAAGCCATAAGAGGGTGTTGGATCCCCTGGAACTAGAGTTAGCATATGCCTGTGAACTGCCATGTGGGTGCTGGGAATCAAACCTGGGCCCTCTGGAAGAGCAACTGGTGTCCTTATCCACTAAGCCATCTCTCCAGCCCCAATAATATATTTTTCTAAAAGACCAGCTTGGACTGAGGTTGTAATTCAGCAACTCAGTGACAAAGCTTCGCTGGCCCCAGAAGTGACAGAGAGGGAGCGGCCCCAGAAGTGACAGAGACGGAGCCTGGATGAGGCAGCCTTCTTCTCTCTGTGCCCTGTGACCTGAAGAGCTCTCAGTGTTCCCTGCAATGTGCCATGTAGGAACGTCTATGGAACACAAACTTCAGTGCTTGTATGACTGTCTTAGATACCTACAGGGTACTCACTGCTCAGTACCACCCGGCACCTGCACTATCTCCCAGATTCATGCTTTTGTGGGAAATAATGATCACTGAAATAAATGGTTTTGAAATACTTTTTTTTCTCTCTTTAGATTTCTCTTTCCTAAATGTCTTGACCAGTGTTCACAAGGTAAGCAATATATTCGACTTCCTGGTTCTATGCCATCACATTCTGATCAGATACAGTAGGCTTTCCTTCATGCTGTTGCCTTTCTGAAATCTACAGCATATATGGAATGGTTCCAGGGAAAGCTCTGGCGACTGACTGCCTTGTATCCTGCTGGGTAGACATACATGCTCCACAGTTTCTCATTTAATGCACTAAAGCTCCTCCAGCAGTGGCAGCAGCAGCACCCCTGCCTGGCCTTGCTGCCCACAGACAGTAAACGGAACCTCTAAATCAGCAAGATCCTTAAGGGTCCTGGAGATCCAGAATAAATTATAACTTCCCTGCAGTGCTGCTGAGATGCTCAGTGCTCTCAGGGGATGTAGGGGAGGGGGGAGGGTAACAGCGATGTGCCTGGGAAGTGGAAGGGATAGGGCATGTGTCTCAGTGGGGGTGCTGACTGGGGATCTGTTTGTTGGGGTTGAGCTTTCTGAATCAGCCCAGCAAGCAAATATCTGATAGAAGAAAACAACTTGGTGTCTCCAGCATATTTGTGCCCTGCTGGTCCCATTGCCAGTCCACAAGGACAGCAAAAACTGTTGTCTTGGCAGACAGCTGAGCTAGCTGCGTAGGCAGGAGGCTAAGGAGGAAGAATGTTCTTGTTGGACTCAGTAGACCAGGTACAGGCAGTTCCCCTCTGCTTTTTTGAGACAGAGTCTCATGTAGTCCCACCTGGCTTCAAATTACTGTGTAGCCCAAGTTAGCCTTGGACTCCTGATCCTCCTGCGTCTACCTCCCACGTGCCGAGAGTAGTATAAACCATCATGTTTGCCTTTGTCAACAGAGTGAAGTGAAGGTTGCTTGGGTCTATCCATAATGTCTAATCCAGGTGGATTCAGGATTTGTTGGGTTTGGTGTTTATGGGTTTTCAAGTCAGAGTAGCCCTGGCGGTCCTAGAACTCACTCTGTAGAGCAGGCTGACCTCAGACTTAGAGATCTACCTGTCTCTGCCTCCCAAGTGCTGGGATTGAAGGTATACACCACCATGCCTGGCAGATTCAGTTAGTAGGACCTATTGACAAACTAGTTGTAGGGCATAAATTGGAAAAGAGATATTCAGGATGCCTCTGCTTTCTAGTTTAGAGGATATAGAAAACTTGGAGATAGCTGTACTTGGCTGGAAAGCACAAGTGAAAACAGGAGATAAGAAGGGAGGCTTTCTGGTCCTTGGTTCAGGACTTGAAATCCATGATCAAAAGACATAGACATGATATTTGTTATCCAGATGTAGAGTTGAAAAGGTTAGAAGACCAGAGTTGTGGAGGAGATTGGAAAATCCTGGAAGCTGAAAAGATGAAACAAGAAGAAACAGTACTTCAGATATCAAGGACAGGAGAAATCAGTTATGTTTAATGTTGCAGAGACCTCAAGGGATGGACAGTTTAACAACAACAACAAAAACCCATTAGTTTTGCAAGTATGAAGGACACTGGTAACCTCACCAGGAATATCTGAGTAGACAGGTCAGAGGTGAAGGCAAGTCTGAGTTAGAATAGCCAGTTAGACATTGCAGGTGAGTGATTGGGAACAACATCAGGGCATCCGTGGGGCAGTGACAGCTGGAGCAGAATGCTTTAAAAAACTGTCATTTCTAACAAGGCATGATTAACACCTTTAATCCCAGGACTTAGGAGGCAGAGGCAGGTAGATCTTTCTGTGTTAGAAGCAAGACATAGTATGTTCCAGGTCAGTCTGGGACTATATAATGAGACCTGTCTGAGAAAACAGTTGCCATTTCTGTCAGAGAGTAGCAGTCACAGGCTGGGTAGTAAATCATCTCAGTTGCATAGTGAGTGTGAGTGTGAGTGTGTGTATGTGTATGTGTGTTTGTGCTTATGTGTTGTGTATGCCTGTAACTGTGTTTGACACAGAATCTGTGTAGCTCTGCTGGCTTGAACTTTCTTCTGTATTCATTCATTCATTCATTCATTCATTCATTCATTCATGGTTTTCAAGGCAGAGTTTCTCTGTGTAGCCTTGGCTGTCCTGGAACTCACTCTGTAGACCAGGTTAGCCTGGAATTCAGTCTGCTTCTACCTCCTGACTGCTGCCATTAAAGGCATCCACACTACTTATTGCCAGGTGAGACCCTGTCTTTAAAAAAAAAGCTTTATTGTTCTGAAATTATTCACTGAAAAATAAGCCTGTGGTCTGAGAAAGCCACTGGTCTTAATAGAGGATATCTGAGAGATTCTACAGTTACACATGGGAAATGAAAGTCAACTGGACAGTGATAACTTCTGAGGAAGCTGAGGAAGTATTAACTTGGCAGGTAGCACTCACTGACCAACCTGGGCTTGGTGGCTCACACTGACAATCACAGACTTGGGAGCCTGAAGCAGAATTGTCACAAGCTCAAGGGCACCTTGGCTACAAAGTAAGATCCCATCTCAAACAAACAAACTTAAAAAATGTAGTGGCCTGTCTTGGCCCTGTCTTCTTGTCACTGTTGAAGCCACATCTTGGTGTTTCCCCTCCAGCATCTTCCCACTTTTTGTTGTGGAGCATAAGCACAGATGGTCAGGTGCCCTGGCAGAGAGCCTTGAGGAAATGCTCTGTCTTCATTATCCATAAACCTGGAGCAGCCCTAGGCTGGTAGCCCAACCAGAAAGCCTCTTTAGTATTCATCCTTCTAGGCTGAGCCAGGCTAAATTCCCTCAGCACTCCATAGTGCTAAGGGAATGGTCCCTTCTGACACGTTGTTCAAAGGCAGTTTGATCCAAGTTTGTACTTGCTGTTGTGTGGGCAGAGATGCTATCCATTGATTCTTTTCTTTTCTTCTTTGGAGACAGGGTCTCTTTGTGTATCCCTGGCTGTCCTGTAACTTAGTGTGTAGACCAGGCTGTCCTACCTATGCCTCCCTAGTGCTGGATTAAAGGCATATACTGCCACATAACCCAAATCTTGTCCATGAATGCCAAGGAACTCAGGAGTCGCAGTGCATTGGTAAATTATCTTCCATTTGTATCCGAGCTGACTGATGTGGCTCACCCTGGATGGACAGGAAATTAAAAAATATTAATTGTGTTCCTTCTCATTAGAGAATCAATGGCTGTCTTGGAAGTAGGTCTGTTTTAATGCTTAATATTCTGCAGCATTTAATGACAGCAGAGGCTCACATCCTTTGTAGCAGGGCTCATTAGAACGCTGACTGTAAGCAAAGTAAAGGTGTTTTTAATCCCTGCTTTTAGAAGTGAACAGAGATAAAAGAAAGGTGTTTCATTTATTCCTAGGCTGCTGAAAGCCTTCAGACAACAAACATGTTTCTGTGCTCTTGGTAACAGGCCATTCTAGGCTGCTTGCTTATAGCTTAGCTGGTAAGCTTAGTCTGTCTTGGTGTTCACTCTTAATGCAGAGCAGAAAGAGGCTCCTGACCCCAGTAAGGTGAATCTCCTCACCGTGGCATGTTTGCCCTGTGTGCTAGACAACAGCTCTACCTTGCCCACACACGGCATTTCCTCTTGGCAGGTAGCAGTTTACATAGCTGGGCTAAGGAATGCCAGAGATAATCCTTTCGCCTTTTCAGTATGCAATAAAGTCCTTTTTCTGTGCCCAGTTCCTGACCTAGAATCCTACCCCTACAAAATGAGTCCATAGAGTATGCATACAGTAAACAGAACATTAGACGGGGTTCATCTTAACAAACCTTACAGTCAGGGCAAGAAAGGAGCCAGGCCAGGACTATGTCTGTGAGCGACTCAGCGACTGAGAGTACCCTAGGCAGAACAGACAATGTGGTCGGTTTTGTAGTGAGTAGCCAGGAAAAGCTATAGGGGCCCAAAGACTATGATACTTCCTCAGCCAAAAGGAGCAAGTCAAACAGTACAAACTTGACCTTTTAAGCAGTGTGTACCATACTTTTAGCGCCAGCACTGAGATGTGAGATTGGCTTAAAAATCATGTTATGCCGGGGCAGTGGTGGCACAGGTGGCACATGCCTTTAATCCCAGCACTTGGGAGGCAGAGGCAAGCAGATTTCTGAGTTCAAGACCAGCCTGATCTACAGAGTGAGTACCAAGACAGCCAGGGCTACACAGAAACCCTGTCTCAAAAAAAAAAAAAAAAAAAAAAAAATCATCCATTATATGCTACAACTTCAGTGTCCAGGTCTTAGAACCTGACTTGGGTAACGGGGGAATGAAGAAAGAACAGACGCACATACAGAAAAACTGGACCAGGAAGCCATGAACTCTGAGGGAGATGTGAAACTTATCAGCTAAGAAACTCAGATCTTTTCTTGTATACAGACATCTCTTCAGCCCCTCATGCTTGAAATTCTCACAAAATGATATAAATAAAAATTACTTAGCCAGGCAGTGGTGGTTCATGCCTTTATTCCCAGCACTCGGGAGACAATCAGATCTCTGAGTTCAGAGCCAGCCTGGTCTACAGAGCAACTTCCAGGACTGTTAGAGCTACACAGAGAAATTCTGTCTTTAAAAAATTAATTAATTAATTAGTTAATTAATTAAAAAGTATTGGATAGGGCTGAAGAAATGGCTCACTCAGCAGTTTAGAGCACTGAATGCTCTTCTATAGGTTCTGAGTTCAATTCCCAGCAACCACATTGTGGCTCACAACCATCTGTAATGAGATCCAATGCCCTCTTCTGGTGTGTCTGAATATAGCTACAGTGGACTCATATACATTAAATAAATAAATAAATCTTTAAAAAAAAATGATGAAAACAAACAAGAAATTACTAGATAGCCAGGCAGTGGTCTATAAATTTAAAGCCAACCTGATCTATATAATGAGTTCCAGGCCAGCTAAGGCTACAAAGTGAGACTTTATCTCAAAAAATAACTTTGCTGAATATCAAAAATATAATTGGAGAGATTCTAGTTGTGTTTCAGTTGATAGCGTGCTTGCCTAGCGTTTAAGAAATTCTGGGTTTGGGCCGGGCGTGGTGGCACACACCTTTCATCCCAGCACTTGGGAGGCAGAGGCAGGCGGATTTCTGAGTTCGAGGCCAGCCTGGTCTACAGAGTGAGTTCTAGGACAGCCAGGGCTATACAGAGAAACCCTGTCTCGAAAAACCAAAAAAAAGAAAAAAAAAAGAAAAAAAGAAAAAAAAAAGAAAAAAAGAAAAGAAAAAGAAAAAAAGAAAAGAAAAGAAAGGAAGAAAGGAAGAAATTAATTCTGGGTTTGATCCTTTGATCCCTAACACCCCATAAACCAGTGCATGTCTGAAATCCCAGAATTTAGGAGGTGGAGGCAGGAGGATCAGAACTTAGAGGTCATTCTCAGTTACATTATGAGTTCTAGGACATCCTGGGTTACATGAGACCCTGACCCACCCACCCCCAAAAGGTAGATTATCTTATAGCAGAAATGGCCTATGTCAGTGAAAACTTTCTAAGCTGTGTTTATAGCTATGTGAAATAAAGTATGAGTTTGGAAGAAGTATACTTATGTTAGAATGGGTAATAACTTTGCTGGTTACTAAATTCTCCATGGTTTTGTAGACATTAGATTTTTCCCAAGAGTTGTGGAGTGATGTCATTGTTACCCATTCTACAAACTCTTACATGGGCTCCTCCTTTCTTAGCATGGCATTGTATGAATATCTGTGTCAACACTGATCTCAGAATTGTGTGACTCTGAGTGTAATGGGCAGCACCTAATGTGTAGGTGGTAAGTAGATGTCTGAGCTGCTAAAACCTGATGGCACCAGTTCTGATAAGGTTGAATGTAAGGGATTCGGGAAAACTCTTTTATCAAGAACTCCAAGAAACAACCAAAACACTGAATTAAGAGAGGCTAAATTAGTCTGGGGGCCTGTGAGATAGCTTAGTGGTGAAGGTGCCTCCACCAGGACCTGATAACCTGAACTCAGTTCCTGTTATCCATGAAGCAGGAGAGAGCCAGTTCTGGCAAGCTTTTACCATACACATGCACATGCACATGCACATGCACAATAGACCTTGAGAGTGTGAAAAGGGAACAGCAGTTAGGCTTGGAGGCCAAGTTTATAATCCCAGTATGTAGGGTCGCTGGGAACCCATGGCCATTCTGGGCTACAGAGTGATTTCCAGGTAAACTTGAGCTGCATCTTAGTAAAATCATGTCTCAAACAGCAAAGAGCCAGCCATGTGGCACATACCTGTAATCTTAACATTCAGGAGGCAGAGGCAGAAAGATCACAATTTAAAGGTCATTCTGTTCTACATAGTGAGTTCCAGGCCAGCCAAAGGTATAGTGTGAAACCCTGGCTCAAAAATAAAACAGCTGTGCAGTGGTGGCGCATCCCTTTAATCCCAGCACTTGGGAGGCAGAGGAAGGTGGATTTCTCAGTTCAAGGCCAGCCTGGTCTACAGAGTGAGTTCCAGGATAGCCAGGACTGCACAGAGAAACCCTGTCTCGAAAAACAAAAATAAATAAATAAAATAAAACAAAACAAAAGCTAAGCAAACATCAAACACAGTACGTGAGAATCGGAAGTGAAGCAGCAAAGACGTGAAGCCGATGTACTCTTACTGTGGCAGTTCCTAGACTGGGAGAAAGCATAGTGGCTAGGTCTACCAGTGTTGGGACAGAGGTGACCAAGAAAAGCTGGTCAGCAGAAGGAGCAGAGGCTCACTCTATTCACATGAGCCTGCATCCCCAATCAGGATTCTGAAGGCTGGTACGTTTTTGTTTTATTCTTCAGGTGTGGTGAGTAACGTGGTGTTTACCAGTCACACGGCGGAGCAGAGGCACCCTCTCCTTGTTCAGCTACAGACTCTCATCAGGGCTTCCAATCCTACCGCAGCCTTCATTCTTGCCGAAAATGGGATTGTCACAAGGTAAACTTGTACAGACTTCACTCTAGTGCCCAGCACCTGGCTGGCTCACAGGCTGTTCCCACTAAATCGCAGACACACATGATGGAAGGAAAGAGCATGCCAGTGCAGTGTCCTCTTACTTTCACATGTGTGCTAGTGCACGCGTGCGCATGTAAAAGAAACAGTATTTTTTTTTTTTTTTGGTTTTTCGAGACAGGGTTTCTCTGTATAGCCCTGGCTGTCCTGGAACTCACTTTGTAGACCAGGCTGGCCTCGAACTCAGAAATCTGCCTGCCTCTGCCTCCCGAGTGCTGGGATTAAAGGCGTGCGCCACCACGCCCGGCTCGTGTTATTATTTTTTAATGTATGTAGGTGTCTTCCCTCTATGTGTGTTTGTGCACTGCATGCATGCCTGGTGCCCATGGGGACCCGAAGAGGGGGTCAGATACTCTGGAACTGAAGTTACTGATGATTGTGAGCTACCATGTGGGTGCTAGGAATTCAACCAGGGCACTCTGGAAGAACAGCTAGTGCTCTTACCTGCTCTCCAGCCCTGCAAAGTGCTGGTTTTGTTTGTTGATGAAGCCCTGGCTGACTTGGAACTCAGAGAGACTTACCTGCTTCTGCTTACTAGGCTGTAAATGAAAATCAAGCAGCACTACCCTCTTCTGTGATACAGTACTTCTAATGCTAAAAAACTTCTACCGTCAAAGTCACCAGGGAGACCCTGCTTATCATCCTGCTATAATTGTTTAGATACCTTGCTCTGTCAGAGTCACTCATGCATTGAAGACTAGAAATCAGGACTGTCTCTGATGACTCATACATTAAGGTGTGAGAGAAGTGACCTGGAGAACACAGAGAAATGACCACTTTGCTTCATGGTCTTGGTCCAAACTGTGAACTAATAGAGGATTTGTAAAAGAGAAAAGGCACTTGTTATAAGCAATTTGATTTTCTCCATCGGCAGACTCAAAGGGATAGAGTATTTTATATAGTTTCAGTTTTTCAAACCATCTAAGTACCTTATGTATAAAAATATAACATATATATATACACATACACACACACATATATACATGTGTGTATGTGTGTGTGTGTATATATGTGTGTGTATGGCACAGTGTACATTCCTCAACTCAATCCCCAGCATTTGAGAACCCAAGATAAGTTCAAGTTCAAACCAGCCTGGGCTATATACTAAGACCCTATCTTAAAAACAAAAACCAGCCTTAGCAGGCAAGATGACTTAGCAGGTGACAGCACTTGCCACCAAGTGCGGCAGTCTGAGTTTGATCCCTGGAATTGACATTACAGAGGAGAGAAGTGCCTCCCACAGCTATTCTATAACATCCATACACCTACCATGGCCACAGGTGTGCACATGCCTTAGGCAAGGCAGCATTTGGGAGGTACACCTCTGTGGGCCTTGGTATGGAAGACAGAGGTCAACTTCAAGTGTGAACCCACAAAAAATAAATTTAAAAGAAAACAGTTTTAGTATCCAGTCAGTAATGCCTCAGTCAGTAAAGCACGTGCCGCACACGCATGAGGACCTCAGGGCAGCCCTCAGCACCCATCCGTGTAAAAGGCTGAGCAGAGTGGGGCATGCTTGCCAGCAAGCAACACCCTAGACATAAGTCGGCTAGCTGGAGACGTGACTCTGTGTATGCACCACATGCTTGCTTGGTGCCTGGGAAGGTCAGACGCGGGAGTGAAATCCCCTGGAACAAAAATTATGGATGGTTGTGAGCCACCAGGAGATCCTTGAATCAAACTCATGTCCTTGTAAGAATAACAAGTGTTCTGAGCCAGCTCTCCAGCCCCCACCTTTACATTCTTAAGCTCTGGCAGTTACTCTGTTGACCAAATGATTAAACCACAGAGGCAGTAATGGGGCATTCTGCTGTCATGTGCCTCTCTGCTGTAAGTTAGTGATGACACCACCACCTAGTACTGATCCCCATCACCACACAGACCAGGCTTGGTGCTTCGTGACTGCAATCTCAGCACCTGAAAAAGGAAAGGCAG
Source organism: Mus minutoides (assembly GCA_902729485.2). Lineage (NCBI taxonomy): Eukaryota > Metazoa > Chordata > Mammalia > Rodentia > Muridae > Mus > Mus minutoides. The sequence goes on along the minus strand of LR749937.1, from coordinate 834,381 downwards.
GGGGATCAGGTCATCCTCAGCTACTTAGTGAGTTCAAGGCCAGCCTGGGCTATGGGAGACCTTGTATCAAAAAATAAAAATTGTTTTGATTCAGTGAGTTAGGGAAAGGGCCTGAAATTTTACATTTACTACTGCTGATTATAGAACTAAATTCCTCAGGTATAATAGTATATTGTAGTCCTGTAAGAGAAAGTATCCTTTTTATTTTGGTTTTTGGTAGTTTTTGTTTCATTTTGTTTTGTTTGTTGTGAAACAGGATCTCTGTGTAGCCTAGCTGGTCTGAAACTCACTCTGTATGTGGAACCAAGCTGTCTTCAAACCCACAGAGATCTGCCTGCCTCTGCTTACAAGAAGAGGATGTGTATTGAAGTATTTAGAAGTGAACTGTGGTGCATACAGCTAATTGTCCTGTGTCAGGAAAAAAAGTATGCATGTGTGGGGAGGAAACAGGTGAACACTGACACAATCCTGAGTAACCCGGTCTTCTCTGTGTTTTTAAAGGAATGAAGACATTGAGCTGATTCTCTCAGAAAATAGTTTCTCGAGTCCCCAGATGCTACGTTCTCGATACTTACTGTTCCCCGGCTGGCAAGTATCTTTACTGAATTGTAGCTTTAAGAAGAAATGGTTTATTTATCTACAGCAGAGAAAGCAAAAATGAGACTAGCAGATACTCTTCACAAGGGTCACATGTGTTAACTGGGATAACGTGCCATGCTCTAGTAGCCCAGTCAGGGGGCCAGTGCCCCACATCAGAGCCTTTCTGAACGTTGCCATTCAGGAGGTCATCCTGCAGGCGCTGAGTATACTACTTTGTTGTGTCATGGAACCAAGACTTGAACTCCCAAAGTAGAAACGCCTTCTACCCAATAGTCGGTCCTCTTGCCTTCTCATCTAGAGGTAGGTTCTGCTAATGAGGTCTATGGACTGTTGTCTGCAGCTGCCTCACAACTCACAGCCTCTCCCAGGAATGAGGAAAGGAGCGAGCCATTTAAAGTCTACCGTAGACTTGCTCACCACTGTCGCCTGAGCTATTCCCGGGGCATGCACTGTTCTAAGACTGCTGTAGACTTGCCACACAGCTGCTGAGTGTAATGTAAATATACATTAGTAAAACTCAAACAAGCACATGCTGCCCAGCGGCTTCTGCAAGTTCCTGGTCCACAATGTCAAGGAGCTGGAGGTGCTGCTGATGCGCAACTAATCTTACTGTGCTGAGATTGCTCACAAAGTGTCCTCTAAGAACCGAGAAGCCATCGTGGAAAGAGCAGCACAGCTGGCCATCAGTCACCAATCCCAACGCCAGGCTACGCAGTGAAGAAAATGAGTAGATGGCTTGTGTGCATGGTTTGTGTTTAAATAAAATCACAAAAACTGCAAAAACAAACAAACAAACAAACAAACAAACCTCAAACAAAATGTAGAGTTCCTCTTGGCTGCACTATGGCTAGTAGCCACAGCCCTGGGCAGCATTCCCACAGTGGCAGGGAGCTCTGCCACGCACTGCTAAGCTCTGCTGTTCAGGACAGCTTCAGAGCTTTGCCAGTCTGGACTTTTTTTTTTTTTTTTTTTTTTTTTTTTGGTTTTTCGAGACAGGGTTTCTCTGTATAGCCCTGGCTGTCCTGGAACTCACTCTGTAGACCAGGCTGGCCTCGAACTCAGAAATCCACCTGCCTCTGCCTCCCACCACTGCCTGGCACCAGTCTTGACTTCTTTATTCTCATATCAGCATAATATATAATAAATGCTATTATTGTTTCCATTTTATAGATGAGATAACAGAAGCAGCAAGAAGGTCATTGATGTATCCAAGGAACGACTAGTAACTTAAAGAGCTAGGTTCCAACCAGGTTATCTGAGTCCAGAGCCCACTTTGAAGACCCAGCCCTCCCATTCCCTAGGCTAGTCTTAAACTCGCTACCTTTCCTGCTCTCTCCTGCCTTCAGCTATCAAGTACTGGGAGTGCAGGCTTGGTCCCCTACGCTAAGCTTTGTGAGGTGTGTGTGTGTGTGTGTGTGTGTGTGTGTGTGTGTGTGTGTGTTTGAGATAGGATCTCAGTATATACCCTAGGCAGCCCTCTTGTTTCAGTTTCCTGAGTGCCAGAATTAAGGCTTGAGCCACCGTATCTAGCTCTAAACCTATCCTCCCTCCTTCCCCCCCCCCTCTGTTTCTGTGTATTGAGCAAACGTAAGTGTGTGTGTGCAAGTGCACTTGTCTGTGCCTGAGCTCATAGAGACCACTAGTCAACATCAGGGGCTTCTCTCTATATTTTGAGACAATGTCTCTTATCTCTATAAACCTGGAGCTCACTGTTTTGGCTACACTCACTGGCCAGCAAGCCCTTAGGACACCTCCCCACCACGCCCAATCTCATCCCAACACATGTAGTTTATGTGAGTGCTGGTGATTTAAATGTGGATTCTGATATTGGTATGGCAAGCACCTTCCATAGAGAGCCATCTCTCCCACCCCAGAGCCTGTTTTATTGAGTCCTTACTGCATTTGTCCCCATATACAATGGTTACAAAGGTTTAGTAGAAGACATTGTTAAAACTTGGTGAGAAGCCGGGCGTAGTGGCACACGCCTTTAATCCCAGCACTTGGGAGGCTGAGGCAGGCGGATTTCTGAGTTCGAGGCCAGCCTGGTCTACAGAGTGAGTTCTAGGACAGCCAGGGCGATACAGAGAAACCCTGTCTCAGAAAAAAAAAAAAACAAAAAAAAAAAACCTTGGTGAGAGCCGGGCGTGGTGGTGCACGCCTTTAATCCCAGCACTCGGGAGGCAGAGGCAGGTGGATTTCTGAGTTCAAGACCAGCCTGGTCTACAGAGTGAGTTCCAGGACAGCCAGGGCTAGAGACAGGGACAGAGACAGGAACAGAGAAACCCTGTCTCAAAAAAAACAAAACAAAACAAAACTTGGTGAGAATTAAACTCTGGTATTTTCTAGATTATCTTTGCTTCCTTACTTCCTCCAGGCACTTTGTTCAGACACAGCCCCTCTACTACCAATTATTTATGTGAATTTAAAAACTGATTGCACTATGCTGTAAAACAAGACAAATGGTTTTTAAGCTGAACAGCGGTGGCCCATGCCTTTAATCCAAGGCCGGTCTATAGCATAAGTTCTAGGACAGCCAGGGCTTACACAGAGAACCATCTGTCATGGGCGGGGGAGAAAAGTTTTTTTTTTTAAAAAAAAACTTAGTTTAAGGTCTGGCCTTGGTTGCTTGCCCATCATTTCAGAGACTGAGACTAAGATCACTATGAGTTCTAAGCCAGAAAGACCCTGTCTCAAAATATAAATAATCTCAGGTTGAGATCTAAAAATCAGGCTGAGCGTGATGTCACACACCTTTAATCCCAGTACTTGGGAGACAGAGGCAGGCAGATTTCTGAGTTCGAGGCCAGCCTGGTCTACAGAGTGAATTCCAGGACAGGCAGAGCTCCACACACACACAAAAAAACCCTGTCCCAAAAAAACAAAACAAAAACGAAAAAGTGTTCCAACAGTTTGGTGGGACTGGGAAATAGCTTAGTTGCTGGGACACTAGGCCAGCACACACACACACACACACACACACACACACACACACCTTTAATCCCAGCACAACTAGGACTATTCAGAGAAAACCTATCTTGAAAAACAAAAATAAACCAAAACAAAAAACACAGAGCCCCCAGTTCAGTTCCTAGCGTCATATAAACTAGGTGGTGCCTTGTGGTTTTAATCCCTGCTTGTAGTAGACAGGTCCTAAGTTTCAGCTCTTCCTTGGTTACATAACAAATGTGCAGCTAACCTGAAATAGAGAAGACTCTAGTTCACGGGGGCGGAGGGGGGGGGGGCGCAGAGAGAGTATCTTGTAAGCGCAATAGTGTATAAGTGAGGAGAGCAGATCAGACCTCACAGAACAGATGGCCCCTTGCTCATCCAGAGGGAGCACATAGAACACTAAAACCCCAGCCAGTGAGCCAATAAGATGGGAGCAAAAGCTTACTGTGTATATACCTGAGTCTGACAAAGAATTAAAAATAAAAGTTAAAAATGCTTGTCCTTACATATTCAAAAATATTTTAAGGTATGAAGGTAAATTTGACGCTGGATCCGTCTTTCCACTAATGGTTCAGATCTGTGTGTGGTTTGACCGTCCCCTGGAGAAAACCCGCTTTGTGAGCAAGTGTAAAGGTAAGCTGTGACGGGGTTCACCCAGATGGAAGCTGTCCCTTCCCCGTGTCACCCCAGATGGAAGCTGTCCCTTCCCCGTGTCACCCCAGATGGAAGCCGTCCCTTCCCCGTGTCACCCCAGATGGAAGCTGTCCCTTCCCTGTGGCCTCGTTTCAGTCAGTGTCCTTGGTGTTTTCTCAAAAGCAGGCTGGGGGTCTGATGAGCTCAGTGCTCATTTCCGATCATTTATGGCCACATTTTGATCACTCCGTGGGAATAGTGGCAGGGCCCTGAGTGGGAGGGATGGGGGTAGCAGCTCTGAACCCTGAGCCCTTCCTCTGGCCCTGACCTTCCCAGCTATGTTGGCCTAGGCTTGACCTCTGCTTCCAGGTAGCTGACACCCCTGTCCTTTTCCTCCACCAGCAATTCAGTCTTCCATCAAGCCCAGTCCCTTCTCTGGAAACATCTACCACATCCTTGGCAAAGTGAAATTTTCAGGTAAATGGGGTGAGTCCTGGTAGTATGGACACTCACAGCTCATGATGTCTTTTGTCTTCTGGCGTTGCTCTGCTCCAAGGACCTCCTGCTCCAGTCCTGTCTTCCCACAGTGGAGAATCTGCCCTCTGCTCTTGAGTAAATTCACTCACATCTCCAGCTCCCACATTCTGAAGAACTGCACCCCATCCCTTGAGTCACCCATGGCCTCCCTCTACCCTTCTTCCAGCCCTGAGGAGAGGCTGCCACTTCCCTGAGTGTCACTGTCAGTGCAGATGCCATGGGGAATGGTCCAGCTTTTCCTCTTGCCTACCTGGCCTTTTATTCCTCTTATGTTCCTCTGTCCAGGTAACAGTATGTCCGATTACCCACATCAACCAAGTCAAAAACTTGTACCTCATCCTTTCCATCGTGCCAATTCTTAGGAATCTGTCAACCTGCCTACACTGTTCCGTGGAACATTGTTTTGGTATTTGGTCTCAGGGACAAATATGTTCTCTGTGCAGATTCTGAAAAGACCATGGAGGTCTGCCACAACACTTTAACCAACTCCCTGACCATTGTGCCAGTTTTGGAGGGACCCACACCACCCCCCAACTCAAGAAGCACCCCTCAAGACAATGGGCAGCCAGAATGCTACCTTGTGTTCATTGGCTGCTCCCTGAAGGAGGACAGCCTCAAAGACTGGCTTCGACAGTCAGCTAAGCAGGTGACTTACCAAATCTACACTGCTGCGCACGCACAGGTGTGACCAGCACACCCTACGGAGCCTCTCACCCTTCCTCTGTACCTCAAGACCCAGCCAACACTTTTAGGGACAGTTGGGATTAGAAGAAGCCTTTGGAATCAAACTTCAGGCAGACATGGCAGTACTACTGTATTGGGGAGGTGGGGGGCTTTTTTTTTTTTTTTTTTCTGAACAAGGTCTCTCTGCCTTGGCTCTCGTGGAACTCACTCCATAGACCAGGCTGGCCTCAAACTCAGAGATTCACAGCTGCCTTTGCCTCCCTAGTACTAGGTGCAAAGGCGTGCACCACCTCACCTAACTTGGGTTTTTTGTTGTTTGTTTTGTTTTGTTTTGTTTTGTTTCTAAGACAGTTTCTCTGTGTAGTCCTGGCTGTCCTGGAACTTGCTCTGTAGATCAGGCTGGTCTCAAACTCAGAGCTCCTCCTGCCACTAGAGTGCTGAGATTAATGATAGTGTAGTTTTCATTGTTTTATTTTATGTGTACAGGTGCTTTGCCTGCATGTATGTCTGTACCACATGAATGCCTGGTGGAGGCCACAAGAGGTCAGATCTCCTGGAACTAGAGATAACAGATAATTTTTGCACTGGAAATCAAATCCAGGTCCTCTGGAAGAGAAGCCAGTGTTCTTAACTGCTGAACCATCTCTCCAGCCCCAATACTGTCTATTTTTTTACACCCAAATTCTCTAGAAGCTGTGGGTGCTCAGCCTCCTAGCACAGAGGATATTGGTGCTTTGGCCTATCTTGGAACTCCAGGAATAGAGTTGCTGGGTCCTAGATCTTTTTACATTGGTGATCGTCTTCTCGGAGCGGTGAGCTTTCTCACGTTGATGAGTTCTTCCGCCTTTGCTTCTGTTTTAGGAAGTGTTTTAAGAGGTTGGCTGTGTGAACTGTGGTTAGGCTGAACCTTACTATGTCAACTAGACTGCCTTCAAATTTTTAGTCCTCTTGCCGGGCAGTGATGGCGCACGCCTTTAATCCCAGCACATTGGGAGGCAGAGGCAGGCAGATTTCTGAGTTCGAGACCAGCCTGGTCTACAGAGTGAGTTCTAGGACAGCCAGAGCTACACAGAGAAACCCCCTGTCTCGGAAAAAGGAAAAAAAAAAAATTTTTTTTTTTTTTTTAGTCCTCTTGTTTCAACCTTCAAAGTACAGGGATTACAGGTATATGTCACCACTCCCTGTTTCAGAGAAGGTCTTAACTGTTATAGACTGGAATTTCAGGCTGCTTTTTATCTGTCATTGCTGTGGGTTTTACATGAGAATCTGCCAAGAGGCAGGATTGTGCCTATTTGTAAAGCACTGAGTTTGGCTACCATTTGGTCCTGGCTATCTTGCAGAGCTCTGGTGGGAAAGTCATTTCCTCTGGAATAGAAAAGCCAAATAGCATGTGCACAAAAGCCAGTTCATGCACTCTTCCTTCCTCTGGGATCTTTGAGATGTAACTGGCCCCAATCTCTTTGGAGCCTTCAGCTACCCTTGTGATCCATTAGTTCTGTTGAAATGTCTGTTTTCTCTACATCTGCATAGAGGCCTCAGAGGAAAGCTCTGAAAACCAGGGGCATGCTGACCCAGCAAGAGATCAAGAACATCCATGTGAGTGCCCTGCCCTAGTGTCCCCTCCATGGCTTGTGCCAGACTTGTTCTGCTCTCTTGGGTTCCCAGAGTAAGGGGCTATTTGTAGGTGTCCTGGCAGTCTTTCTTTTCTTGGGAGACAAGGGGGGGGAGGAAGTGGTCAAGGAGCCTAACCTTGAAGCTTCAGAAAGTGGAGTGGCCACAGCTGCCAAGACCATGGATAAAGTGGAAAGGATCTGGTACCTGTAAGTAGTGTTACAAGATCTCTGCTTAAGATGAATTGCACAGAAGTCATCTGAGGCCCAGAAGAAAGCTATATAGATAGAGCTGTTCATGGGAAGGCTATGGGATACTAAAGCCAAGATGAGGTTTTCTGGGTGATCCTTCCTAATGGGAGATTGACTTCTAAGCTCCTTTCCCAAGCCCATGCCCTTGGAGGCCTTTTTATCAAGGCAAAGGTCTTGGGACAAATGACCAAAAGCCACAGCCAGAGCCCCATCATGGGCTGTCACTAGTCCCAACGTCTGTGCAGTATGCTTGGTGCCTAAAGAAGCCAGAAAAGGTTCAGACCCCTGAAACTGAGTTACAGGTCATGGATGTGCTTGGAATTAACCCTGGGTCTTCTGAAAGAACAGCTGGTTCTCTTAACTACTGAGCTACCTATGCAGTTAGCTGACCTGGAACTCACTATGTAGACCAGGCTAGCCTCAAACTCCTACAGATCCATATACCTCTACCTGCAGGGTGCTGGGATTAAAGGTGTGGGCCACCATAACCAGCACTAGTTATTTGTTTTGAATGAATGAATAAATGAAATGATAAAAAGTTGTCAGATAATGCAACAGGATTCTTTTCCAACAGGTGAAACGCCACTTGGACCCCCTACCTGCAGGCTACTTTTACAATGGCACCCAGTTTGTTAACTTCTTTGGGGACAAGACTGATTTTCACCCACGTATCCTTGGAAACAGTTTGGTTGTAGTGTTGAAGATCTGGGAGATATAAGCATCTCCTGCAAAATGGGGGGGGGGGTCTGCTAGGACCACCACAGCTATGCCCTAGGAGCAGGCAGGGTCTGCAGTTCTGGGAGGCTGGCAGGGACAAACCCCATAGGCATGCATTCCATGTTGGTGTTAAATCTGCCCTTTACTGAGCAGTTGTGTGGTTTGTAGGCGGCATTGGTAACAACAGGGTCATGATGAACAAACTGAAGATAGCCTGTTAGAGCAGTCCATGTGTGAAGAGATTGACAGGGTGCAATGTGGGGCTATGAGCTTCAGTCTGCTAATAAAACTCAAAGGCTTGGGTGTAGGACTTGGCAGTACCTGCTACCCTCCTCGTGGCTATGATGCTTTTTGGCAGATACTTTGGTTTCCTACGCCACACCTGCCCACAAGATTCCCTAGGATGAGCTGCCCTTCTTGTCCTCCAGGTTTACACTTCACCTCCTTAACCAGGTGCCAGTCATGGACCAGTTCATGAATGATTATGTGGAAGAGGCCAATCGGGAGATCGAGAGGTACAACCGCGAGCTGGAGCAGCAGGAATACCGGGACCTCTTTGAGCAGAAACCAAAGCCCTAGAGAAAGCTGGGCCCGTGCCCACCAGAGATGAATGAATGAATGGGTGTCCAGCTTTCCTGGAGGCCCCTTCGGAAGGGGCTGTCTCTGTCCTCCCTGGCCTGTTCCTGCCAGTGTAGTACATATTGTCTGTATTCTCTCTTCTCTCTGCACCATGAAAGGCATTGTGTGGACCACTGAGTGAGGGCAGGCACAGGATGAGCAGCTAGCTAGCACTGCCCTGTGAACCAGCAGCTCTAGGTGTCTGGTAAAAGACTCCATTGGACCGATGGACACCATGTAAGGCTGAGGAAAAGCCTTTGGTGTAGCTGCTGGTATTTAGAAGGACCCTGGTTCTCTAAGCAGTGGCCAGGCAGAGATCCACAATGCCTTCTAGATGAGAGCATTTCTGTGGGATGAATGGAAGTAAGATATGATGCTTTCTAGAAATGCAAGGCTCCTTCACTAATAGCAGCACCTCGGGAGGTTGGTCTTTGAGTTCCTCTGTGGCATCACTTGGTTCTCTAATTTAGGGAGAAGAGCAGGCCTGCTGCTCGAGCCCTGGAGTCCCTCACCTCCCAGTTAAGGTGGATAGCCTATAACTAGCTTGGACCCAGGGTCTAACCGTTTGGGGACTGTTGGTCTCTAGCACCCAGTCTCCCCACCTCCTGCTAATACATTTCAGAAAACCTCCCAGAACTGCCCCTGGCCCTGAATTTGTTTACTTGGTTCCCAAGGTCCAGGAATTTGAAAATTTCTGATATCCAAATTAAAATTCCCTCCAGTGATTTTGATTTAGGTTGGACCGAACAGCAAAGGTAAACTAACTTGCATCCCTAAGACTGACCTTGCTAATTAGTGTGAGGAATAAGGTCACTAAAGGTGAAGTCTGCTAGGATTTGAGTGCCTCTGCTGCTGGACTGTAAACGTTTTCTGAGTTTCATGTACCTTTTGCATGCCTTAGAAGAAGCACATAGTAAAACCAGCATAGTGTTCTGTAATGTAGAGGGGTTTTTGAGAAAGGGCCTGGCACAGAGGAGAGGTAAGATGGAGCATATGGGTCCGTGGGCCTGGTAACAAATAGCAAAGTAGTAATCAAGGACTTGTCAATAAAATATACTTGTGTTGGGGAAGAAAAATTGGAAGCTGAACAAACCAAATTACAAGTCCCATTGGGTAAGAAATCTTGCATTTAAAAAGCTTGTGAAACTCAGGCCCATATGCTTCAGTCCCAGCTCCAAAATACGGTGGTGACAAGGCCCTCCTGTTGAGCTCTAGTCTGGGAGTCCCTGACTTCTGGCTGGGAATCAATAGCATAGATCTTAAGTGCAATTGATTAATAAGCAATGAGTTATTATAGCTCCCTTTATCTTCACCAAGCTCTTTTTAAAAACTAAACTTTGAGCTAGCAGCCTTAGAAAAGGGAAAGGGGATCACAAGCTATGGGGGGTTGGGGGGGGGGGAACCACAGGCCAGTTCATTTCCTGCAGAGTTACTGTGAAGTTTTCAGTGGAGGCTCTGGATTAAGAGCTCAGCTGCTTTGGCCTGGCAGTCTGGCTGCTGCACAAAACGAGTTTTTAAAGAGGGGTTGGGGCGTGCTACGTGGTGAGCTTGGTTTCTGACCCTTGTCCATAGCCATGTGCTTTCACCAACCTGCCCCACTGCCCCCATTCCTCTCGTTCGTTAGAGGGAAAACCAATTACCTCAACTTGAATATGAAACTGTGGTTGAAGAAAAGGCAGAACGAACGTTCAGCAGTTTCTAAGCCAAGAGGGCAAGCTAGCCGAAGGCTCCATAGGTGCTTCCTAGCCTGCTCAGGCGTCTGGGTGGCACCAACCACACACTGAGTTCTGGGGACTAGGAGAGGGGTCTGCTTGCTCCTCTAGGTCAAAGAGTGTGGTCTGAGGCTATCTCCAGCGGGAAATCCATGATAGAGTCTTAGTCTCTACTCTTCGAAGTGGGTATCAGGGACCCAGCAAGGACTTTAGGGATCAGCTCCCAGGACAGACAGAAGCCCTCCCGGCTTTCTCCCGGCTTTCCTGTTAGCAGCTTGGGTTCTTATCACAGAATGAGTGTGATAGTGGTGCGGTCACTGAAGTTATGGGCAGTTTTGTTTTCCTGCGGGATTTCCCTTTGTTGACTGGAGGGAGACTAGAAAGCAAACATTGCAAGCAAGTCGGCCCCAGCAAGGCCGAAGGTTCTCTGACCTGAGGCCCAGACACCAGCCCTTCAGGCTGTGATCAATACAAATGTCCCTCCTAAATCCTGTTAGGATTTTGGAGAATTTTTGCACAGTAATAAGCTCTGGCTTCTCAAAAGGGAAAAGTTCAATTCAAAGACTGTAAACTGTTAAGTATTCCAGCCATGCTGCTGACAAGTTGGATAGCTGTACCTCAAAAAAAAAAAAATAGGTGGGGAGTGGCTTTCTCATTGTCCCACACCGTCAAATACTAATGAAGAGCTCACTTACGTGCCAAAATTCACTTTTATACTAGTTTTTCAATGCTTTAATATTTGTAACTTAAATTTTAAAATTCATATTTACAAACACTACTATAACTTCAGTGAAACTGAATTGTGTGATTGAAACTTTTTGCTTATTATAGTATTTATTACACTACTTAATTCAGTAAATATATAAAAGTAGCTTTCAATTTATTTTTATATTATTTTACATGTTTTTATCTGCAGTTATCTGTGAATTTCACTTGGAGATTAAGATGTAATACTAAGGACCAATAAACTGTCACTCAACAAGTACCTCTGTCTCCTAGTGTTCCTGGTGTGGCTTTGGAGGGTGGAACCCTGGGTACTGGAGACTTTCTCAGTCTGGCTTTGATGTTCCTGGCTAGGACTGCTGAGGGAGGGGCCCTGGAGGCTCACACTGGAGCCCTCAGCACACCTTCAGAGGGTAAAATCACATCACACAGTCACCTGCCCTGGCTTACACACTTGAGGAGCCCTGGGAGCTGGAGACACAAAACTGACTGTCCTAAAGAAAAGCTACACACACACACACTACATACACACAGACTCCTCTCTTCTAAGGCCACAGACTCCTCTCTTCCAAGGCTCAGGGTGAGCTCACACCCCCATTCCCTCCACCTGTTTTTTTTTTTTTTCTTTTTGTTTGTTTGGTTGTTGTTGTTCTAATAGGATGATGTCCTGTAGTCCAAGCTGGCCTTAAATTTGCTATCTAACTGGGGCTGGAGAGATGGCTTAGCGGTTAAAAGCACTGACTGCTCTTCCAGAGGTCCTGAGTTCAATTCCTAGCAACTGGATGTGAAGATGATCTGGCTGTGACATCTGTCACCACATTGATTGCCAGGGTTGATTAGGCTGATCTGGCTGGCTAGGTGGGTGTCCCCTTCCTCCCTCACTGCTCCACATGCGTCCCTCCTGAAGCAGCTTCCAGTACACTAGGTCTAAGAGAACAACCTTCCCAGAATAGAGGAGAACCAGTTTTCAGTCAAGGGTATAAGAGTAGCTGCGCTCTCCTGCTAGAATCATCAATTCCCAGCAACCACATGGTGGCTCACAACCATCTGTAATGGGATCCAATGCCCTCTTCCGGTATGTCTGAAGACAGTAGCAAGGTACTTACATAAAACAATAAGTCTTTTTAAAATGTTTTTTGCTATGTAACAGAGGCTGGCCAAGAACTCCTGATCTGTTTTCCCAAGGAGAAGGTTAATAGGTACAAGCCACCATGCTTACTCCCCTACTCTGAGGGCCTGGCAAGGCTCCCGTTGGCACAGTGCCTTCATGGGTTGGTCAACTCTTTACAAGCCCTGTGGGTTTGCCTTGTCAGTGTAACTTTATAAATGTGGGCAACTAAGTCACCAGCAGGTAGAATAATTGGCACAGAACTAGGGACACTGGCAGGCCTAGTTAAATCCGGAAGCGCTTCTGAGTGGGGCCTCCAAAGTTGGCCCAGGTGTTTACAGCACTAAAGGAAGAAAACAAACATACAAATGGGTGTGAGGCTTGCACCACTGGGCTCCCAGTTACCACGCATCCCCAGCCCCAAAGCTGAGAGCAGGGAAAGGTCAGCTCTCCAGGCAGCCTGGCCCAGAGTGCCTGCTTCCTGTCCTTCCCACAGGGACCCAAGGCAAAGGGAAGCACCCTAGGGGCAGCTTTGGGAGTTGGCCGGAAGAGGAGGAGTCTAAGGGCAGGCATTCTTTTTTTTTTTTTTTTTTTTTGGTTTTTCCGAGACAGGGTTTCTCTGTATAGCCCCAGCTGTCCTGGAACTCACTCTGTAGACCAGGCTGGCCTCGAATTCAGAAATCCACCTGCCTCTGCCTCAGAGTGCTGGGATTAAAGGCGTGCGCCACCATGCCCGGCCCAGGGCAGGCATTCTAAAACAGCTTGGAGGGCTTGGGAGTTGAGGTGCCACACTACATGGAAAGGTTTGGGAGATGTGGAAAGGGGTGACAGCAGTAACTCTGTCCCTGCAGCAAGCCCTCTTGCTCACATCTTAGACCACGAGCCCAAGTGTTTGTCTTTGCAGAAGACCCCAGGACCTGGAGGCAGACTGGCAAAGACTTCCCAGGAAGGGTTTGTGGGGAAGTGCCAGAGTGTCAGAGGCTTGCTTCCCAGCCCCTCATGGCTGATCTCCAGGAAGCCCCTGCAGGGCTCTTCATCAACCAGATTCCTGATTGAGTTTCACAGTCAGTGCTGTCTGGAGTCTTTTCTAGTACATGTTCTAGGAAGGGTGGGGTTTTTTGTTTTCGGTTTTCATTGTTAATGATTGTAATGATTTTTGACCTAGGAAAGAAAAACTTTAACAACATTCTAAAGCCAGTCATGGTGTGGCACAGACCTATAATCCAAGCAATTTGGTAGGAGGAGCAGGAATTTTAAGGTTAACCTTGGCTATGTAATTTGAGACCAGGCTGGGCTACGGGAGCTTTTGTCTTTAAAATAGTATGACAAGGTAGTTGGCTAGCACAACTCACTGAACAAAGTGTGTGTGGGCTTTGTTTTCTTTTTCTCTTCAAGCAAGACAAACGTAAAGTTGAGTGGGTAGGAGAGTGAGGGAATATCTGGAAAGAGTTGGGAAATGGGAAAGAATAAAATCAAAATATATTGTTTGAAATTCTAACAAAGAAAAAGAAAAGAAAAAGAAAAAAAAAAGCTGGGCAGTGGTGGTACATGCCTTTAATCCCAGAACTTGGGAGGCAGAGGCAGGTGGATTTCTGAGTTCGAGGCAGCCTGGTCTACAAAGTGAGTTCCAGGACAGCCAGGGCTATACAGAGAAACCCTGTCTCGAAAAAGAAAGAAAAGGAAAGGAAAGGAAAGGAAAGAAAGAAAAAAGAAAGAAATTCTCAGAAAATTAAGTCTTAGGGACCTATTCATTTATTTATTTATTTTTAATCTATCAACTGGAGAATCGGCTCAGTTTCAGGACCTCAGTTCGATCCCCAGGGGAAAAAAAAAGTTAGCCAGGTTACAGTAGCGCTTGCCTTCTTCCTGGCACTAAGGAGGCAGAGGTAGACAGATTTCTGGGAGTTCAGAACCAGCCTGGTTTATAGAGCTAGTTCCAGGACAGCTAGGGCTACACAGAGAAACCCTGTCTTCAAAAACAAACAAAAAAAGAAACAAAAAATCTGGGGCTGAGCCAGGCGAGGTGGCAAAAGCCTTTAATCCCAGCACTGGGGAGGTAGAGACAGGCAGATTTCTGAGTTCGAGGCCAGCCTGATCTACAAAGTAAGTTCCAGGACAGCCAGGGCTATACAGAGAAACCCTGTCTCAAAAAAAAAAAAAAAAAAAAAAAAAATCTGGGGCTGAAGAAATGGCTTTTCAGCCACCTGGCGTACTGGGGAGAGGTGACTCTGGTTTAGAGCACCGGCTCCTCTCCCAGGGAACCTGGGTTTTATTCCCACCACCCACACAGTCGTTCACAACCATCTATACCTCCAGTTCCAGGAGAATTATCCAACACCCCCTTTGGCCTTCACACACACTAGCCACACAAGTGGTGCACAGAGATATACATGAAGACAAAACACCCAAGCACATAAAAAGTAAAAATTAAGTCGATATGGTAGCATGTATATAAAAGCAGCACTCAGAGACAGAACCAGGTAAGGCCTCTGAGCTCACTGACCAGCCAGCCTAGCCAACTTGTCAAATTCCAGATGACAAGAAACTGGGAGATGGGAGGGGGGGGGGAGTGAATGACAGTGAGGAACTTGACAGAGGAAGAGTGTCCTCTGGTCTGCACATGCATGCATATAAGCACAGGCATATATACACATACCAGAATACTTCTCAGGCTTGGGATGCACCGTAGTAGGTAGGGTACTAGCCCAGCATGCAAGAAGCCCTGGGTCCCATCCACAGTGCATAAACCAGGCACAGTGGCACACACTTATAATCCCAGCACTGGGTGGCGGTAGAGGCAGGCAGACCAGGATTTTAAGGTTTTTCTAACAGCACAGAGTTTTAAACCAATGTGGGTTACATGAGTCCCTGTCTCAAAACATAAATAGTAATGGCTATAGAGGTGTCTCAGTGGCTAAGAGGACTTGTTACAGCCGAGCAGTGGTGGCACGCGCCTTTAATCCCAGCACTTGGGAGGCAGAGGCAGGCAGATTTCTGAGTTCAAGGCCAGCCTGGTTTACAGAGTGAGTTCCAGGACAGCCAGGGCTATAAAGAGAAACCCTGTCTCGAAAAAACCAAAATAAATAAATAAATAAATAAATAAATAAATAAATAAATAAAACCAGGACTTGTTACTCTTGCAGAGGACCCAGGGTCCATTCTTAGCCTCCATATCGTGGCTCTCAGGCATCTAAAACTCTGGCACCAGTCACCAACATACACGGTGGCCAACACTCCATAAATAAAATATCAAATTATTAGTAGTATGTACATTAAAATTAGCCAGACATGGTGGCACAAGTCTTAAATTCCAGCACTTGGGAGGCATGAATGAAAGTTTGAGGCCAGTCTCAGGTAAATAGCAACTTCCAGCCTGGCAGGACTACATAGACCCTGTGTTACTCAGAATAACTCACACTTCCTGCCCCCCCCCCCACACACAAACACAAACTGACCAAAGGCTGTGTGGTTCCTCTGTGCACCAGTGTACCAGGGAAGTCTATTTGACAAATCTTCTTTTTCTCTTTCAAACATACTTATGTGGGAGGAGGCAAGGTTGCTGCTCCAGGTTGGTGATAGTAAAAAGCAGACTAACCAAAGAGCCATTTTGAAGGAGCAGTTGGTGACAAGACAAGACAATGACTGGCCAGATAGAGCCAAAGGGATGACTTGGAGGTAAAAGTGGAAAAAGCCAAGATGGAAAAAAACCCAATGTTCTGAAACAATGCCAAAAATGTCTCATTCTCCAAAACTCTGAAGAAACATAAATGTGTTTATCAACAGATCCTCCTTCCCCCTCCTAGGACTCGGAATTGCTAAACTGATCAGCTTAAAGCAAAAAGTGCATGAGGCTCAAAGATTTTATTTCATATTGAGTGTAAATCTGCAAAGCGGGAAAGAACTAGGCCGGCAGCTTTGAGTCCGACAGTTTTGAGCACGCATCTCCTTTACCACACAGTGACAGCCGAGTTTCCTGTATCAGTAAAGAATTTGAAGTTTTTCCTCTCGTTTCTGTATCTTGAGAAATTACATCTCTGAAATTTCATGCCTGGGTGAATGTTCAAATAATAGAGAAATAAGGACAACGGGAAACAGGAAAGATGGATTGATAAGGAAACTGTTTCCATCTGAGACTAAGTCTTCATGGAATTTTCTAGCTAAAAAGACTCATTTCTGGGGACAAGTCAGTTTGTAAGGTTCTTGCTAAGGACCTGGCTTCTATCTGGAGCACCCACAAAGAAAACAAAACGGTAACCCAGTGTTGACTGGGAAGTGGAGGCAGGGAGATCCTGACCAGCAACCTAGCTTAGCTGGGGAGCCCAGGTACCAATGAGAGACAAGGTACCCAGTACCTGGGTTCAGCAGGCAAGGTGGCCTCTGGCCTCTGAGTTTGTCCATACAACTGCACACACACACACACACACACACACACACACACACACACACACACACCTCCATTTTTAACATCTTTGTTTCTATTTATTTTTGTTGTTTTAGTGTTTGTGGTTTTGTTGTGTCTTGTTTTTAGGTTGGTTGGTTTTCTGAGACAGATTCTCTCTATAAAGCCCCAGCTGTTCTGGAACTTATTAGTAGACCAGGCTGGCCTCGAACCCGCAGAGATTTGCCTGCATCTGCCTCCCCAATACTGTGATTAAAGGCCTGCGCCAACACGCAGGGCCCACACTGTTTTTGAGACAAGGTCTCAGGTATTTCAGGAGGATGTCAGACTTTCTGTGTAGATGAAAATGACCCTGAACTTGTTAATCCTCCTGACTCAGCCTGGGTACAGCTGGCAAGCCTGTACCAAAGAGAAAGAGGAAATACCACCAAGTACAACGTGCGTGAGCCAGAACTGTCTTTTTTTTTTTTTTGGTTTTTCCAGACAGGGTTTCTCTGTGGAGCCCTGGCTGTCCTAGAACTCACTTTGTAGACCAGGCTGGCCTTGAACTCAGAAATCCGCCTGCCTCTGCCTCCCAACATGCTGGGATTAAAGGCATGTGCCACCACCGCCCAGTGCGGGCCAGAACTGTCTTATCTTTGTTTAGACTCTTTCCCTTAACAAGCCTTTTGGACAAGAAAGCCAAACATGAGATTGAATATGCATACAGGGAGACACTGATGGGTGTTCAAAACAGCACCAGTTTATTACATAGATTTTATTATATATGTAAGGTTGTTCCCCTGAAGTACAAGCATACAGTTCTGCTGTCAGGGAGCTGGGACCAGACATCAGGGGAAAAGAATGAACTGCAGTATTCCCATTCAGGAACCATACAAGCCTGTCCTGGAAGGCGGCATTTAACTTTAAAAGGTCAGAGGAATGAGAGGGCTTTGGGGCTGCAAGAGTGAAATGGGCTCCAATCAAAGCTCCCAGGGTTACCAGGTGGAGGTTCAGTGACAGTCCCTGTAGGAGCATCCCCTGGAGGAGGAGGTCTAGGATGATGCCAGGGACAGGCTGCAGCCAGCTTAAACAGCAGCTCCACTTCCACAGGTCACACAGATGTGCTTCTCTTTGCTAAGTGGGAGGGAAGCCGCCAAAAAGGGAAAGTGGCTTGTGGGGTGATGGGGGCAGTGCTGGTCAGCCGGCCACCTAGACTCGCCACAGGTGCAAACTGGGCCGATTCAAGCTCTGCTTGTTCCTGGATTTGATGTGGATGCGGCAGGTGACTTTCTGGTTTGAAGGAGCTGGTGCCTGTCTCAGCACACCTCTATGGGGTTTATCTTTCCCCTTCACCTTTATGTGGGTTCCAGGAATTGACCACAGGTCACCTAGGTTTGCATGGTAAGCGCCTTTACCCACTGAGCCATCTTAAAAGCCACCCCTGTTTTTTAATTATTATTAAAGTTCTTTATTTTGGGAGGAGACACATGCCCCATGGCCAGAGGACAGTCTGTGAGAGTACACTTCTTCCTCAGTGTGGGTCTCTGGTATAGAACTCAGGATGTTAGACTTGATGGCCTCTTCCTACTGAGCCATCGTGTCAGCCCCTTCCCTTCTACACACACCACTTTAAAAGTTCTTAATGTTTTGGGTGTGTTTTAGATCAATTTATTTTTATATTATGTGTATGAGTGTTTTGTCTACTTATTACATATGTACACAATATGTGCCTGAAGCAGTCATAAGTATAATTCAAGTGGTTCTGAGCCGTCATGTGGGTGCTGGGAATCAAACCCAGGTCCTCTTCAAGAGCAGAAAGTGCTCTTGACCACTGAGCAAGTCTCTCTACCCTTCCGTTTTGTTGTGTTTTTTGTTTGTTTATTTGGTTTTGCTTTTGAGAAAAGGTCTCAAGAAGTAGCTCTGGCTGGCCTAGAACTTGCTCTGTAGATCTGGCTGGCCTCAAACTTGGAGAGATCTGCCTGCTTCTGCCCCCAAAGTGCTGGGATTAAAAACATGTGCTTCCACATCTGCCTTGTTTTATTTCATTTTTCAAATGAGATACTAAAAGGTTGCTTCTCACCCCAGGTTCTAAAAGACATGGCAAGGGGTAGGCAGAGCTTAAAGGTACATGGGAAGTCATTAGACACTACTTGGAAGAGGAGGG
Organism: Mus minutoides; assembly: GCA_902729485.2. Classification (NCBI taxonomy): domain Eukaryota; kingdom Metazoa; phylum Chordata; class Mammalia; order Rodentia; family Muridae; genus Mus; species Mus minutoides. The sequence goes on along the minus strand of LR749937.1, from coordinate 815,693 downwards.
GAGGTGTGTGCATAGGTGGGGTGGGTCCCTTAGCCTGCCTGCTCATGTCCTCACCCAGTCAGGCAAAGGCAGGAGGAGGGCTTCAGTGTCGGTTTGCCCTTTCACAGCACAGGGCGGGTGGAAAAAACGAAGGAAACCATTCCTTAAACTCTGCCAAAAGGGCTGAAGGGGAAAAGGTTACTCTCTGGTCCTCTGAGACAGTGGTGCAGGAGTGTATAGACTGGGGACCGGGTGCGGGTGGGGTGAGTACTCCTGGCTCCTTTCTCCTCAATAAGGAGAGGGTTGGGGAAGTTGTTCTTTAAGTCTCCAGAGATTTTCTGGAACGGGAGGGGTTGGGCCAACCAAGTATTGGGATGCTGCTAGGAAGCGATGCAAAAGACATAACCTGAGAGAGTGGAGTGAAAGAGGAACCCCGACCCCGATCCTGCCCGGCTCTTCAGCTCTCCGGAACCTCCACCCTGCAACTCCGGGAGCCTGGATAGGGCTAGGAGTCTTTGGGGGTGGGGTGAATTGTTCGAGACAGGGTTTCTCTGTCCTGGAACTCAGGCTGTAGACCAGGATGGCCTCAAACTCAAAAATCCACCTGCCTCTGCCTCCCAAGTGCTGGGATTAAAGGCGTGGGCCACCACTGCCCAGTTTAGGGCTAGGATTCTAACGAGAAGATACTAAGAGGAGTTCCTAAGAGCTAGGTGGAACAACATGGCATGTAGCCTCTCCTCCCAGGGCCTCCTTACCCCAACAAAGGCAGCGTGCGGCTATCCCTGAGTCATCACGGTTCTTAGAGATGGGAGGGATCCTGGAATAACGAGTGCGCGTCTGTCTGTCTGTCTCTATCTGTCTGTGTGTGTGTGTGTGTGTGTGTGTGTGTGTGTGTGTGTGTGTGTAGGGGAGACTTCAGGACCCTCCATACCTTCAATCCGAATGCCATCTTGGCTCATCATGCCTATTTATATGCAAATCCCCGCAACACTCCACATGCCTTTCCAGCTCACCCACCCCGTAACACGGTTGAGCAACAGTGGAGAGAACTGAGTGGAAGCTATCACAAAGTGGGAAGGAGTGGCTGGAGAATAGTACTTTGCTTAAGTGTGTGCCCCAGGGACAATAGGAGGCTCAAGGTCTGTAGAATCACTGGGAAGCCACAGAAGGTTGGGATGGGGTTGAGGAAAGAGGTGGCCATCGCACTTATCAGAACTCACCATAAGCTGCTCTCCAGAGACCGGGCCACTTTCTAACCTGAGAGAAGGATGCGGAACCCAGCGCGGGCGCCAGCGGGTGAACACGCAGGAGCGTGGGCGGCTTAGGGCGCTAGCCCACAGGCAAGTGCAGAAAGTGGCGTAGGCGGGGGTTGGGGACCGCCCTGGCGGTCGGGGGCGTGGCAAGGGCAAAGGGGCGCGGCAAGGGAGGGTTGGGGGCGATTCGGCAGCCCGAGGGCGTGGCTGGCATTGGCGCTCAGCTAAGGTGGGGGCGGAGTTCCTCCAAGCTTTTAAAGCAGGCGCGCCCCTGCCCTCCGGGCTCCGGTGAGTAGCCCTGCACTGTTCCGAAACTTCGTAGTCCCTCCCAGGCCGGCACCCCACGACTCAGGCCTGCTCACGGGAGCCGCCGCGGATCCAGAACAGACCTCGCGGGTGAGGGCGCGACTTTGGCTGGAAGCAGCCTCACGCCGCACGATTAGGAGCGCGGCGCGGCTCGCAGGAGTGTTGCCGGCTCCGGTTGCGAGCCCGCCGGGAACCACGGAGTCCTGATTGAGAAGCCCGGGCCATGGCCACGCCAGGCGTGTATGCCAGCGCCGGCCTCTCAGGCCTGGGTGGGCGAGAGGCTGTGCGGGCTTCGCGCCTCCGGAGGGGTTCGACCAAAAGAGGTCCGAATGGCAGTGCGCGCGCGCGCGCGCTTGGCAAGGGGCGGCCTGGTACACTGTGGGCATCCTGTCCGTGTTTGTTCTGCGTTCGCCGTCTTAACACACACCCTCAGTAATTGAACGAAAGATGTAACGTAACCGGCGGAGGGGAGGGTTGGTAGCTTAGGGCAGGGTGGCGCTTCGTTGTCCTCAGCACCGGATTGCGTGCTAGAGTTACGATTCATCAAAGGCCACTCACCTGCATGTGGGTGTAGTCTGTTTCCCTTAGCTACCGCCCCAAGTGCCTCCAAATCCTGCCCATCTACTCACTTTCAGCGGCTGCGAGTGTGGACTACCTCTTTTTCTCGTACAGGCCCCTCCTTCCGTGCGTCCTTCCTTGCACAAACATCCCGGGTAGTACCTCCAATCTCAGTGTGTTCTACATACCCACTCTACCCCTTCTTTCCGGCATCGCAGGACACGGTACAACCCTGGGATAGAGGCAGTTGCTGGGTTGGTCCCCTAGGTGACCCCTAGGCCATTGAAGAGATTTGAAGATGAACATCTGAGGGGCATGTGTGGCCCTCCGCAACCAGGGCAGATCTGAGGAGAGGCTCATGGACACACCCCCACCTCAAAGTGCTGGGCAAGGCTGGGCTGGATCCAGGGAGGAGGCGATTTCCAGTTGTCTTCCTCCTCCGAGCTGGATGGGGCTCAGTCAGAGAGGCTTGAGTTAATGAGCCGAGTACCGATGATAATTTAGTGATGACATGACCTGAGAAAGTACTCTTTCCTTGCACTCATAGGAAGCCCATAGTAGACAGACTAAGGGATTTACTATCTTAGAGTAAGGATGGTCTTCCCAGGCACTGCAGGCTCCCCTTCATAGTACTCTGATCCCTGCAGGCATGGGGCGAGCTAAGGCACAGGAGCTGTCCAGGGCTGGTCCACAGGGTTGGTGACTATTCTTTGGCTTCTTTTGTAGAAAACTGTCCTTGGGCCATGTCACAGAATGAACACTGTCAGGACTCCGGTGAATACTTCTCAGGTGTGTATCTAGAAAATCTGGGGAACTCAGCCTGTCTACCTAACCTGCCAATGAACGCCGGGCAGAGCCACTTGTCCATAGCCCAGTGCTGGGGTGGTTAGCTCCCACTTGTTCGAAGGCCATGTGACTTGCCGAGTAGGCAGCTGATGAGACTGGCCAAAGGCAAGCAGCCAGGGGTGCTGAGGTACCGGGAGGGCAGATGGCTACCAGTGCCGCTTGCAGTTTTCTCCTGTGGCTCAGTGTTCCCGGGCCCTTCATATCTGGCCAGTTTAGGCTACATGCTATGTTATGCCTTGACCTGTCGGGGCTCATCTGGTCCTGGAGAGAGAGACTGCAGTTGCCCCTGCTTCAGCTGGCTAGCTCCTTCTCTGCATTTGGCTCCATGCTGCTTATCTGTCTACCCTTTGTTTCTTTGTTTTGTCTCATTTGATTTTGTTTGAGAAAAAGAAAAAATAAAAATAAAAAAACTCACGCCGGGCGTGGTGGCGCACACCTTTCATCCCAGCACTTGGGAGGCAGAGGCAGGCAGATTTCTGAGTTTGAGGCCAGCCTGATCTACAAAGTGAGTTCCAGGACAGCCAGGGCTATACAGAGAAACCCTGTCTCGAAAAACCTAAATAAATAAATAAATAAATAAATAAATAAATAAATAAAATAAAAACCTCATGTAGCCTAGGCTGGCCTAAAACTCCCCATGTAGCCAAATATGAACTTGAATTTCCGATTATATCCAAATATTAAGATTACAAGCTTCACCAAGCCAGGTTTACAGGGTCCTGGGGCATGAACTTTGGGTTTCATACATGTTAGGCACACATTGTACACACAGAGCTGCATCCCTAGCCTTCCCATGTTGTTTAGTAGCCTGCATTTAGGCATCCCGGCAATGTGTTGTTACTCAGATCCCCTGGGTTTGAGTCAGGCTGGTAGCTGGCAGTTTAGATTTATGTCTGTGCTACTTGGAACGGCATGGCTGGAAACCTAAGAGGTCTGAGAGTCAAGGCTAAGAAAAGGGAGAGAACAATGCACCAGGCGTGGAGCGGCAGCAGAAGTGAGAACTAAGCCTGGCTGCTGGAGGAGCCACATGGATTTACTTAATAATTTCGGCAGGGTCTCACGTAGCCTAGGGTAGCTTCTCGATCACTATGTAGCTAAGGATAACGTTGAACATCTGAACCTCTTGCCTACTGAACAAGCCAGTGCTACCTGGCTCCCCTCCCAGCCCAAGCCCACGTCAAGGAGGGTGGCTGCCCTGGCACCCCAAAGGCAGGGGGGAATTCTTTTGGCTCAATGATTCTCCAGACCTGCGGGTGGGGTGATCACCAGGTCACCTCAGGATATCTAGGTACAAGGCCTGGGATGTTCAGAGGAAGGTAAAGGGCAGGGGTGGAAATGAGTCAGGGTGAGTCACTGTCTGGCAGGTGTGGGCATGCCACTGACCTGTCCCTGTCCCTGTCCCTGTCCCTGTGCAGGTGTGTGCCAGTCATTAGTGGGGTCTGGTTGACAACGGCCTCTTTCCTAAAAGTACACACAGATGTGGAGCTATACAGCAGTCTGAAAGAGGCTCTGACTGTGCTGGGAAAGAGAACTCTAACTGAGCCCGACGATGACCCTGGAGGGAGAGACAGTCTCTGCTGGCTTACAGGACAAGTGTGGGCATGTCTATGGCCCTAATTGTCTAGCCTAAGGAGAGATGGAGACAGTTTAACTGACCAGAGGCACCAAGGCCTAAGGAAGGAATAAGAGGCTGGCTCGGGCTGTGATTCCCCCCCCCCCCCAGGGCTACAGGGAAAAGGAGATTTTCATGTTCTATAGAACCCTTCCTGCTACATCTTGGAAAGGGCACAAGGGAAGCCCACTAAGAGGCCTTCCATCTTCCAGCTGTTTCACAGGCTCTCCTGCCTCCTGCGTCTTACTCAGCTGCTGAGCTGAGTCTCAGCCTCCATGCTCTGCCTGCAGTCTTACCTCTAAGCCCTGCAGCAATGAGGCAAGGGAGGTGGGGGTCGCTCAGTTCTGCGGGAGCCTCACCTTCCTGGGGTTCACAGCCAGAGAAAGCTGGAAGAAAGCAGTCTACTTTTTTTAATTTTATGTTTGTTTTCTTTTTTTTTTTAAAGCACAAATCTTTTTTTTAAAGATTTATTTTATTTATATTTATATGTAAGTACACTATAGCTGTCTTCAGACACTCCAGAAGAGGGCGCCAGATCTCGTTACGGATGGTTGTGAGCCACCATGTGGATGCTGGGATTTGAACTTATCACCTTTGGAAGAGCAGTCGGGTGCTCTTACCCGCTGAGCCATCTCACCAGCCCCTATGTTTGTTTTCATATAGGCAAGAGAGAGAGAGAGAGAGAGAGAGAGAGAGAGAGAGAGCCAATGCAGACTCTATTTGAGCGTGTTTATTTGTTAAGTGCATATGTATAGAAGGCCAGAAGAGGGTGTCAGCTCCCTTGGAGCTACAGTTAGCATTGGTGAGCTGCCCAGCGTTGGTGCTGCATGTGATCTGAATTCCTATCCTCGTGATTAAGCAGCCCGTGCTTATCTTAACCACTGAGCCATCTCACCAGCCCAACTTTTTTATATTTTGAAATAGGGTCACACTAAAGCCCAGGTTGGCCTGGAACTCATGTAATCCTCCTGAGGAATGAGCCTCTTGCACAGAGTGTTTGTTTTTTGCTTTTGTTTTTTCTTAGACTGGGCCTAATTGTGTAGCCCGTGTTAGCCTTAAACTCATTTTTTTTTTTTTTTGGTTTTTCGAGACAGGGTTTCTCTGTATAGCCTTGGCTGTCCTGGAACTCACTTTGTAGACCAGGCTGGCCTCGAACTCAGAAATCTGCCTGCCTCTGCCTCCCGAGTGCTGGGATTAAAGGTGTGTGCCACCACGCCCACCAGCCTTAAACTCTTGATGTTCCTGCCTCAACCTCCTGAGCTTAGTATTATAGGCATGTGCTAGCCTGTAACTCTGTATATAGACCAGGCTGACCTTGAACTCATACAGATCTGTCTGCCTCTGCTTCTTAAATGCTAGGATTAAATATTGACCTAACATCACTGACTTTTTAAGCTGAAGGGTCAGACTAGTACAGATCCCTGTTTCTTTGTTTGTTTGTTTTGGTTTTTTTGAGACAGGGTTTCTCTGTGCTGTCCTGGAACTCACTCTGCAGACCAGGCTGGCCTCAAACTCAGAAATCTGCCTGCCTCTGCCTCCCAAGTGCTGGGACTAAAGGCATGAGCCACCACCACCCGCTGTTTCTTTGTTTTTTAAGATTTATTTATTTTGTATATGTGAGTACACTGTCACTCTCTGTCGTTCTCTTCAGGGACACCAGAAGAGTGCCCTCAGTTGCCATCCTACAACTACCATGCCTGGTCCCCCTACTGTTATCCAGAGCTAGCCCAGGTGTTTCATGTCCCTGGAGAAACTGGTCTTGACACAACTCTGATATCAGACCTCATGACAGATGGTTGTGAACCACCATGTGGTTGCTGGGAATTGAACTCAGGACCCCTGGAAGAGCAGACGATGCTCTTAACCACTGAGCCATCTCTCCAGTCCCCAGAGTCCTGGTTCTTAAAATTGAAAAGGGGGTACAAATGATCACCTGGCAGGGGCTTCAGCTCTGTGAGCCAGCTGCTATACTCAGAGTAGGGCCAGGCTGGACCGGCCATTCTGCCTCCCTAAACCAAAGCTCTATTCTTGACCAGTGGGAGGCCTCGTACCATCAGGGGGTGCACTCAGGAGATGGAGCAGGGGTACCTGCCTTGGGCTGAGAGCCCCTTCTTATGGACGCACTGATAGAGGGTCTCTCCTTGTGACAGCCGGCACTCTGGGATACTTCAAGAACAACATGGAGGATAACCCTGAAGTCCGGGAAGACAGCCTGGGGGATGAGGTCTTTGACACCGTCAACTCCTCCATTGTGTCTGGCGAGAGCATCCGTTTTTTTGTCAATGTCAACCTTGAAGTGCAGCCCTCCAAATCTGGTATGGAGATGGTAGATGGCCCCCTTGCTCTGCTGAGGAGCCCTGAGAGGGTGGGACAGCCTGCTGAGCTCTTTTCCCACTCCTTTAGACATAGAAGCTGCAACTGGTGGCTGCGTGCTCTTACACACCTCCCGCAAGGTGAGTCCCATCCTCCAGGAATGTGCTGGGTCTCCAGTTGGGGTTCAAGAGATCTGATTCCCTTACATCTGCTATGCTGTCCCCATGTTCCCGGGCGTTCCTAAACAGGGATCTCAAACTTGCCTGAGCCTGAGCCTTTCTCTCCTGGATATAGTTCCTGGTGGGCAGGGGTATTCATAGACCATTGTGGAGGGAGGGCAAGTAGGGGCCATGAAAACAAGGGTCTAACAGCCTGTGTGGTTCTGTACCCGGGGTCCCTACAGTATCTGAAATTAAAGAACTTCGAGGAAGAGGTCCGTGCACACCGGGACTTGGATGGCTTCCTGGCCCAGGCCAGCATCATCCTGAATGAGACAGCTACCTCACTGGATGATGTTCTCCGAACTATGCTAAACCGCTTTGCCCTGGACCCCAACCACGCAGAACCTGACTGTGACCTGGACCTGCTCATGGCTAAGCTCTTTACGGATGCTGGAGCCCCCATGGAGAGCAAAGGTAAGGCCGTCTCCCTGGCCTGCTACAGGATGGCTTGGCTGCAGCAGCTGACTCTCCCGTATCCTCCTCTCAGTCCACCTGCTGTCGGATACCATCCAAGGAGTCACCGCCACTGTCCGAGGGGTGCAGTACGAGCAGTCTTGGCTATGCATCATGTGAGTTGCCATCCTACAACTACCATGCCTGGTCCCCTACTGTTATCCGGCGCTAGCCCAAGTGTTTCATGTCCCTGGAGAAACTGGCCTTGACCCAAGGGACACAACTGTGATGGCATCTCCAATGTGGGAAAACAGGATACGAGCCCTCTGTCCCATCTGATCTCCTATTTTGATGTGTTTGGGTGTTGTGTGTACACCATATGCATGCCACAGATGCCAGAGTTCCTGGTGCGTTGTAAGCTGCCATGTGGGTACGGGGGAATTGAACTCTGCTCCTTTTCTAGAGCAGCCAGCTTTTTACTGCTAAGCTGCCTCTCCAGCCCTTCTGTTGTCTGTTTCCCTGGTAACCTCTGTCATGGGCTTGTCAGGGTGGCAGGAGCCTCTGCTCCTGAGGGTGGCAACTGTCCTTTGGCTCTTCTCTCCTGCGCAGCTGTACCATGAAGACCCTACAGAAGCGGCACGTGTGCATCAGCCGCCTGGTTCGACCACAGAACTGGGGGGAGAACTCCTGTGAGGTTCGCTTTGTCATCCTGGTGCTGGCCCCACCCAAGATGGTGAGTTTCAATCTCTGGTGCCTTGTGAGGCAGGGCCCCAGGTTGCTCTGCCCTTTCCTCGGGAACATTGCCACAGGCCGCCTCATACCTGCTCTTCCTGTCTATTTGATGTGTCTTAGAGATGTTCTTGCAAAGTCCCTGTTGCATCAGAATATCCATGGAAATGCCCCAAAGATTGGCTTTCCTACTGAAAAGAAATGCTTTGTTACAATTACTGATTCAGAGCCCGGCGTGGTGGCACACGCCTTTAATCCCAGCACTCGGGAGGCAGAGGCAGGCGAATTTCTGAGTTCGAGGCCAGCCTGGTCTACAAAGTGAGTTCCAGGACAGCCAGGGCTATACAGAGAAACCCTGTCTCGAAAAACCAAAAAAAAAAAAAAATTACTGATTCAGGTGGCTGGCAGTGTCGCTTGGTGGCAAGGCTCAGCATGTACAGGACCTAGACTCAAGTCCAGTATAATGACTATATGCATCGGGGCCATTCTTTGGCTGGTTTCCCATCAGCCTTCCTCCTTTAGAGTATGCTGGACAAGGACGGTCATTACTTGGACCCTACCTTTGTTGGGGCTGAAACTGGTCCAGTCTGGGAGTTCTCCCAATAAGGGAACGGCTTAAAATCCTGAGTGGGGGAACTGTAAGCCCCCTGCCCAAAGCCATAGACAGGCCTTAGTAGTTAGACTTCTCCTCTTGGTGCTCTCTATTGTTCCCTGCTGGGGATGGACCTCAGGGCCCTCACATGCACACATAGCTGGGCAAGTGCTCTGTCACGGAGCCACACCTCTACCCTTCCTTAGTTATTTTGAAGCAGGCTGGAGGCTGGCCTTGAACTCCACATCCTCTTGCCTTCCCAGTGCTGACTTTCTCCCAGGACACCCACTTTTCTTTTTTTTAATTTGTTTAAAAAAATTATTTATTTTATGTGCATTGGTGTTTCGTCTGCACTCCTATTTATGTGAGAGTGTCAGATCCCCTGGAACTGTAGTCACAGACAGCTGTGAGCCACCGTGTGGGTGCTGGGAATTAAATCCTGGATCCCCTTAACCGCTAAGCCATCTTTCCATCCCCAAATAGCGTCCACTTTTCATTAGCTTTTTGATGACTCTGCCTGACTTTGGTGCAGGCTGCCTTCTCTGGATTTTCTGGGTACCAGGACTAGGGGGGCTGCTCCAGTAGTCCTATAGATATGTTGTCTGTAATATTCCTGTGCTAGAAGAAAAGAGAGCACCTCCTGAGTTACAGGGAGTGGCACTGGCAGTGTGGCCAGAACAGTCGCCTTGAGGAAGTCAGGCAGCACCCAGCATGGACACACAGTAGGCACAGTCCGGCCCGTCGCTCAGAGTCTGACAGAGGGGCCTCCTGAGACTTGAGTGAGGGATCGAACAAGCCACGTGTTAGCTGTCACTATGATGAGTAACTCAGAGAATCAACTTGAAGAAGGGGACATCCACTTTGAGGTCTCACCCCTTGGCTGGCTGGAGCAGAGTATCATGATGGCAAGCGCTGTTCTGGGGGAACAGAGCAGGTGCCCTCATGGCAGCCCAGAAGCTGGCTCTGGCTCTGTGGCAGCAGGCTGGCATAGCATGTGTGATGCTCTGAGTTTTATCCCCATCACCTTACAGAAAGCGGGGGAAGGGTCCTGGGGCAGGATCTACCCTTCTAAGGAGGACTTCCCAATAACCTACGTCCTCAGCCCAGGCCCCCATTGTCATTTCCACTACTTCCCAGTCATGCCGTGAAATTGTAACTGGGTCAGGCTGTGACTCCATAATGAGGTCAGAGTCCTCAGAACCCAGTTAATGCCCCCTAGTGACTACACCCATCAGCTGGGGTTGAAGCCTTTCAATACATGAGCCTTTAGGAGACATTTCATACCCAGACCTTACACTTGACCATGTCAGGTAAGAGAATAAGGCCCGATGGGCCTGGACCCCTTTTAGAGTCAGATGAACCAGAAGACACGAGCCTGCTGAGACGTGGCTGGGGATGTGTTGAGCTTCATTGTGTCTTCTTGCCAGTGCTCAACTCAATCCTTATTGTTGTTGCTGCCCCTCCTCCTCTTCCTCCTCCTCCTCCTTCTTCTGATTTATTTATTTTATGTATATGAGTACACTGTAGTTGTCTTCAGACACACCAGAAGAGAGTATCAGACCACATTGCAGATGGTTGTGAGCCATCACGTGAGGATTTGAACTCAGGACCTTTGGATGAGCAGTCAGTGCTCTTAACCACTGAGCCATCTCTCGAGCCCTCAATCCTTCTTCTTGCTAGGACAATACCAGTGTCTGAATTATGAGAAAATACTAAGCTAGGCATGGTGGCTCATTGCCTGTAATCCCAACACTTAGGTAGCCAAGGTATGGAGAACGCCATAGTTCTATACCAGCCTGGTCTACGGAGTGTGAGCCTATCTCAAACAAACAAAAAGGAAAGAAGCCCACCAGATCCACAGTGGTTCTGGGGACTTGCTGGCCTAGGGGGAATAGTGACATAGTGACAAGATGCATTAACACCTGAGCTTATGGACCCCAGCTGCCTGTGCGTGACCTCACTCGGCAAAGACAGGGTGTCCTCTGCTGTGGAGCTGGAGGTGTGCCTGTACCATCCATTCTCTGTCCCCAGAAAAGCACCAAGACAGCCATGGAGGTGGCACGCACTTTTGCCACCATGTTCTCAGACATCACCTTCCGCCAGAAGCTCCTGAAGACCCGCACAGAGGAAGAATTCAAGGAGGCCCTGGTGCATCAGAGACAGCTGCTCACCATGATGATGCCAAGAGCCGCAGGGCACAGCATGAGCTCCCTCCATACTCACAGACACGCTCAGGTACAGGATAGAGGCGGCGTGGTGGGAGGGGCATGGGCCAACCAGGGCTAACTCGGTCTATCTTTTCTCCCAGCCCCCGAAATGCAAGGACTTTTTCCCTTTTGGAAAGGGCATCTGGATGGACATCATGCGCAGGTTTCCTGTGTACCCAATGGACTTCACCGACGGTGTGTGCCCAGCCGGAGCTCAGCTTTTCAGGCCACCAGGTCACGTGTATGTGCCTGCCGTGCATCCCAGGCAAATGCTGTCTGTCTTGCGTTCCTAGGCATCATTGGGAAAAGCAAGAGCGTGGGCAAATATGTCACCACCACACTCTTCCTCTACTTCGCCTGCCTCCTACCGACCATTGCTTTTGGATCCCTCAACGATGAGAACACGAACGGGGCCATCGGTGAGGGGCTGGGGGTGGTAGGGATATGCTCAGCAGGACTTTGGGCAGTGATGATGACCTCTGACCTTACTACCACCTCCGCAGATGTGCAGAAGACCATAGCTGGACAGAGCATCGGAGGCCTCTTGTATGCACTGTTCTCTGGGCAGCCCCTGGTGATACTGTTGACAACTGCGCCCTTGGCCATCTACACACAGGGTACAGTGGGGTTGAAATGGGAAATGGTCCTGGACTCCACCTCAGCCCTGACTGTCCATCCTGCCCTGCTTGTATACAGTGATTCGAGTCATCTGTGATGACTACAACCTGGATTTCAACGCCTTCTATGCGTGGACAGGCCTGTGGAACAGTTTCTTCCTTGCGCTTTATGCCTTTCTCAACCTTAGCCTGCTTATGAATCTCTTTAAGAGGTGATTGGTCCTGGGCTACAGGGTCCAGAGATGTGGGTTGACCTCATGCCAAAGCCCTATAACTCCAGGGTAGTGTGTTCTCCAAGAGGCGGGGGTGGGCTTATTAGGAGTGGTCCCGTTGAGCATTCTTTCATGGGGATGGACTATGCAGGAGTTCAGGGAAGCCTTCTCTTTGCTAATTACCCATACACACATCTTGAGGCAATTAACTTTTTTGCAGGTCTACAGAGGAAATCATTGCTCTGTTCATTTCCATCACGTTTGTGCTGGATGCTGTCAAGGGCATGGTCAAAAGTGAGTGCAAGGCAGGTGTGCTGTGCATGCCTTTGACACCATTTGGGAAGCAGAGGCAGGAGGATCTCAGACAGGAGTTTTCAGACAGCTAAGGCTGTCTCAAAAAAAAAGAGTACGTGCCTAGAAGGGGACCTGCTTGGGAGATGGGAGTTCTCAGCTGTGGCCTGCTGGGGCAGAGGAGAAGGTATCAAGCTAAGGTTGTTCTTCCCATGGCAAAGATGCTGTAGGAGCCATGGCTGGTACAAAGCAGCAGCCCGATATGTTGCTGAAGGGGAATAGCCTCTCCAGGTACAACCAGAGATGGGGCAGAGGTGCTGGGCCAGGCATGATGGGGTGTCAGGTACAGCCAAGACTTGGGAGACAAAAGATAGACAAGTGGTGGTTCCTGGTTGACTGGGAAGGGCAGAGCTCTCTCCTATTCCTTCTGTCTCCCCGTAGAAGCCCTCTCTCCCTTTATGGCCCCTCCCCTTCCCTTCAGTATCCCAACCTCTCTCGGAACACCCCTCCATCCTATATCTGTAAAGAAGCTAAGCTACAGCCTCCCAGATACCAGATGGCTTAGGCCTGTTGACCTGCCCCACCCACAGTCTTCTGGAAGTACTACTATGGTCACCACTACCACACAAAAAGGACGTCCTCCTTGGCGAGCCTGTTGGGCATTGGCAGAAGCTCCAACAGCAGTCTCCACACTGCACTCAACACCAGCCTCTTGGCCAGCCCCGTAGAGATGGCCACAACCAGCAGCCCCGGCAGCACACACTCGGGCCAGGCTACAGCAGTGCTCAGCCTCCTCATCATGTTGGGCACACTCTGGCTAGGCTACACCCTCTATCAGTTCAAGAAAAGGTAAGGGGACACCTTTGATTCCAGTTCTTAGGGGGCGGAGGCAGGAGGATCTTAACTTTAAAGCCAGCCTAAGCTACATAGACTGTAGTTCAAGTAATGAGGGGGCTCAGGCATGGGGTGGGGTAAGAGGCAGCCGCCCTGGGCCATGCTGACACGCCTGCCCATGCTCTCCAGCCCCTACCTGCACCCGTGTGTGCGTGAGACCCTGTCTGACTGTGCCCTGCCCATCGCTGTGCTCTCCTTCTCCCTCATTGGCTCCTATGGCTTCCAGGAAATTGAGAGTGAGTTGGATGGATGGGAGGGATGAGCTGGGGGTGGGGTGTGGCTTTGCTCCCTAGGAACTGTGGGCCAAGCTTGTCCCCCTGTTGCAGTGAGCAAGTTCCGGTATAACCCCAGCGAGAGCCTTTTTGAGGTGGCGCAGATCCACTCTCTGTCCTTCAAGGCCATCAGCAGTGCCATGGGTCTTGGTTTCCTGCTCTCCTTGCTTTTCTTCATTGAGCAGAACCTGGTGGCGGCCCTGGTCAATGCACCAGAGAACAGGTACTGAGGGCAGTGGGAGGGTGAGACCAGGTCCCAGACTTCTGACAGTCAACCGGCCTCTCTCCATGTGTGCCTCCCGACCTACCTCAGGCTGGTGAAGGGCACTGCCTATCATTGGGACCTCCTGCTACTCGCCATCATCAATACGGGGCTGTCTTTGTTTGGGCTACCCTGGATCCACGCTGCCTATCCCCACTCTCCTCTGCATGTGCGGGCACTGGCCTTAGTGGAGGAACGCGTGGAGAATGGGCACATTTATGAAACGTGAGTATGAATGGGCCCTAGAGTCCCAGGGCAAGAGCCAGTGGATCTGAAGGTCAGAGGGGGACCACCTTTGCCTGCAGGTAACCTAGGGAAGGATGTGGCTTAGAGACAGAGGCTCAGAGACAGTGCAGCCCTAGCTACACCCACACATAGCTCTGTGCTCTGGGCCCCCACAGGATTGTGAATGTTAAGGAGACTCGGCTGACAGCGCTGGGTGCCAGTGTCCTGGTAGGCCTGTCCCTGCTGCTGCTACCATTCCCTTTGCAGTGGATCCCCAAGCCTGTGCTGTATGGGCTCTTCCTTTACATTGCGCTGACCTCCCTGGACGGCAACCAGCTCTTCTCCCGTGTAGCCCTGCTGCTCAAGGAGCAGGTGGGTGCCTGGACCAGGGAGTGGGTGTGGGAACACAACCGCCACCATCCCTGATGGCCTGGTTGCCTCTTGCCTCTTGCCCACAGACATCATACCCACCCACACACTACATCCGGAGAGTGCCCCAAAGGAAGATCCACTACTTCACAGGCCTGCAGATTTTGCAGCTGCTACTGCTCTGTGCCTTTGGCATGAGCTCCCTGCCTTACATGAAGATGGTCTTTCCCCTCATCATGATTGCCATGATTCCAATCCGGTATGACGAGGCTGGGCTGCTGTCAGGAGGACTTGGCCCAGGGCTGGGCTCAGCGGGCGCCTGCTATAACCACACACCCACCCACTCAGTTTACCTCTGTCTACTCCGCAGCTACAATCTGCTACCCCGAATCATTGAGGCCAAGTACTTGGATGTCATGGATGCTGAACACAGACCCTGACCTGCACCACCCTCCCCATCCTTCAGGCCTGCTCTGTGGCAACATAACGGGGGCAGTATGAGCTGGCTGTGGCTCTGGCCTGTCCTCATTGCTGTCTTGTGGCCTAAAGCCCCTCGGCACTGTGGTTTTCAGAGGTGTGTGCTCACCCCATTAACACTCAGTTTGGGGTCAGAAACACTGTCAGGTGGGGCTAAGAAGAGTGGATATTCTTTTGATAAAAGAGTTGATGCCCAGGAGAGAGCCCATTTCCTTGATTGTATAAGGAACTCAGTTGTGCACATTAGTGAATAAAAGTCTTGTTTCTAGGCTTTCACATGCAGTCGTCCTCCTTGGTACTCCTCCAGACTTGGGGAAAAGCGATCAAACACACTGCGGGGCTAATTAAAGGGACCCATGTTGAGTAACCCTCTATCTGTTGTCACCCCGTTGAGGGGCCACAGCAAGGGGTACATCCTGGGAACAGAGACCCAGAGGAATCAGGGTTTGGGTAAAGCAAGGCGCTGTGTAGTGTATGAAGGAAGTAGCCGCAGGGTGTGGCCAGGGGCGAGCAGAGGAATGCTCTGCACAGCCCAGTGATGCGATTTAGAGAACCGGATGTTGACTATTCTCCAGTTCCAGTGAATTACCAAACCCTCCTGCCTCTGGTCATTCCTCTGTCTCTGGAACACATCTGTTGGCAAGCCTTGACAGAAACAAAAGAATACCCAAATGGATGGAGACTGTAGTAACCCGTGGTAGTAAACTCAGGTGGGTGAGCACCTTAACAGTCACTTGCTTCTCCTCTGGAACCTCTGACTCGTCTAAGTTCCCCGTGCCAGATGTGAATTTTCTCCCTGCAAGGCAGACTTCCAGTCCAATCAGAGAGTTGGTTCCCTCCACACTTGTGCACTCTATCCACCAATGCATCTTGTCCCGCACTTCCGCCATGGAGCGTGGGGGATCAGTAGCTGAGCAGAGGCTTCATTCGTAGCAGCCTTGGCAGCAGCTGGCACTGCCGGAGCTGACTCTCAGGGAGGTGACATTTCCAGGCCAGCCCTAGCTTTATTCTCCAATCAGCCAGCCAAAGCAGCAACCTCTTCTGCAATTACGTTCTGGAAGACAATCAGCAACTGGCCAAACAATCAGCAACTGGCCAAACAATCAGCAACTGGCCAAACAATCAGCAACTGGCCAAAGCCTTTACTGTTTTGGGAGCCTCGAGGGTTAGGAAATCCCTAGCATTGGGATTTCCAATTAATCACCTATGGCTTCCAGGAGTGTCTGCTTTTGCCTTTCGTCTGCTCTATAACACTTTTAGACACAGATAACCCCAGTCACCTTGGTGGGTAGTAATTGTGACTTACCCAACCATACAGTTCCCCACCCACAAATTCCACAGCAGCACCCGACCTTTGCACCCTTCCAGAACTAATTCCCCATGGTGGCTTCTTCGGATACACTCACTTCTCTTCAGTGAGTTGTTACCCCTGTGTAACAAACCCTTTATTCTGATGATGGACAGGACAATGGCGGCTAGTTGCCAGTGCTTGTGTGTGTGGTCACCTCCACGAGTGGGCACTGGCTCAACTATGAACAGTAGACAAACCAGGGCTGAAGATACAGCAGCTTGGAGTTAATTTTTGGACTTGTGCAAAACTCTGATCTGGTTCCCAGCACCTCAAAATAAAAGGTAAATGCCAGATAATACTACAGAGAAAATAGATGATGCTTCCATACTAGGACACCAGCCCTGTACACTAGGAGAGGATACATGAATGGCAAGAGATGCTCAAAGCCCTAGGCAGAGCTGGGGGTGTGGTGTAAGAATATCTCAAATGCAGGATGCTCTGAGTTTGCCCACTGTACTGGGAAAACAAAATCAGAAAGGTAAGCCAAAATTCCACCTTAAACTTGAGCTGGCAAATCAAAGGCTGAACACGCTAGGATGAGAGTGGTACGCCTATGCATAGATGCAGGGTGTACACCTACATGTAATTCTGCAGTGGGGGATCAGGTACAGTGGTTCTCCATGGCTGTTTATAGGGATGGGTCAAGTAACACGGGAGATTCAGGAAGGACTGAGCACAAAAAGTGTTGGCTGTGTACTCACCCCCTCCTGCCTATTTAAGATGGGAGGGGTGAATTTCCTCAGCAGCGTAGGCATACCCTGAAGGGGAAGCCATGCGCGGAATCAGGCAAGGGGCAGAGGGGCCCCCAAATGCTTACTGGAGCCAGGCAGAGTGCTGGGACAGGCAAGTAGTAGGGGACAGGAGAGGAAGAAAGGTGTTCGACACTTACCCACATTCCCTGCCTGAAGTCAGGAGAAATGCCCTTATCACATGGCTAAACCCAGGGCCACCTTGCCTAGTTTGGGGGCCTAAATCTAGAGGGAATGTAATGTCTACAGCACTGCCTGGGACACAGGAACCTGCTTTCTTCCCTCATCTTTCCTGAGCATACCCTTCCCCATCAAGAAGCAACAGGGCATGCACAGACTTTTGATGCTCCTTCCAGGGAATGGTCTGGGGAGGGGATGCACATCCTGGTACAAGGCAGCTTAAGCAGGATTCCTGTAGGGCTTCTGCTGACAGAGGTCTGTAACGTTTTCTTGTATAGGTGAGGCAGGGTACATTGTATGGTATACGTATGGAGATCACAGTCAGTTCTTTCCTTCATGTGGGCTCTGGGGATTGAATTCAGGTCTTTTGCCAGCCCATAATATCCAAGAGCATAGGGTAAAGCACTCTACACTGTGACACCTCACCCCCCGCCCCAGCATTAATCTGACATAGAAAAGAGGCCAGCCTGTGACTCACACTCTAGGAACTCACTTAGAGAGCATGCTGGCCATGAGCATCCTATACAGTACCACCCCCTCCAACCCCGGTCAAAGGAAACTCAAAGACAGACAGCACTCAAAACAGACACACCATTTATTTTGGAAACAAAAGTCTTCTAGAATTTACATTTGCTACATTCTAAAATCAAAAGTTGTGTGTTTCTTTGCCAAACTCTCAACCAGATAAGAGCAAACAACCAAACTTTCCCCAGGATCCCAGAGCCAGAGGCCACAAGAACAACTTTTGTTGTTTTTGTTTTGGTTTCTTTGTTTTGTTTTTGAGACAGTGTCTCACTATGTAGCTCTGGCTGTCCAGGAATTCACTATGTAAACCAGACTGACCCTGATCTCACAAAGATCTGTTTGCCTCTGCCTCCCAAATTCTGGGATTAAAAGTGTGCACTACCATGCCTGGTCAAAGGAAACTCTTGAATCCAAGGGGCAAGAGTTTAGTATCAACTGGCCCAGAGTTGCCCTATGCAGCAGAGCCAACTGCTCTTCCAAGAACTGGCTGCTGAAGCTGCTTGGATTCCCTGGCAGAGGGGAACCCTGAGAAAGCCTCGCAGGAGTGCCTGCCTCCTGGGGAGTTCTGCCCTAGCCCCCACTCATGGCCCTAGTGGTCGCCAGCCCCAGCAGCCTCACTAAAGTACTCTTGCAGCTTGTGCAGGGCCCGGAACCGGTGAGAAATGGTGTTCTTCTCAGACTTTGGCATCTCTGCATACCTAACAGGAAAAGAGAAGCAGCTCAGAAAACAAGAAACCCAGGTATTGGGGTGATAGGCACCCTGGAGCACAAATCTTTTTTTCTTAATCCAAATTTTTTTCATTTATCCTTCTGTCATATGTTACATCCCAAGTTTTCCCTCCCTCCTCTCCTCCCAATCATTCCCCCATCCACCCCCAAATCCACTCTTCTTTCAGAAAAGGGTAGGCCTCCCAGGGATATCACCCAAACATGGTATATCAAGTTTCAGTAAGATGAGGCATATCCCCTTGTACTAAGGCTGGTCGAGGCAACCCAGTAGGAGGAAAAAGGTCCCAAGAGCAGGCAACAGAGTCAGAGACAACCTCACCCCCACTGTTAGGGATCTCACAAGAACATCAAGCTGACAACCATGACATACATGCAGAGACCTAGCTCAGACCCGTACAGAATCTAAGCTTGTTGCTTCAGTTTCTGTGAGCCCCTATAAACCCTGGTTAGTTGATTCTGTGTTTTTCTTTGTGGTGTCCCTGTTCCCTCTGGCTCCTACAATCAATCCTTCCTCCCCCTCTTCCCTGCAGAGGAAGGAACCCAAATCTTAACGATTCTACTTGTGGGGGTGGGGTTTCCCCCGAAGGTAAAAACTATATGCAGAACCTGTGAACAAACAAAGAGCAGACAGACCCCAGCACACCATGTCTGAGCCCAAGCAAATGGCTGTTCACCAGGAGAAAGCTAGGAAAGCAGGCAATGGGCACCAGCTTATCAGCCCCTTAAATCAGACAGTTCTAAATTCACAGGAACGGGCTTTGAGAGAGGCTGAAATAGCTCTACTGTGTCCTAAGTTCTTAAAGAATTCTAAGTTCTTGCTGGGGACAAGAATGAGGTAAGTGTTTATGTGAAGCAATGGAGCCTGACAGCAGCCTCAGAGCACTGTGAAGACATTGCCACAGAGGTGAGAGGTCACACCCTGCCTTTAGGCTTCAGAACTAGCGACATGTGGCTAAGTTAATGACAACAGAATAAACCAGGCTGCAGAGATGCTCAGTGATCATGACGGCTCAAATTGGTTCACAACAGTTATAACACCAGTCCCTGGGACCCAACAGTACCTTCTGACCTCTGGCCAGTATACTCATCTGATGTACTGACATGCATACAGGCAAAACACCCACGAACATAAAATAAGCAGAATAAAAATGAACTCGGTTCCTCATCTAACTAGATTCCAAGTGCTCTGTGACCACGCACCAGGGAGCACATCAGAGGACACTCCTCACACCCAAGGACATGCCAGCCAGGGCTGCTGCAGTGTTCTTGCCCCCATGAGGTGCTGGCAAGGGAGCCAGTCTGGGAAGCCTGGTCCTTATGGCTATGTACAGATATGTGTAAGTAAGAGGGTGCAGTGAATGTGAAGTGGTAAGAACATGTTCTACTGTATGGGTTTCAAGTGTCTACCTGGAGCTACAAAGATGTGCATTCTCCCAGCCCAGAAGAAGCTAGTGTCATCCCATAAAACACAAGGTTTATACATCTTGATAGGCAGGGCCGGAGAATGAGAATCAACCAGCCAGGAAACAGGAGCCGGGAGCAGAACCTAAGATACCTATGTTGCTCTGCCATGGACTAGGTAACCTGGACTCCTTGTCTCCACTCCAGCAGGAATGGCTTCAGCTGGAAGAGAGGCGTCTGCCTCACCCATACCCACCCCAGCCTATGAACCAGAGAAGAAATCCGGGCTTCTTACGTTTGATCATATCCATCAGGCTGAAAGCAGGGATCCCAGCCAAAGTCCCGGGGGCCTCGTGGCATCACAATCTGTCCCTGGAAGAGGGAGGACAAATGTGTAAGTGGAGATGTGGTAGACCAGAGTCAGTTTCTCTAGTCACAGCACCTATAAATCAGTATGGTGTGGAATGATAACTGGGCGAGATGGAGTGAGCCCATAATCAGAGCACCTGGGCAGCCGAAGCAGGAGGATGGCTGAGTTACCAGGCCAGTCAGGACTACAAAGCCTGATCCTGTCTTTAAAAAAATCAGAAAAGCCAGGCATGATGGCACACACCTATAATCCAAGCACTCAGGAGGCACAGACCTCTGTGAGTTCGAGGCCAGCCTGGTCCACAGAGTGAGTCTAGGACAGCCAGGGCTACACAGAGAAACCCTCTCAAAAAATTAAAAAAAACCCAAGATGGAAGAACGCAGAGGCAGGTGGCTTTCTATGAGTTCAAGGTTAGCCTGGTTTACCTAGTGAGAATATGCAGACAAAAAAACCAATGCTACAAATTAGACAGCAATCAGGCTGTCCCCTGGCATCCACACATATTCATGTGTGCGCACACGTATTCAAAGAAAGGCTGCAGAGCAGGTTTATGAAAAGGAACTCTGCATTTGAGTACTGCCCATCAGTACTCAATACTGGGATAACTATCTCTCTATAGTTTTGGTAATCTGTAACCTCACTGAAGAAAAGTAGAGCCATCTTAATCAACTCCCAAAAGCCAACCTCTGACCTCCACACATGCAACATGGCATGCCTGCCACACAGACACACACTACATACACACAATAACAAAACTTTCAGAAAATCTGCTAACAGGAAGGTAAGGGTCCTGAACTGTGTACAGTATTTCTCAAAATAGAAGCCATCTGAGGAGGTAGCTGAGAGGCACAGTGCTTGCCTCGCTGCATAAGACCACGGCTGGAACAAAGATCAGAAGGGACCGCACTGGCTGCTCTTGCAGAGAACCTAGGTTTGATTTTCAGTACCCTCAGGACAGTTTCCAACCCTCCTTAAGTGTAGTTCCAGGGAATCAAAGCTCTTCCTGGTTTCCATGGGCACCAAGTTACACATGGGGTGAACAGATCAAAAATATCCATATGCATAAAATAAAATAAATAATAGTAAAGGAGTCAAACTCTTAGAAGAGTTAAGTAAAATGGTGGCTGCTAGGTGAAGAAGGAAAGAGATTTATTCATTGGGTACTTTAGGACCCGTAAGACAAAAACATTCCATTCTGCAGACCCGGTAAATGCAAATGCATTTAATACTACTGTACAAACCACTGAACAATAGTTAAGATGGATTTGTCGGGGCTGCAGAGATGACTCAGTGGTTAAGAGCACTTGCTGCCCTTCTAAAGAGCAGAGTTCAGTTCCCAGAACTGACAGCTTACATTATCTGTAACTCCAGCTCCAGGGGATGTGCTGCCTCTGGCCTCCTTGGACACCTGCACTCATGTGCACATAACCATAAGCAGACACACACACACACACACACACACACACACACACAGAGTTAAAAGACAAAAGATTGCTTTGTGTTCTGTGTGTGCTTTCTTTTGTTAATATTATCCAGAATTTTCACCCAACAGTTACAGAAAGTTTCTATACAGCCCCAACTGGGGAACTAGGTTTTATCTTGGCTGAAGGGACACAGAGGAAACTGGAAGGCAGACGGGGCACTGGCCTGACTAGCTCTGCTGGTGGTCTGGTGGACACAAGAAAAGCGACCACACCTAAGGTTTAACAGGCAACACTGGGGTTGCTGAACAGCCACTGGCCAAGACGTAAGCTTAATAGCTGAAACTTTGGGCTGGAGAAGACACTCGTGGGAACAACATCTGCACAGAACAGAAAGGTTTTGACCTCCACTTCCAACTCCACAAAACTTTAAAATTCTATGTGAACAAAAAAGTCCAGAAAGAGCCTCGTGGTGGTGGTGCACGCCTTTGATCCCAGCACTCTCAGGAGGCAGCGGCAGGCGGGGCTCTGAGTTGAAGGCCAGCCTGGTCTACAGAGTGAGTTCCAGGACATTGAGACCTACATAATAGAGACCTTGCATCAAAGCAAAAATGGGAGTGGGGGGACGAGAGTGCTGCAGAGTGGGCAAGACGATACAGGACTGAACCCCCATTTGGAGGTAAAGGTAGGATCTGAAGTTTAAGGTCCATCTCAGTCACACAAGTTCAAAGCCAACCTGAAACACACGAGAGACTCTACTCAAAAACCTGAGTGGGAATCCCAGCACTGGGGAGGCAGAGGCAGGCGGATTTCTGAGTTCGAGGCCAGCCTGGTCTACAAAGTGAGCTCCAGGACAGCCAGGGCTATACAGAGAAACCCTGTCTTGAAAAACCAACCAAACAAACAAAAAAAACCTGAGTGGGAAGGAGACTGGCCCTGGCAGAGGAACAAGACGGCCTCAGCAGCTGGCCTGTAGCTTTGGCTTTAAGAGCAGGTGCCTTCTGTTTAAGCATCTGCATCTTACCGGGATCTACAATGGCAAGATCTAAATATATAAGGTTAAGGGTCAAATATGTTTGGGGACTAACATTTTCTAACTGTGGTGTCTAGGTTCGTCTCACAGCAAGCCGCTAGCTTTAGTGTCTTTGTTTTGTTTCTGAAGATCATGAGCCATTTGCTCAAGCCACAGCATCGTGTGGTGACTCGCAGAACTGTTCAGGTGGGTACGCACCGAGGTCTGGCCTCTGAACAGGAGTACCGGCTGGCTTGGGTCCCCAGTGCTGAGAGCAAATGTGCAGAGTGCGTAGGCTGACTTGTCTTCAAAGCCGGCCAGGAGCTGGTGGAGACCTGCAGGCACATAAAGAGGCTCGGTGAATCCATGCTGTCCAGTCCCCACCTTACCCCAGACATGCAAGGACGTGGAGGGATTCTCCAAACTGGACTGTGCTGGGAGGTTGAAAGGCTGCATTCTGCTCCTCAAAGGGGAGCTGATGCCTCTCTTCAGGCTCTGACACAAACTAAAATAGGTTCTTTGTTGAGATCAGGGTCTCATGTAGCCCAGCTTGGCCTTGAACTCACTTTGTAACCCAGGCTCTATTGGAACACAAGACCCTCTGCCACAAGCCCGTGAACACAGGGACTGCAGGACTGCAGGCATGCAGGTATGTGTCATGACACCTGGGTTACACGGCACTAGGCAATGAATCCAGAACTTTATATATGCCAGGCAACCATTGACAACAGAACCACACCCCAAGCCTCTGCTGTTGAGGTTCTCGGGTAGTCTAGACTGGACTTTAACTTATGGCTGAGGATGAGCTACAGTTCTGATCCTCCTAGTTACAGCTCCTACGCTGCAGCCTTAGAGCACCAGGCCTGGCTTGATTTTCGTTTTCAGAACAACTTCCTGCTTTGTAGCCTGGTCTGAAACTTGAGAGCCTCCCTACTGCAGGCATGTGTCTCCATACTTTGCTAACATAAAATTGTTCCAGAGAACAAAATGGTTTTGTTTCTAAGAATTTATTTATTTTTATGTATTAAGTGTTTTGGCTGTATATATATGCACTGGGGCCCACAGAGGCCAGAAGATGCCAGACTGTCTAGAATTAAAGTTATGGGCAGTTGTAAGCAGCCTTGTAGGTGCTGGGAACCTAACCCGGGTCCTCTGCAGGAGCAACAAGTGCATTTAACCACTGAGCCATCTCGCTAGCCTGTTTTAGTTTTTTTGTTTGGGGGTTTGTTTGTTTTTGTTTTTGTTTTTGAGATTAAAGGATGCACTACTGTGGGACATTTTGGCATATACTCCAGTATATATATAGAAGAAGATATAGACTCCTGGACTGCAGGTAAGGCTAGGCCATGATTGAAGCAAAGAACCACAAGCAGTCATTAATGTCAAGTCCCTTGATAGCCAGCACCAACTAAAACTCCCTTGCCCTCCAATCCGAAGCTTTTACTACCGATCCCCGCCCTCTATCTAGTGCTTTCTGGAGCACAGGGAAAGAATGAGCTACTGGCTACCAGTGTGCAAACAGAGAAGAAAGTGGAGGTTGATGGCAGGGCCAAAGGCAACTGATTACTAAGTGGGGGTTACTCCCAGACTCAATCCCAAAAGACCCCTGGGAAGAAACAACAGGAGTACATACCTTCAGGCTTCAGCTTCTGCAAGAACCATTTTCTGCAAAAGAAAGAATGGAGAGTCAGGTACCAAGAACAGAATCTTCCCATCGCCTGCTCTGCCCTACACCCAACAGAGATCAGAGTTCCCAGGAGCAAGAGAAATGAAAAGGCATGTCTCGAGTCAAAACTAAGAAAATATCCAAAGGCTGGGAGTCTAGCTCAGCAGTATAGGGAAAGAGAAGGGAAGGAAGGGCAGGGGCCTGGAGGGGAGCCAGGGAAACACAAGGAAAGGCAAGAAAAAGAGAGAAATTTGAATCTAATCTAATAAGAAAAAGTGGAGCCAGACAAGCAGCATTCAGGAGGATCAATATACAAAGGAAGGCAAGAGCCTCGGTGGTGACTAGAAAACACCGAGGCTGAAACAGGAAGACCACCACACATTCTGGGCAAGCCTGAGCTACACGGCAACTTTCAGGCCAGACTGGGCTAGAGTAAGGCACACTCTCAAGAAAACAAACCAAAGCCAAATCAAGCAAGTGGTAACACTTCACACTCCCTAAACTGCAAAATCCTAGAGTCACAATAGTGCTGGTGAAGCTGTGGAGCACGCAGATGTGTTAAGTGTGTGCACTGCAGCTCTGGCAAGTAAGCAGGTTTTATTTTAAGCTTTACTCTCTTTTTTAAGACAGGATGTCATATCATCTCTGCAATGGGCAGATGCCACTTTTCAATCTCACTTACATAACCACATTCTCATAATTAAAGGAAACTCTGGCTCTCTGCTTGCTTGCTTGCTTTATCACAGGATCTCATGTAGCCTAGACTGGCCTACAACTTCCTATGTTGCCCAGGATGACCCAGAGGTTTTGATCCACTTGTCTCTCATCTTGCAAGTGCTAGAATTTTAGGCATGCACAATCATGCCTGCTCACCAGGTAAGTACTGCAGGGTTGAACTCAGAGCTTTATTACACAATAAAGGCAAGCACTCTACCAACTGAGTTACATCCTCATCTGATATCCTTTTATTACTTCATGTATACCAGTGTTTTGCCTACATATATGTGCATGCATATATAGAAGGCAGAAAAGGATGTTAGAATACTTAGAAAGGGAGCTATAGATAGTTGTGAGCTGCCACATGGGTGATAGAAATTAAGCCCAGGTCCTCTATAAGAGCAACCAGTGCTCTTAAGAGCTGAACCTGCTCTCCAGCCCCTCTTTAAGATTTACTTGTGTGTGTACATATCTATGTGGCCGTATGTGCACACATATGTACAGGTACCTGTAGAGGCCAGCAGAAGGTGCTGGGTCCCTTGGAGCTGGAGTTACAGGAGTCTATAAGCTGGATGTGGATGCTGGACTGCAAACTCCAGTCCTCATGACTGACCAACAAGCACTCCTCAGGACTGAGTTATCTCTCCAGGCCCCTATCTCTGATATTCTTTGAGACAGGTTCTCACTGTGTAGCTCTAACTGGCTTGGAACTCACTATGCAGACCAGGCTGGCCTCAAACTCATAGACAGCTGCCTGTCTCTTGCCTCCTAGGTGCTAGGATTAAAGGTGTGTGCCAGTACACACAGCTCTTTTTCTTTTCTTGTTTTGAAGATTTATGTTATTTTTAATTTTGTGTGTTTGTGTGTGTGTGTGTGTGTGTGTGTGTGTCAGAGAGAGAGAGAGAGAGAGAGAGAGAGAGAGAGAGAGAGAGAGAGAGAGAAAGTACAGGTACCCAAGAAAGCCAGAAGCATCAGATTCCATGAAGCTGAAGTTATAGACAACTGTAAGCTGCCTGATTTAGGGCTAAGAACCACAGCTGGGTCCAGTGGAAGAGCCGTAAGCGCTCTCAAGCACTGAGCCACTTCTCCAGCCCTATCTTTGGTAATCTCAATCCTTCCTTGGTGCTGATGCCAAGATAGTGAACGGCCCATAATATCAGGTAACCAATCATTTTACTATGCTGGTAGTTTTGCAGATGGGATCCTCCAGGGGTAAAGGTGATCAAGCGTAGCAGTACTCACATGTAGGGGCCAGGCAGTCCCCCAAGTGCATTAAAGCACAGACAGGTATCTTCCACCAGGACAGGGCCCTGCACCTGTAATACAGAGACCATCCTGAGTCACTAGGCTGGGGCAGTTATAGGTCCATCAAGGGCCAGACAACTCAGCTCTCTCTGTCTTCTATTTAGAGACGTGGACATCAAAGCACTAGAAAGATAATTTTTGCTCAGCAAAGAACAATGAAGTGCTGGAAATCATCTAGGGATGCCGACTCTCCAGGGTGTGCTCCTTCCCAGTTCTGTGCACTGTGAGTGTAGGGGTGTGGGGTGTGGGTGGCTATGTATGGATGTAAGACTCAGAAAGGTTGTTTTGTTTGTTTGTTTTTGTTTGTTTGTTTTTTCGAGACAGGGTTTCTCTGTATAGCCCTGGCTGTCCTGGAACTCACTCTGTAGATCAGGCTGACCTCGAACTCAGAAATCCGCTTGCCTCTGCCTCCCGAGTGCTGGGATTAAAGGTGTGTGCCACCATGCCGGGCTAAGCCACGACTATTTTATTCTTTGCCTGTTCCCACAAGGCACAGGCCCCAGGAGCCACAAGAAGACAGGATGGGGGTGTGGGGGATCCACAAAGGCTAAGTACCTGTCGAGCTGCCTCCCGACACTTCTGTATGGAAATCTCATCCGGTTCTCCCTGGTACTCAGGCACTAATCAGGGAAACAGACAGACAGATGTACAGGGTCAGGACACAGGGAGACAGACAAATCAAGCCACTTTTTAAAAAATGAAACAAAACAGAAACATACGGTCAATTTTCTGAGCCTCCAAAGTGCATGGAAACTTATCTCCTAAAATCTGAATGACCTGTTCCAAAATAAAATACACGTGTTACACCATTTGCTAACAACTTCCCATTAATTCCCGGCAACTGTGTGAGGTGTCACCCATCTGTCTCATCAGGTAACCTCCCCATTAGTCCTCTAAAGCTTATCAAACTGGGCCCATAAGCCACACCTCAACTTTCAGAGGCCACTGAATTAGCACGCCTTCTCCTTATGCCGTCCCTTCCAACCTCCACTTTGTTTTTCCCTTACCCACCCTTTATCTAGAATACCCTTTCCCTTCAGTGCTCTAAAAAGGTACTCTTCCTCCTAGTCCAGAATTCTCTACCAAGGCTTAGCCAGAGTAGCCAACAGCAAAGAACACTGCTCTGTGCTTTCACTAACCCCCAGTTGACATTCACCGCTTTCAACTTAGAACAGCAGGGCAGGCTGAAGCAGCAGTTCCCATGACTGACTGAACTTTTTTCTTTAACTGTGTAGCACTGGCCGGCCTGGGACTCACCGGGTAGCACCTGCAATTCACAGTGTAGCACTGGCCGGCCTGGACAATTTCCTCCTTTTCACTCACCCCTCAGCTCAGTACTAGCATTACAGGAACGTGCCATCCTATGTAGCTTCCCAGTGACTTTTAACCCTATTAAAATCAGGGGCTAGTCAGACATCAATGGGAGGACAGGCCTTTGGTCCTGTGAAGGTTCGATGCCCCCAGTGTAGGGGAATGCCAGGACAGCGAGTGGGTGGGTTGGTGAGCAGGGGGAGGGGGGATGGGGTAGGGGATTTTCGGAGGGAAAACCAGGAAAGAGGATAACATTTGAAATGTAAATAAAGAGCTAGAGAAAGAGGGCTGGAGAGATGGCTCAGCAGGTAAGAGCATTGACCGCTATTCCAAAGGTCCTGAGTTCAAGTCCCAGCAACCACATGGTGGCTCACAACCATCCGTAATGAGATCTGGCTCCCTCTTCTGGAGTGTCTGAAGACAGCTACGATGTACTTATATATAATAAATAAATAAATCTTAAAAAAAAAAAAAAAAAGAAAAAGAAAAAGCTAGAGAAAGTACCCAAGAGCTGAAGGGGTCTGGTGAAACAACAACATGAACTAATCAGTACCCTGGAAACTCGTGTCTCTAGCTGCATATGTAGCAGAAGATGGCCTAGTCGGCCATCATTGGGAAGAGAGGCCCCTTGGTCTAGAAAACTTTATATGCAGGGGAATGCCAGAGCCAAGAAATGGGAGTGAGTGGGTAGGGGAACAGAGCGGGGGAAGGGTATAGGGAACTTTTGGGATAGCATTTGAAATGTAAATGAAGAAAATATCTAATTAAAAAAAAGAAAAAGAAATGTAAATAAAGAATATATGTAATAAAAAAATTCAAAGAAAAAAATCAGGGGCTAGAGTGGGTGAGCTACCTGGTGTGCAAAGCTATTGTTTTGAAAATTACACCTCAATATAGTTTATTTTCTTTGTGTTTCTGTGGTGTTAGGCATACACTTTACCACTTTGCCCCTCACCCCACCCCACCCCCACACACACTTTTTGAGACCAGCTTTCATTATGTAACTCAAAGTCCTCCTATTTCATCTTCAGAATGCTAAAATTAGAAACACGTACCATCAAGTCCTGCTCTTTTTGTACATTAGACTATTATTTCTATTTCCATAGGAAGACTGTATGTTCAAGGCCAGCCAAGGCTGTACACCAAGAGCCTATCTTGGAAGGAAAAAAGGGAGAGGGGCCACCAAGATGGTGCAGCAGGTAAAAAGCACTTATTGCATTCACAAGCCTGAAAGCCTGAACCTATCAAGCAAGCCATGATGCAAGAACCAACTCCTAAAGTTACTCTCTGGCCCCATTCCCCCCCCAAAATACATAAACATAATTAAAATATTTTTTTAAGGGCAGGGAGGTGGAAGGAAGTCAGGAGAGTGCTGCAACTCACACCTGTCATTCCAAATCCTTGTCCCTAGGCAGGTTAAAGGGGGGAAGATCAGAAGTTCAAGGCCAACTCAGGTACAGAGAGTCCCTAGTTCAAAAAATGAGGGAGGGGAGACATGGGGCTGGAGAGATGGCTCAGTGGTTAAGGACATATGTTGCTCTTACAGAGGACCCCAATTGGTTCCTAACACCCACAGGGTGGCTCACAACCATCTGTAACTCCAGTCTCAGCGGATCCAACGCCCTCTCCAGGTCTCCAAAGGCACTGCATGCATGTGGTGCACAGACATATATGCAAACTCATAAAGTAAGTAATTTTTTAACTGGGCATGTTGTGCTGTGCTGTGCTAGTGACTCAATGTTCCGGAAGGGCACTTGCCAACACAAGCACGCTGACCTGAGTTCTGGTCCCCTGCACCACATAAAAGTCTGGGATAGTAGTGCTACCTGTAAACTCAGCCCTGGAGGTAGAGACAGGAGGGCTGCTTGAGCTTGCTACCCCACCAAAGAGCACATTCTAGGTTTATTGAGACCCCATCTCGAGAGAATAAGGAGGAAGAAAATCATTGGCTTTAAGTCCTGGGTTACATTCAAAGCACCTACTGTCAGAAGAAAATTAAATAAAGTCTCTGGGTCTTTGTTCTAAAAGCTGTAGCATGTAAAGTTTTGACAAACTTGTCACATTTTTCTTTTGTTAACCTGTCTTTTGTTATACTGTGGTCAGCCATGATTCTTATGAGGTATTACACATCTCAGATATGGAAGGGTAGATAGAACTATACTTAGTTTGGATCAACCCCCCCCCCCATACACTCCCCCACACACACCCACACACACTGCCTTTGAGGAGGGGAGGTGTCTGAACTCAGGTTTGAAATCTAGGGCTTCAAGGGTAATCTATCTGTCACAGATGCCACTACTCCAGCTCCCATAGCCCGCTGACTTTACCAGCTCATCTAAAAACCACGTGAGGTGGAGCATGCGTGTAGACCCAGAATTCGGAAGACAGGATCAGGCTAGCCTGGACTACACGAGCCATTATCTCTAAAATAATGATTATATATATATATATATATATATATATATATATATATATATATATATATCCTCTGACCCTCAAGGCGCCACACTCCACGGCGGTCTCTCCCCAAGCCCAGTCCTTCAACACAGCCAGGGGCTATCCCCACACTCCCCGAGGCTACAACTGCCTTCTGTCCCGTGCTTCCCTGGTGAGGAAAGCCCAGCAGCCCAATCTCCACCCGCCTCCGAGACAGTCTCCACACCCCACAACACCTCCTCCAGCTTCTTGGCATTTCCCGTCACAAACACTATCTTCTTCCCGACCAAAGACGCAGCCATGGCAAGCGAGGGTTACGGTCCAAAAAGCCCAGAACCCCTCTGCTGGGAAGGCACTTCCGGCCGGAGGCGGAAGTAGGTAGCTCGGTTTCCGGCCCTATCTGAAACCTGAAGTTTGCCTCGGGCCACTGCTGCCAACAACCGGGAGGTGGCAGCCGCGACAGAGGAGCGTCCTGCAACAACTGTGCCTGAGGCGCTAGGGACGCGCTGAGGGATGGAGAGGTCTCTCAGCGCGCGGATCCTCTGCTACGCAACTCGGGGAGCCAAGAAGCCGCGCCCTGACCAATTGCAGACTTGTGTCCGGTGTGGTGGCGCGCCTCACCTCCAACTCTGTCAAGAAAGACTATCTCCTAGACAAGGGCTCTAAGCCTGGATGTCTATCCTAACCTCACTGCGAACTTAAAACAGCATAACCAAGCAGTCTCTTACCAGTTAGGCTTGATAGGTAGTGTTTCGACTCCTTTTCTCATGCCCAGCTAATCCTATCCCTTCTCCATTCCGTCACCTCAGCCTCTGCCTTGGGAACAAACCAAGGAAGATGAGTGACCCTCTTAGCCCAACCTTGTGCGTGCATGAGCCCGTTAAAGCAAGAAGAGGGCGTCACATCCCCTGGAACTGGAGTTACAGGTGCTTTTGAGCTGCCTGGTGTGGATGTTGGGAACTGAGCCTAGGTTCTCTGAAAGTTGTAAACTCAAGCTGGAGAGATGGCCCAGCGGTTAAAGTACACTGACTGCTCTTCCAGAGCTGTGTTCCCAGCACCCACATGGTGGCTTTCATTGTCTGTAAGTCCAGTTCCTGGGAATACATTGCCTTCTTCTGGTCTCTGAAGACACCAGGTATATATAATGCAGCACACACATGAGCAGCTAAACATATATATATATATATATATATATATATATATATATATATATATATAGTCTTTTTTTTTAAGTAGTAGCAGTAGTAGTAGTACAGGGTGCTAGCTCAAAGTGTGGACACTTATAATCCCAGCACTGAGATTAAAGCAGGAAGATCATGAATTAAAGGCTAGCCTGGGCTATATATGGTGTCAGGGACATAGCTTGATGGTAGAACATTTGCATAGCATGGCCAAGGTCCTGGGTTTGGCCCCCAGAATCACACACACAAACAATAGAATCCTAATAAAGCCTGGTTGTTTAGCTTAATGTTATTAACCTCATACAGCCTTGGGTATTGTTATATAGATGCAACTTACTTAGGGGCTTATGGAACTTAGGCAAGCATTGTACCACTGAACCACACAGCCAGCCCACTAATGAATTTTTCTTAAACCCTAGGACTGTCCCCACAGAGTAGCCAAAGCTATATTCTCCTCAAATCTTTGCTCAGTGGCCTTAATATTGCGTGTCACACAATTCAGAAGCTTTGCTGTATACTGTGTCTTTGAAGACAGATCA
>LR749937.1:692397-781028 GCA_902729485.2 Mus minutoides | reverse complement strand
GCCTTGACAAACCTAAGTTGGGACTTGGTGCTGTGGGCAGCAATAGTCTGAAGGAGGTTGAGCAGGAGGGATGAGACTCCCATGATGTTGTTCCTCCACTCTCTTGAAGATGGGCTGCTTGACAGTGCTATGATTCCTCCCTCCCCAAAGCTGCTGGAGAACCGCTGCACAATGAGGAGGAGAGGGCGGGAGCAGGCCAGGTAGGTCGCTCTTTGCCCCAGGAGTCTGAGGAGCAGAGAACTGGAAGCAGGCCCCGGCGTCGGAGGGACTTGGGCAGCCGTCTACAGGCCCAGCGTCGAGCCCAGCGAGTGGCCTGGGAGGAAGAGGATGAGAACGAGGGTCAGACTGTTATTGCAGGTAAGAGGGGGCCTGGGGGAAGGGGGCTGGAGTAAAGGCCATAAGAAATCCCCCAGGCTAGATACACACTCAAGGAGCATGAAGCCAGTGTAGGAAGGACATTTAGTGGTGGGGCTGGAGTCTTGGGCCTGGGCTTTGGTCCTTGAAGTCAGCATTTCTTAACCCAATCCCTATTCTATTGGGCGTCTCTTCCTTCATCTTGATTCAGTGCAATTAGCTGTAACCCTAGAATAAGTGCTTAGAAATAGAGACATTTGAGCTGACATTTACATCCACATAGCAGATACTGGAGTCTTACAAAGTCCTCATGATTGTGGGAAAGAATGTGTCTTCTCTAGTACTTGAAAAGTGGCTTCAGTATGAAGAAGAGGGTTTAGGGGAAATTGGGTTTTTGCTTTGAGTCCTTGGGATTATTAGCCCCTTTGTCTTAAAAAGGGACCTTCAGTGGATGTGTGTGCATGCTTATAATTCCTGCACTCAGAAAACAGAGGCAGGAGCATGGGAAGTTTCAGGCCAGCCAGGCTAATATAGCTGTTTCAAAAGCAGCACCCAGCAACAACAAAGAGGCCCTCTCTTCACGTCCATCCTGTCTCAGATTTGGGTCCTATACTCTGAGGCTCAGGCATCAGCGTATCAGTTATTTTCAGCTGGCCCTGGAGTAGCTCCTTTGGGAGGTTGTAGGTAAGGTTGAAGGAGTCTGAGACACTCATCTGTTCCTGACAAGAACATACAGGATGCTGGATTTATGCAGGAATAAATTTCCTTAGAGGCTTGGCACAGAGACAGGAATTAGGGACTTCTGCAGATACAGACACCTGTGAGTCTCAAACATTCAGGTATTGACATCTTATAGCTGTGCAGTATCTAAAGTCTCCTTTGTCCATGTGGCCTACCCCCCCCCCTCCCAGTAATGTGTATATTCTTACACTGATATGTGTATGCACATATATGGTAGATGCTTCTGGAAAGCAGAGGTAGGTAGAAACCACCCCCTACCCACCCACCTATCCCTTAAAGAAGGTCTCAAGGGGTCTGGGTGAGTCTTCTCTATCTAGCACTTAGATTGTCTTTGTCTGATCATACCCAGCCCAGGAGGAAGAAGGCATTGAGAAGCCAGCAGAAGTTCACCCAACAGGGAAAATTGGAGCCAAGAAACTACGGAAGCTAGAGGAAAAACAGGCTCGAAAGGCTCAGCGAGAGGCAAGCAAGAGGCTGGGGAATAGCTCCAAGGGGTAGGAAAGGAGCCAATCTCTAGTTCCCGTGACAGACTGCCCTTGGGGTTCCTTTTACGCTGTGCTGGTGTTTGCTGTCCCCTGGCTTTGTGGCCTGTAGTCTTAGCCCTTGTCCTGGCCCAGGCAGTGGCTTTCTTTGGCCTCTGTAGGGGGTGAGAAAACTAGCTAGAGGAAGAGGAAATGTGCTATAGAAATCTCTCTCTAGGCAGAGGAGGCTGAACGTGAAGAACGGAAACGCCTAGAGTCCCAACGTGAGGCCGAATGGAAGAAGGAAGAGGAACGGCTTCGCCTGAAGGAAGAACAGAAGGTAAGATTGACCCTGGACCCTGTTGCCTGGCCCATTATTACCTAACCTTGCTCCCAAATGCCTCCATCCTACAAGACAGGCCATGGCACTAGGTGTGGTGGTGACTCCTACCTATAATCACTGGAGAAGCTGAGGCAGGAGGACAGCTTGGACTAACTAGCTAACTCCTCTCTCCAAAACTAAGGATGGGCCATGGTCCCAGCAGAAGGGCCTGCCTCAGAACATCACCTGGAGAAGGAATGTGACTGTGACCTGAGAGTTTTTCTCTTTCTCCCCGACCCCTCAATTTTATGTGTACTGGGGTGGGGGAGGGGGTGAAAAAAGAGCTTGGTATGGTGGTATAGGCTTTTTATCCAGTACTTTGGGAGTCAGAGTCAGGCCAATCTCTGAGTTCCAGGATGTCCAGAGCTATGTAAAGAGATCCTGTCTTCAAAACCAAAACCAAACCTTTTACTTATATGGGTGTTTTGCTTGCATGTATGTCTGTGCACTGCGAATATGCCTGGTGCCTATAGAGGCCAGAAGACTGGAATCACAAATAGCTGTGAGCCACCATGTGGGTTCCAGATTGGAACCCAGGTCCTTTAGAAGAGCGACCAATGCTCTTAAGGGCCGAGCTCCTTCCAGCCCAGAGCTGGGGATTCTTGTGAGCATGAGCTATGGGTACCTAGACATTTGAACATGGTCAGAGTGTCTGGAACCGAGAAAGCAGCGAGGAACAAAGTCGATAGAGAAGTACAGCAGTTCTAGATCCTGAGGACCCTGAGATTGTCAGCAGTCTTAGGAGATAGCGAATCCATTGGGGCCTAGCATAGGACTGGTGCTGGAGAACTGGAGCCACCACTGAAAGATAGTTAATGAATTTTTATTTGCCAGATTATTCTAGAACCTGGTTTCTAAGAAAGGGGAAAGTGCAAACATGTATGGTGCATAAAACACAAGGGCCTCTGGTTGGCTTGTTCCAGAACTCTCTATGTCTGGAGGAAGCCTGGCCATGCACACTGTAGGAATGGCAGTGGGGGGCATGAACAGAGAAAGTTCTTCACCTTTGAGTAGCGGTCATGCCTAATACACCTTCAGTGTTCTGGCTTTCTCCCTGTTTTAGTTTTTCATGTATTGGTACATCTCTCACAAGAATATCCTTAAATATTAAGCACATCCTTAAATTAAGTGGCACACTTTGTTCAGATGTCTGCCTGCCTCCTTCCCTCCCTGCCTCCCTCCCTCCCTTCCTTTCCAGTCTTTTGAGGCAGCAGGTTGGCCTTGAACTTGCTATGTAGCCAGTGATGTCCTTTTCTCCTGATTCTTCTTCCCAAGCCCTGAGAGTAGAGGCATGCACCACTATTCCTGGTTTAGATAGGAATTGAACCCAGAACTTCGTGGGCAAAAATCCTACCAACTGAACTTCATGCATCCCCACTGGCCCTAGTAGTTTTTTTGTTTTTGTTTGCTTTTAATTTTATTTTATGTATATGGGTGCTTTATCTGCAAATATGCTCAGAGGCCTGAAGAGGGCATCAGATCCCCCTCAATTGTAGTTAGAAACTGTTGTATGCCCCCATGTAGGTGCTGGGAGTTGAACCCAGCTCCTATAGAAGATCAGTCAGTTCTTCTAACCATCCATCTCTCCAGTCCAGGTATATCGGTTTTGCAGGGTCATATCTAACACACTGTGTTTTGGTCTCTTGTCTTTGTCTTCTTAGGCCTCTGTGGGGATTGATTGACATGTTTTCCTTGCTTATCATCTTATTAGCTTTGAAGGATATTGGAAAACTAGTTTGTAAAATGTATCTTGATTTGGATTAGTTAGTTTTTATTTTTATTTTGCTTTGTCTTTTAGATTAAAAAAAAAAAAAAATAGGGGCCATCATGTTGGTGCTGACAACCCAACTGGGTTCTCTGCAAGAGCAGCCGCTGCTCTTAACTGCTGAGCCATCGCTCCAGCCCGAGATTTGTTTGTTTGTTATTGTTTGTTTTTGTTTTGTTTTAGATGGGGTTTCTTTGTACAGTATATAGCCTTGGCTGTCCTGGAACTTGCTTAATAGATGAGGCTGGTCTCAAACTCAAGAGATCAAACTCAAGAGATCTTCCTACCTCTGCCTCCCAAGTGCAGGGACTAAAGGACCACCACACCCTGTTCTGAATTTTATTTTGAATTAATTGATTTTTTTTGTAGTTTTTTTTGTTGTTGTTGTTTTGTTTTGAGACAGGGTCTTCCTAAGTAAAAGTAGGCCTAAAACTCTCTGTAGCCCAGGCTGGCCTTGAACTTTGCTTACCCTGCATTTGGAGTCCTGGGCTGACTGTTTATCTGGAGTTATGCTGGGGTTTGCTTTTCGTTGTTGTTGTTTTCCTTGTTTGGTTTTCTTTATCCCCAGGACTGAGTATTGAACACAGAGCCTGTGCATTCCAGGGAAGTGCTCCACTTTTGAACTATTACTGTATGCTTTTACTGTTTTTCTCCATCTCCTCATACTTGTGTGGAAATAAGTCACTGTTCTGCCACAGGAAGTGGAGAGATGGGTTAGTGGTAAGGGCTCACTGCTCTATGGGAGGACCAGAGTTTGGATCCCAGCACCCTTACCAAGTGGCACACAAACACAGGCAACCCCAGCTTGAGATCTGGTACCTACTTTTGGCCTCCATGGGAGAGGGAGGTGAGCAGAGAGACTGCCTGAGTGGGGGCAAGGCAATCTCTTGACCTGCCGTTTGATCTGGTCTGCCACGGGAAGGTGGACCGTCCCACATCAAGCAAGGCAGTCAGAACAGTTCTTTAGTGAGACTCTCTTCTCAGGTGATTCAGAAGCCAGACTACAGTGGGCTGGCTGTGTGCATGGCTGGTAGGAAACAGTGGGCTGACTAGGTGCCAGCTGGTAGGGTGTAGAATCTGCTGCTTGTTCAGACTGGACATGACCAGGAAGAAGTTGTGGCAAGGTTTTCAAGATTTTTTTCCTAAGATAATCTCCTGAGCAAGAGGACAGGGGAAGGGTGCGGGCAGTGTGGCCTGAGCAATGATAGGGTCCGTGAGGAGAGCCTCTGCCTGTTGGTTAGCTTGAGACCAAAGGGTGAACATCTTGAAGAAGCACCATCTCTGGAGTGCATAAGCTTGTGTCCTGCAGACACGGGAACAGATGTGAGTGGGCAGCTGCCCCAAATACCTGTCTCTTTCTCTGTATCCACAGGAGGAGGAAGAGAGGAAGGCTCGGGAGGAGCAAGCCCGGCGGGAGCACGAGGAGTACCTGAAACTGAAGGAGGCCTTCGTGGTAGAAGAAGAAGGTGTTAGCGAGACCATGACTGAGGAGCAGGTGGGCCCATCATTCCTGGGAGATCTGTGCCATGAGGGTAGTGTGTGTTAGGTCTGAGGCCGCCCACACCACCTTAGACACTTGGGGCTGTGTACAGAGAAGCAAGTCCATTGCCAGTAAGTGTAGGCCCTTACCTCTCATGAAAGCAGGTGATAGGGTGGGAACAGAAGACAGGCTGCAGGTGGGCAGCTTGCGGGTGAGCAGGCCTCCAACCAGGGGTGGTACTCACTGCTTTCTCTGCCCTTCAGTCTCACAGCTTCCTGACAGAATTCATCAATTACATCAAGGTAAGAGGCTCAGAGAGTTCTGGTATCTTTTCCTGCC
The DNA here is from genome assembly GCA_902729485.2 of Mus minutoides. Classification (NCBI taxonomy): domain Eukaryota; kingdom Metazoa; phylum Chordata; class Mammalia; order Rodentia; family Muridae; genus Mus; species Mus minutoides. The sequence goes on along the minus strand of LR749937.1, from coordinate 775,506 downwards.
AGGTGAGTATACGTGTGTCTATGTATATTTTGTATATGTCCTCAGGACCAAGCAGGGCTGTCTGTCTCATTCAGTGTTGGATCAGCAGGGGCATGGGGTCCAGAAGGGTTGGCTGCTGGTTCTTGGCCAGGAAAGTCCTTTTTCTTCAGACCTAGAAGGTAGAGGAGGACAGAGGTTTTCGTGGGAGGCTCAAGCCTCCAATAGCTTCCTAATACTTGACTGACAGTCCCTCTGCTCTTCAGACCCCACGCTCAATGAGTCATCGTGTTTTGAAGTCAATTCACATGTGTTTTCTGTCAGCTCTGTCACGCTGAGGTTCCACTGAATCGGAACAAATGTCCCATGCTCTGTGGTCCTGACTGGGAATCTGGGCCTTCAAGAAGAAGTAGGATGGTGTTTCCATTGCAATCCTGAGCAGTCAGCAGTGCCCCTCCATCCACAGCCACTCCACAGGCTGCCCGGACGCTGTTCTGGGTTGCATAAGCACATCCTGATCCGTTTTGCTGCTAAGCAACTTGTCTCCCACAAAGGATGCGAGAAGGGGAGAGGTTTTCAAGTGCAGCTCAGAGGTGCAGAGGCAGCTGAGGGAAGGAGTGCAGAGGGAGCGGGGGCGATACTGGGGGTGGTACCAGGGGCTGCCAAGAAGCTGGGGCTTGCATAATCCTCCCCCACCTCTCCTAAAAGAGAGCAGGGCTTAGCTATCTCCCAGCAGCAGTGAGGCACTGGGCTCATGTCTGGGGCCCAGAATCCCTAAGAGGGAGAAGCCGTAGCATCTTCCAGAGGGTTCTTCTCCCTTAGGTTGTGAGCGTTCCCCTTTGATGAAGCCCACACTCCACCCTGGCACACTGCCCTGAGCGTGACTTTTCACAATGTCCTGTTGTTGAGAACTATCTGCCTCTACCTGTATAGTGTGAGGAGTAGCATGGGTCTAAAATGCTTCCTTCACAAGGCCTCCCAGGTAGATTTAGGGGGCAACTTCAGTGTTACCCTCATTTCTGCAGGGGCTAGAAGAAAGTTCCTAGGTAGTTCTGGCTCTTGCTTTTGGTGTTTTCCTGGAGATTCTACTCTTGGTGTTCTCCAAACACTTGGAGCTGCCATCTTGGAGGAAGAAAGAGGACTTCTGAAATTCACTCTATCCACCTTCCTCATGCCAAGGGATCGGACCCTTTAGACAGAATTTCAGAAGTGGAGGAGGGTTTCTGCATACAAGCCACTTCATGTGAACAGTAAGGATGTCTGTTCTATTTTCTCCCATGGCTGGGAATGTTTGTGCAGATACACTTTGACTCTGACATTGCCTCAGGCCAGATCCTCAGGAACCAGGCAGCATAGGAAGCGACTCCTGAGAGCCTAGTGCCTGGTTTATGTCATAGGTAGAAGCTGCTGGCCAGATCATTTTGCGCTTGCCCACTCCCTGGCCCAGCTGCCTTTTGATTGTATCCTTCCCAACCCTCCCACCTCCACCCCGCACCCCTGCTTGCACATACGGGTTGGCATTCCAACAAGTCACATGCCATATGTAGCTGAGGAGGTGTCACCATGTCATTACTCCCCCAGCTCATTTGCTGTAGAAGATTCACAGAAATATGAAGGACCGCCTTCTTTCAAATCATATGCTATATGTGGCAAAGGTGGGGGCAGATGCATGCGTGGTCCCAACTGTGACTCCTTGTGAGAGCTGCTTGAAGCTAAAGTTTCTACTGAGAGTGCAAGAGCAGCCATGAGACATGGCCCAGGACCACAGAGGGAGAGCACGGTCACTGTTCACAGGGCTGCTTTGTGTGTGTGTGTTTGTATAGTGTGGGTGCTCCTGTGTACTGGTGAGCAGAGATACACACATATCTGGGCGCCTTCAGGTATTGTTTATTCCCTGGGTATTGTCCACCTTTTTTTTCTTGCAAGGAGAGTGATGTACTTTGTTTCACTGTCCTGGGACTCACCGTGCAGGCTATCCTAGCTGGCCAGTGAGCCAAATAGACTACTTGTCTACCTTTCCAGCAGTGAGGTTCCAAGTGCACAATGCTACCACACCCAGCTGCTTGCTTGCTTGCTTGCTTGCTTGCTTTTGAGACAGGGTCTCACTCAGTCGACCAGGTTAGTCTTGAGCTCTCAGCAATCCATCTGCCTCCCCTTCCAGCCACACCCAGCTTCTTTAGGTGTGTTCTAGGGATTGGACTCACGTCCTCAGAAGCACACAAGCACTTGCCTGGCAACCATCTTGCCAGCCCTAGTGATAGTTATTTGGCCATTCCATGTGAGAGAGGGGTATGCCTCAGACAGTGTGAAGAGGCTGAGTGAAAAGAAGTGTACACCTCTCAGGACTGTGGAGATCGAAGCGGAAGGATAGGAGGCAAACACAAGAGAGAAACGAGTCTCTGGGCCTTGTGAAAGACCCCAGGCCTGTTATCATCTGGTCTGTGTATGTCTGTTTCACCAGATAAGCTTTCAGCTCAGCGGTAGGAACTGGCTGTTTTTTTGCCATTCCTGCAATTCTTTTTTTTTTTTTTTTTCCTTTAAATGTGTGTGAATATATGGTCTTGAACTCCTGACCTTCCTGCCTCTTTCTGCCAAATACTGAGGTTACAGATATGCACCACAACACCTGCCTTAGGTAACTTTTTCTAGTTTTAAAAGCTTAAAAACAAAAGACCAACTTTTGGGCTGGCAAGATGGCTCAGCAGGTACAGACACTTGATGTCAAACCTTAAGATCTGAGTTCAGTCCTTGGATCCACATGGTGACTGGAGAGAACCAGCTCCTGAAAGTTGTCCTCCGACCTCTCTTCATGTGTGTTGTTGTGCATGTACACACACATTGATTAATTAGAAAATGTTGGTTTAACGAAATGGGGTGTGTGTGTGTGTGTGTGTGTGTGTGTGTGTGTGTGTGTGTGTGTGTGTGAGAATGTAGAATCCAGAAGTCAGCTCTGCATATTGTTTCTTAGGTGCCCTCCACCTTTTTTTAAGATAGGGCATCTCACTGTCATAGAGCTGGCCAGGTGGTCTGAGCCTTTCTCCTCTCCCTTTTATCTGTAGAAGTCCAAGGTTGTGCTTTTGGAAGATCTGGCTTTCCAGATGGGCCTAAGGACTCAGGTAAGCCTCAGAATGTGGACTATAGCTGCAGGGTCTGTGGCCAGTAGGGGGTAGAGGGCTGGCCTGAAGAGGGTAAGTCGTGATGCCCTTTCAGACCATCCCAACCAAGAGTCAACAGAGTGCAGGGATTTGTTTGCACTCCAGGAATCCTACATTTCTACAGAGATGGAAAGAACAGGAGAGAGAAAGGAAAGTCAAGTGCCATACTGTCCTGTGACCAGCGCAACCCAAATTTAGTTATCTCTTGCCAAAGGTTGTTTTGCAATGAAGGCTGACATCTCCACTATTCTTTTTCTGGCTGGAAGAAAGCTTCTGTTGGGGCTTTGCAGATCCAATGATCAGCCCCTTCAGTCAGGACTCCCTCCTAGGAGAAGCACAGCCACGGCAGGAACAGCTCGCTAGGGAGAGAGAGGAGGGATGATGGGTCTGGGTGTGGGAACCACGAATCGAGACTTGGTTTCCTCACAGGACGCCATAAACCGCATCCAGGACCTGCTGACAGAGGGGACTCTAACAGGTGAGAGCCAAGCCTACAAACGGGCCCTGGCCTATGGGGCTGAGTGAGCACAGAGGCCTGCAGACTTGTTCCAAAAGCAGCCTGGCCTCTCTGGGGTGGGAGGGATATGCAGTGAGGGCCACTGAGGAATCTGACTTGGTCACAAGGAAGACATAGAAGCCTCGGTCTAGCTTTGGAGTGAGGCATGGGAAGAAAGGATTTGTGCGACTCATCTACATGGGCTCTGATGTACCCAGGAAGGCTGACAGGAGAACTGAAAGGCTGTAGATCAGTTATAAAGGAATAGATGGAAATTCTTCAGTTAGGTAGCAAAAGCCCAGAAGGACTCAGACCTACTACGTGCATGTCCCCACAGGTGTGATTGATGACCGGGGCAAGTTTATCTACATAACCCCAGAGGAGCTGGCTGCCGTGGCCAATTTCATCCGACAGCGGGGCCGGGTGTCCATCACAGAGCTTGCCCAGGCTAGCAACTCGCTCATCTCCTGGGGCCAGGACCTCCCAGCTCAGGCTTCAGCCTGACTCCAGTCCTTCCTGAGTGTATCCTGTGGCCTACACGTGTCTTCATCCTTCCCTGCTGTCTTGGGGCAGAGATGGAATATGACCAGAAAGTTGTTGATTAAAGGCCTATGAATACTGCTGAGCTTCTTGTGTGTAGAGAGCCTCCCTGGGGTCTCAGATAAGCAGGTAAAATCTAGACCTCAGAGTTTATCTTAGAGGTGCCAGAAGTCCCACTCATGCTTCACAAGAAACCTCTTAACATATTTATCGTATTTATGCCCTTCAAGCTCCGATCCCTAGATGAGTCCCTTCTCAGGGGCAGAGAAAAGTGCAGACTGGGAAGTCTCTCGAGCAATATCTCCTCCAGTTGGTGAGGGAAATCTCCCCTTCTTATTTACAGACCCAAGAGTTCTGAGTAAGCTAAGAACTCTAGGGAGAAGAGTTAATGAGAAATGCCAAGGATAGAGACCAGGAGACAGGTCCCTCTGAAAGGAAGGTCTCTGGAAGAAAGACTGGCTGGCTGCATATGAGACAGGGAGAGGAGAAAGGACCAGTGGGACTGGATGTAACAGTTCTGACAACACATCACAAGAATTCAGCCCTGAATCCTAGACAAGAAAAAGTTGTAGCTGGTGTGGGTGATTCTGCCCACTGCAGGATATAAGGAGCATATGCTCAGAACTGGGTGTGGGGTGGAAGAGGTAGGACTCTTGCAGGGTCATTGGCTCTGGTTCCTGTGGGCTGTGCATGCGGTGGGCAGCATGCTGTGCTGAGGACGAGACACATTTTTGATTTATTTTATATGTATGGAGGTTTTGCCTATGTGGATTTGTGTGCACCATGTGCATGCCTACAGAGTCCAGAAGAGGGCATGACATCCCCTGGTACTGGAGTTACAAGCCACCAGGTGAATTTCTGAGTGCTCTGGATGGGCAGCCAGCTGATGCTCCTAACTTAGGGCCATGTCTCTAGCCCTTTGTTACTGTGTGTGTGTGTGTGTGTGTGTGTGTTTTGAGACAAAATCTCATTAGCTGGCTTTCCTGAGCCATGTCTCTAGCCCCTTTTTTGATACTGTGTGTGTGTATTTTAAGACAAAACTTGCTATCTGGCTTGCCTGAGCCAGGTCTTTAGCCCCTTGTTTGTTACTTTGGTGTGTGTGTGTGTGTGTGTGTGTGTGTGTGTGTGTGTTGAGGCAATATTTCACTAGCTGGCTTGGAACTCACTTTATAGACCAAGCTGGCCTTGAACTCAGAGATCTATCTGATTTTCAAGTGCTAGAATTAAAGGCATGCACCAACATGTATAGTCTCCTTTGTTTTTTGAGACAGTAGGCACTTGTAGTCAGTGAAAAGAGAAAAGGAAAGGGCTGTATGCATTGTTGGTAAGGCCATATATAGCCTAGTCTTTGTAAGGAAAAAATGCAGATGACCACAGTAAGAGAAGGTAGGAGAGACATAGTTGACAGTAGTGTCAGCCTATCAGTGGTTAGTTATACATTAGATCCACGTGTGGGGTTCTTAGTACTTTCCTGTTAGACTACACACAAAGCAAGTTAAGGAAGAATCTCGATGCCATCAGAGCACAGCAGCAGCAGATTGCCAATGGCAGCAAGGCTGAAAACCCGTGGACTACACTGAAGACTGGGGAGATGGTTCAGCAGCTAAAAGCATGATCCTTGGGAACCTGTTGACCCAGGTTCAATCCCTGATACCCCATATAAATCTAGGAATGTTACCATGCACCTATAATCCCAGGACTCCTGTGGTGAGATGGTAGCAGTGCCCTCAAATTCAGAGTGCTCTGGACTCAGCCTCCCAGGGGCTGGGATTATAGGTATATATGCCATGCTCCAGACTTTAATGATTGGTTATGTTCCAAAGGCTTGATATGAAAAAAGGCCTATAACCTGTGTCTGTGTGTGTGTGTGTGAGTGTGTGTGTGTACCACATACATGTAATGCCCATGGAAACCAGAAAACAGCATTGAATGCCCTGGAACTAGAGTTCCAAACATTTTGAGCTACCATTTGGATTCTAGGAATCAAACCCAGGCTCTGGAAGAGTAGCCAGTGCTTTTACCCACTGAGCCATCTCTCCAGCCCCACTAAAAGCATATAATCTTTTGTGCATTATGTATTCATTATCTAGTACTTAATCTGTTAATGTAATAAACATATTCAACGAACAGTTCATTAAATAGTAAGTAGCTAACAGTTCACTAAACATGTACAAATTGCTTTCACAACTAGATAAAACTTGAAGAATAAAGTGGGCTGGTGGCATACACTTTTAGTCCCACACTCAGGAGGCAGGGGCAAGTGGATCTCTGAGTTTGAGGCCAGCCTGGTCTACATAGTGAGTTTCGGAACAGCCAGGCTAAGGAGATTACTAATTTTTAAACATTAAATGTTTAAGATTTCAGCCGGGCGTGGTGGCGCATGCCTTTAATCCCAGCACTTAGGAGGCAGAGGCAGGCGGATTTCTGAGTTCAAGGCCAGCCTGGTCTACAAAGTGAGTTCCAGGACAGTCAGGGCTATACAGAGAAACCCTGACTTGAACCCCCCCCCCCCAAAAAAAAAAGTTTAAGATTTCTAAATATTTAATTTAAAATTCTCAGGGCTATGGCTATAGCACATATAGAGTCTCATGTTTGATTTTTAGCACCACACACAAAAAGTTAATATATAAATATCTTAAACACTTGTTTCTGTTTCGAGATAGGATCTCATGTAACTCAAGCAAATCTTAGAAGCAGCCGAAGCAAACATTTCACAGTACATTACTTGCCACGGTCTGGTGGGTGGTGCTTTTTGTCTATTGTATTTCAGTGCTGGTCTAATGGCTAGGTTCTCAGCACCCCAATGGTGGCTTGATCTTACAGTCAATCAACAAATCTAATTTTTGTCTATTTTAAACAGGATCTTACTAAGCTCCAGCCTGAGCTGGCCTTGAACTCTTGAAGTTCCCGTCTCTGCCTTCCAAACACTGGAATCATTGTGCACCACTACACTTGGGCTCCATGAGCAGATCTTTGATCTGGAGATGTGAAAATGTTCTTCAGTATTAGAGTACTTCAATGTGAGGCCCTGCATTTTATCCCCAGTACCTAAAAATATGAGAGAAGAGATAAAAGGTGTCCTAAAGAGCCTTGTTCCTTTCATATCAAGAACAGGGCCAAGAATGAGTACATAGGTAAGCATTATATGTTGTACATAAATGGTACAAGTGTGTGTGCTTGATTGGTTGGTTTTGTTCATTTTGGTGATGGATATCAAACTTGCTGCCTTTGATATACTAAACAGGTACTCTGCCAATATGACCAAATGCAATCAACCTTGTGGGTGTTAGGATTGAAGGCTTAAGCCACTGGCAATGTCGTGATGTATTGGTGTGTGTGTGTGTGTGTGTGTGTGTGTGTGTGTGTATGTATCATCTGGTTGCAGGTATCCAAGAAGTGTGTCAGATAGTAGGAGTTAGAGTTAGAAGTGACTAGTCACACATCCCTGGAACTTACTATGTAGACTGGACTGGCTGCCTTCATCTCTTTTGTATTGCTCTTTGAAGAGACACCATGACCAAGACAACCTGTAGAGAGGAAAGCATTTAAATGGGGGCTTGCTCACAGTCTCAGAGGGTTGGTTTCTTATCATTGTGGTGGGGAGAGTGGCAACAGGCAGGAAGGCACTGGAGCAGTAGTTGAGAACTCTACATCCTAAGCCAGGCGTGGTGGCGCATGCCTTTAATCCCAGCACTTGGGAGGCAGAGGCAGGCAGATTTCTGAGTTCAAGGCCAGCCTGGTCTACAGAGTGAGTTCCAGGACAGCCAGCGCTACCCAGAGAAACCCTGTTTGGGGGGGGGGGGGGAGAAAAGAAAAAGAGAACTCTGCATCCTTAATGGCAGTCAGCAGGCAGAGACAAACACTCTGGGCCTGGGGTGACATACTTCCTCCAACAAGGACACTCCTAATGACTGATATCAGCAGGAGACTAAGCATACAAACATAGGAGCCTGTGGGAGAGGATGTGATTCAAAACACCACAGTAGCCATGAACTTTTGGTCTTGCGTGGCTGCCTTAATGTCCTATCTTATGCATATTGTCTTGTATCCAAATAGACTGGAGTAACAAATACAAAGTCACAAGTGAGGTATTATTGAGCATATTACCCATAATCATCAGGAAGTTGTTTCCACACCTCAGTTACTGTCCCTACTGGGTGACAACTCAGGAGAAGAGACACTGGCATGGCAAAGTGAGAGACAAAGGTAGACAATAAAAGTTTCATTAGGTCATCACCAAGTATGTCTGTAGTAATTATGTAGAACAAGTGTTTGAGAACTCTGAGCTGGATTGGTTGTTCTTGCTATTGCAAAAATGAGAGCTGTTTTTTAAAAGTCTGCATGCTGGGGCTGGTGAGATGGCTCTGTGGGTAAGAGCACCCGACTGCTCTTCCGAAGGTGATAAGTTCAAATCCCAGCAACCACATGGTGGCTCACAACCATCCATAACGAGATCTGGCTCCCTCTTCTGGAGTGTCTGAGGACAGCTACAGTGTACTTACATATAATAAAATAAAAATTAAAAAAAAAAAAAGTCTGCATGCTTCCATGAAATCGGTTGAGTGTCTGTGTAACCCCAGCACATAGGCACTACATGGTGAGACGCTCACGGCCCTCCTTGGCTACGTAGCAGGCTCCAGGGAACTAGAGGCTTTTCCTTCAACACAAGACCAAAAAACCTTCTGCTTTGCAAATAGTACAGAGAATTTGCTTAGGGTAATGATAGATATTTCTTTTTATTTTATATTTTACAAAGAAGTTAACAGTGATCAAGTACAGGTGGCTCCTTAGTATTATAAGTCAACAATTATTTTATTTTGCTGTTTTATTATTTAGAAACAAAGTCTTACTGTGTAGCCTTGGCAGGCCTAGAACTCTCAATGTAAACCAAGGCTGGCTTTGAGCTCACAGAGAACTACTTGTTCTGCCAGTGCTTGAGATCAAAGGTGTGAGCCACTACTCCCAAAACAAAAACAACATTGAATGTTGAGACCTTGGGGAACATAAAAGTATAAACAAACTGTCTACTTTGGGGGCTGGAGAGATGGCTTAGTATTTAAGAGCACTGGCTGGTTTTCCCAATGACCCAGGTTCAAATCTCAGTACCCATATGCCAGTTCACAACTGTTTGTAATTCTAGTTTAAGGGGATGTAACACTCTCACACAGACATATATGGAGGTGTACAATTAGTTAAAAAGTGATACGAATGCAGTCATGAATATAGTTTTCCATTTTTCTTTTCCTTTTGGTTTTCATAGACTGTACATGTAATCAATTATATAACATCATAAAAGACCTCATCATACTTAGGTCATAACCATTTCAGTTATATTTTTGATGTTGGTCTATGTCATCTTAAGGACCTTTACAGGTCATTTCTATAAATATTTGGTCCAATTTCAAAGGGTTTTCCTCATTAAGTAAACACTGCTGTTAAAAAAGAAAAAAAAAAGGGGCTGGTGAGATGGCTCAGCGGGTAAGAGCACCCAACTGCTCTTCCGAAGGTGGTAAGTTCAAATCCCAGCATCCACATGGTGGCTCACAACCATCCGTAACGAGATCTGGCGCCCTCTTCTGGAGGGTCTGAAGACAGCTACAGTGTACTTACATATAATAAATAAAATAAATCTTTAAAAAAAAAAAAAAAAAAAGAAAAAGAAAAAAAAAGTTTTGGCACATCTCTTTATCCCCAGCACTTTCGAGCAGTGGCAGTGGATCTCTGAGTTTAAGGCCAACCTGGTCTACAAAGCGATTTATTTTCTTCTTTTTTGTTTGTTTGTTTGTTTGTTTGTTTTGAGACAGGGTTTCTCTGTATAGCCCTGGCTGTCCTGGAACTCACTCTATAGACCAGGCTGGCCTTGAAATAATACAGGAGCTGGGACGGTGGCTCAATTGGTAAAGTACACAGTGGGCACCAATATAAATGCCAAGTGCCAGCATCTGTCTGTAATTGGTGTGTGTGTGTGTGTGTGTGTGTGTGTGTGTGTAATATGGCCTACACACCACTGGGGTAAGTCCAGCCAAATCTGGGAGCTACAGCTTTAGTGGAAGACCTTGTTCCAAGAACCAAGTTGGTGGGGCTGGAGAGATGGCTCAGCGGTTAAGAGCACTGACTGCTCTTTCAGAGGTCCCGAGTTCAATTCCCACCAACCACATGGTGGCTCACAACCATCTGTAATGGAGTCTGATCCATTCTTCTAGTGTGTACTCATATAAATAAAACAAATCTTTAAAAAAAAAAAAAAGAACCAAGCCAGGCAGTGGTGGCGCACACCTTTAATCCCAGCACTTGGGAGGCAGAGGCAGGTAGATTTCTGAGTTCCAGGCCAGCCTGGTCTACAGAGTGAGTTCCAGGACAGCCAGGACTACACAGAGAAACCCTGTCTCAAAAAAAAAAAAAAAAATCCAAGGTGGAGAGTGAGCAAGGTGAGAGGCTCTGATCGGCTCCGCTTGCTCCGGTTGGCCCCGCTCGTTCCGGCCGTCCCCGTTCGGCCCCACTCGCTCCGGCCCTGCTAGCTCCGGCCGTCCCTGCTTGCTTCAGCCGTCCCAGTTCGGCTCCGCTCGCTCCGGACAGCCTCACTTGCTCCAGTTGGTCTCTCTGGTATAAGGATTCATTTCTTATTATTCTTCATAAGTACGCTGTAGCTGACTTCAGACGCACCAGAGGAGGGCGTCAGATCTTGTTACGGGTGGTTGTAAGCCACCATGTGGTTGCTGGGATTTGAACTCATCACCTTCGGAAGAGCAGTCGGGTGCTCTAACCGGCTGAGCCATCTCACCAGCCCCACTTGTTAACTTTTTGTTTGTTTGTTTCTGTTTGTTTAGACAGGGTTTTCTGTGTGTAGCCCCGGTGGTCCTAGAACTAGGTCTGTAGACCAGGCTGGCCTTCAACTCAGAGATCTGCCTTACTCTGACCCCACTTAGCCATATCAGTGTTCTTATTTTTAAAAAGGTCTCACTGCATAACCCTGGCTGGCCTAAAACTTATATATAGAACTCAGAGAAATCCATCTGCCTCTGCCTCCACAGAGTGCTGGGATAAAGGCCTGTGCCATCATACAGACCCAATCAACAGTCTTTTCTCCTTCCTCCCTCCATCCCTCCCTTCCTTTCATTATTCTTTCTTTTTTTCCAGTCTCTTTTGATGTTTGTTTTGAATGCCTCTTCCTTATCCCATTGATAAGACAGGGACTCCTAAGCCCAAGTTACAGGAGCTGCCAAACAGACCATCTGACACTAGACAAGTGGGATTGATAGCATGTGTTTCTTAAATGCTTCCATTGACCATAGTTTGATGGAAGAAAATCCTACAAGCCAGGCAAGGCTGCACTGGAATTGCGCCTGCTCCACTTGGTACAAAGCTTGGGGGATGTATTCACACATTCAAAGTAGGAGGACTACCTGTGCTGTAGACCATATAGGCTGTGGTTTTACCAAAGCCAAGGTAGTACATAGTCTAGAATCTTAGTATGAGCTGTAATACTAAGAGCATGGGCATGGGTTTTAAGACGCTCATCCTTGTTGCCTGGAAGCCAGTCTTCTAATTGCCTTAGGAGCAAGAGGTGGGACTCTCAGCTCCTCCTGCACCATGCCTGTCTGGATGCTGCCATGCTCTTGCTTTGATGACAATGGACTGAACCTCTGAGCCTGTAAGCCAACCCCAATTATATGTTGTCCTTATAAGAGTTGCCTTGATCATGGTGTCTGTTCACAGCAGTAAGACCCTAACTAACACAGCTTAGCCTTGTACCACACAGTAATCCTACTTCAGCTTCACAAGAGCTGGGATTACAGATCTGAACTACCACGCCTGGCTTGGGTAATTTTTAAAGTTAATTTGTTTGTTTGTTTGTTTGTTTTCTCTAGGCTGGCCTAGAACTCATTCTATATAACCTAGGATATCCTTGAACTTTGGTCTGCCTGTCTCAGCTCCAAATGTATACATGTGAAGAGCACCAATACACAAGTGTTAAGTATTGGTTTTTCTTTTGCTTTTGTTTTTTGTTTGGTTTTTTTTTTTTTTTTTTTTTTTTTTTTTTTTTTTTTTTTTTTTTTTTTTTTTTTTTTTTTTTTTTTTTTTTTTTTTTTTTTTTTTTTTTTTTTTTTTTTTTTTTTTTNATGTGACAGGTGGGTCCAAAGTAGGAATAGAAAAATCAGAGAGCTGAGCCAGGCGTGGTGGCATATGCCTTTAATCCCTGCACTCAGGAGGCAGAGGCAGACAGATTTCTGAGTTCGAGGCCAGCCTGGTCTACAGAGTGAGTTCCAGGACAGCCAGGGCTATACAGAGAAACCCTATCTCAAAAAAACAAAAAAAAAAGAAAGAAAGAAAGAAAGAAAAAAAGAAAGAAAGAAAGAAAGAAAGAAAGAAAGAAAGAAAGAAAGAAAGATCAGAGCTTAAATACTGGCAATAACATGAGACCAAATAAACAGAGTTGACAGGAGCCCAAACCAGCCTAAATGTGTGTGTGTGGTGTTGGATGCAACCCAAGGTCTCATACTTGCTAGGTTTACACTCTGAACTACAACATCCTTACCCAGCATTCCCCAGGCAGAAACAAGGGATCTCTGACTTAAGGGCCATGGTGAATACATAGTGAATTCCAGGCCAGCCAAACAGCCAGAGCTACCTAGTGAGTCCCAGTCTTAAAAAACAAACAAACAAACAAACAAACATACAAACAGGGGGCCGGTGAGATGGCTCAGCGGGTAAGAGCACCTGACTGCTCTACTGAAGGTGATAAGTTCAAATCCCAGCAACCACATGGTGGCTCACAACCATCCGTAACAAGATCTGGCTCCCTCTTCTGGAGTGTCTGAGGATAGCTACAGTGTACTTACATATAATAAAATAAAATAAATCTTAAAAAAAAAACATACAAACAAACAAAACCCCTCACAATGCCTCGAAATACATGTTGTTTTGGGCCAATCCAAACGTTCTCTTGCCTGGCAAGGTAGCACAGACTTCTAACCCCCAGTATTCAGTAGGCAGAGGCCTTCAGGTCTCTTTGAATTTGAGGCCTGGTCTAGATGGTGAGTTCCCATACAGCCAGGCCTCTATAGAGAGACCCTGCCTCAGGGAAAAGAGGGAGGAGAAGGAGAAGAAAATGTCTCCTGGGGATTCTTCCCATATTCTGTTCTCTTCTCATCCTCACTGAAAAGAGTAGCAAAGCTGGACTCGGGACAAATTTCGTTCCTACTGTGTAATGGAGAGACTGAATTTACTTAAATAGAAGATTATACCACCGGTGTCTGGTACTCCTAGTATTGTAAAGGTACTGTGAGTCAAGTGTCTCAACATCTTATATATTTACTAGACAGTGACCGATTACTGTTATTCTAGAATCAAATAAATTATATGAAGAAATAAACCTAACCAAGGTTGGTTGATTGGTTTTTTTGGTTGGTCGGCTTTTTGGTTTTTGGTTTGGTTTGGGGTTTGGATTTTGATTTTGGTTTTTTGAGACTGTTTTTCTCTGTGTAGCCCTGGCTGTCCTGGAACTCAATCTGTAGACCAGGTTGAACTTGACCTCAGAGACCCTGCCTCTATCTCTCAAGTTCTGGGATTAAAGGCATTTACTTAATACCTTTACAAGCAATTCATAGAACTGAAAACAGGAATTTATTAAATTCACTATAGGAAATAAACACAATTGAGAAAAATTAAAATCTGTGACACAGTCCTATGTCATAGGATGGCTAAACTCATCAGGTATCACAATCACAACCGCCAGCCTTTTGCTAAGGAGGAAGCCTGGGTCTAGCTTGCTTCCTCATACTGATCAGACCAAGGGCATAGTTGAAGGCTGAGTGCTTCCTTTAGGAAGTTTTTCTGGGCAGCTGGCAGCCCCTGTAGTGTATGGCACCTGCACTTGCCAAGGTGTTGATCTGAGTCAAGATAAAGTCTTTATTCAATCTCTTTTTAGGATGGGGATTGTTAGTTTTACAGCAGGCACGGGGCACAAGGTATAAAATACAGATTTCCCGTAGCATCAAGTTTTAAATTGGCCAATTTATTGGCTCTTGCCTCCAGCGAGATCATAGCCACAGTGCCTTCACACCCCTGCGTCTTGTAGGTTTGAAGGCTCTTCAGGGTTTTTTGTTTTCTTTTCCCCCTTTATTATTATTATTATTATTATTATTATTATTTGTTTTGTTTTTCGAGACAGGGTTTCTCTGTGTAGCTGGCTGTCCTGGAACTCACTATGTAGATCAGGCTGGCCTCGAACTCAGAAATCTGCCTGCCTCTGCCTCCCGAGTGCTGGGATTAAAGGCGCGCGCCACCACGCCCGGCCTAATTATTATTTTTTAATTCAGTGTATGGTTGTTTCGACCATATGTTTGTGCAGCACCCGCAGAGGCCAGGTGTCGGATCCCTTGGAACTAGTCATCATGTGGGTGCTGCGAATTAAACCCAGGTTCTATGGAAGAGCAGCCAGTGCTCTTGACCACTAAGCCATCTGTCCAGCCCCAGATTTGAAGGATTTAGGACGTCTGCTGCACAGGGAATAGCTGGTTCAGGAGTCCAAGTGGGGTTGTCCAGAAACCAAAGGGTTCATACACTCAGATATGGGGTTCAAAGAGAGTAGGGACTTGCTGGATTTGTCGGAGGACAGAAATTGGGGATTGACTCCAAGAATTTGGTACAGTGGCTAACAGGGACTGAGGCCAAGTATCTGCCACCCAGCCTTTTGGGCAGGCGGGCCAGCGCTCAGCGACCCAAGGGGTTAAGGCACCGAGTCCCACCCCCGTCCCGGATTGGCGGGTCCCGGGGGCGTGGCCGGAGGGCGGGCCCGCGTTTGCCGCAGCCGCTGGTGGGCGGGCCGGGCGCGGGGCGGGAGGGGCCAAGAGCAGAGCCCGGCCGCGCTGCGCGCCCTGTGGGGCGGGCTTCGGGCTGCGCCAGAGAGCGGGACAGCTAGCGCCGGTGTCTGAGCCTCTGCGCCGGACTCTGAGGCAGTGAGTAAGTGATACAGGCCTGCCGGGGTGCCCCTCCAGGTTCTCCCTCAGGTCACCATGTCCGCTGCATCGCTCGCTGCTTCTGGCCGATGGGAAGCTGGGGAGGGGGCGCGTCCCGCTGCTAGGGTACCGGGAGCTGGGGGGGGGGGGGAGATGAGGCCGATGATGTCATGGACGCTTCAACCGGCGCGCGGGGAGGGGGGGTGGCGGCCGGAGGGGGTGCGGCCCGGATTATGTCACCTCTTCTCTCTGCACCCCGCCCCCCCCACGGAGGCCACGCGCGTTGGTGGAGAACCGAGGGAGGTATGGGTGGAATTTCTCCAACCGCAGAGACCTCTGTGGCACCTTTGCAGAGATTTTGTGGCTGGGGTCTATGTGCTAGTGAATGGCGACCCTCCCCCCCCACACACACACACTCTGACACACACATGCACAGCTGAGGCAGGCTCCTGTGTGAGCGGGTGGGTGGGAGTGTGCTGTCGGTACCTTCAGCACTGAAGCACTGGCTTCATCAGAGCCAGGATCTAGGGGATGGGCCTCTTCCCCTGCAGGTGCCCACATTTCCAAGGGAGGATGAATCTCCCCTCACACATCCCAACCAAGAAGTTCTGTTCCCTGAATCCCTTCCCTTAATCCCTCCTGGAAGCTTTTTCTTGCGTCTATGTCTGCATTTATTTCCTATTTACATTACTCATCACCAACATCCCCACAAGCATTGGCCTTGTATTTTCTTGATGGAGGGGTCCAGAGACCCCTAAAGACATCTTTTGTGCCCTGGGGTAACACAGGCTTCCAATGGGGAAGGCTCACAGTGAAATCTCCCTGGGGTATCCTGAGCTAAGTGCTCCAAGACCCCCTGGGTACCAAGGGTGCCATGCTGAGGAGTATTTGGACTGGTTCCAGAAGAATGTAGGCTGGGCAGAGAGCTGAGGAGAGGTCATGTGTGGAGTGAAGAGCTGCTTTCAGGAGAAATGTAGGGTGGATATCAAGAAAGGCCTTAGAGACTCTGCTACAAACTCTACTTGGTTGAGGGTGCAAAAAAGAATACCATGGATTTTTTTACACATAATCCGTTTCCTTTTTAAAATCGCTGTAAGGTAGGTGTGAGAATCTGAGGTGGAACAGTCTGCATGAGGTTCCGTAGCTGAGCTGTGATTTACACCTGGAGCTGATGCTGCAGGAATTCTAAGGCCCTTGACTCTGCTCATGGAAGGGTTTAGCCGGAGTCCATTTGGCCCCTCTGACTGCTAGTATAGTAATGTCACAGGCACTAAGGATTGACAGAACAGAAATGGAGGCAACAGGCTATCATCCCAGAGTGATGATGCTCAACTGCCCTTGCCGATCACACTGTCACCTAGGGCAGTCCCCAAACCTGTCCTAAAGAGCGCTCTCAGCCTCTCCTTCCCCTCAGTTCCTACTTGCCAGGGAAATAGATTCCACTCCTTGTCCTTCCAACTCTACCAAGGTTTTGAGGAAAGAATTTGCAGGAGCTGGAGGTTGGAAGAAGCAAGGGTCAGGGAACAGCTATAAGGTGTTGACAATGACAGGTTAGAACTATGGCAAGGAACTCTATGGGAATTGCCTGTGGGTTGACTGCAAAGCTGTCCTCACATAGATCCTGAGAAGGGAGCCTCGGGGCAATGTCTAGGATCCCAAGAACCTGAGAAGGTTCCTCTGAAGAAGAGTGAAGCAGAATGACATGTGACCTCCTCCAAACCCTGGTCTTTGTTCCTTGGAGCTCAGAAAGGGTGTGCACTTCACAGTTGCCCCTGTCTCTCAGTCAACACGCTCACTCCTGCCTCTGCAGCCTCTGATGCAGTTTCCTTGCTAGTGGTCTGTCTGCCTTGTCTCACTGGAGGTGCCTGCCTTCAGTGTTGCTATCTAACTTTTAATAACTATCAAAATGTTGTTTGGTTTTTGGGGAAATGTATGTGTGTGCACACAGAGAGGGATTATGGGTGTCCTGCCCTATCTCTGTTTGCTTCACTCCCTCGAGAGTCTCTCACTGAAGCCAGAGCTAGGCTGGCAGCAAGCAACTCTCTGAGATCCTCCGGTGTCAGCCCTCCCTAGCGCTGTGGTTACAGGCACCAGCATCACTGGCTTTTTAGGTGGCTTCTGGGGATTCAGACTCAGATAACCATGCTCACGCAGCAGGCAGTCTTACTGAGCCATCTCCCTAGCCTGTTGATTAGTTATTATATTTTTCTCTGTTTGTTTTTGGAGGCACAATCTCATGCAGCCTAGACCAGACTCCAACTCAGTATACGCTCCAGGCGGGCCTTGAGCTCTTGTTGTGTCTTTGCTGAATGCCACCACATCCAGCTTCCAGGGTTACTTTTAGAAGAAGAAAAGCCTTTGAGACTGGGCAGTGGTGGTGCATGCCTTTGATCCCAGCACTTGGGAGGCAGAGGCAGGTGGATTTCTGAGTTCGAGGCCAGCCTGGTCTACAGAGTGAGTTCCAGGACAACCAGTGAGTTCCAGTTTCTCAGGCTATACAGAGAAACCCTGTCTCAACGCCAAAAGACAAGCCTTTGATTCCACACTTCCTTCAGTGCAGCCTCCTCTGCCCTCTCTTCTCAGCACTTGGCCATCCCTTTGCTCGGTCTGCTTTTGTTTTACACGGCTTTTCTGAAGCCATTTTGACATAGACATCAACGATGATCTCAGCTGCTAAATTCAGGCCACGCTCCCCAACTCCAGTTTTACCTTCTGGAATATTTTTCTTTTCAACACTAGCAACTACCCTTGTGTTCTTGTGTTCTTTTTCCTTCCTTCCTCCCTCCCTCCCTCCTGCTTTGTTTTATTTCTTTGTTTTTTGAGATGGACTTTTACTTCATTCTCATTGTTGTATCAAACTTCTGGACTCAAGCGACCCCCTCAAGTGGCTCAGGCTGCTCCTGCTGCCTGCCTGTCTTCCTTCTTGTCCTCCTCTCCTTCCTTTTCCTTATTTTTTTTTTTTTTCTGTATTAGGGATTGAATCTAGGATCTTGGTAAGGAAGTAGTCAACCACTGAGCCTTTTCTGAGCCTTTTTTAATTTTGTTTATTTATTTATTTATTTTTCTGAGCCTTTTTTATTTTGTGAAACAGGGTCTCACTAAGTTGCTCAGGATGGCCTTGAACTTGCAATCCTTTTGCTTCCGAATCCCGAGTAGCAGGGATTCCGGGCCGTGCCTCCAGTCTGGTTAGTGCCCCTGTTTTGAATCCCCCTCCCATTTTGGCTGTGAAGGCACAGCTTCTCTTGGACTTCTGCTGCTCTCCCAGACTTCCTCCCAGACTTATAGGGCTCTAGCGACCTTGCTCCATGCTAGGCCCACCCACGCCACTCTAACAATCAGTCTTTCCACCCTGGAAGAGAGGTATCTTTGGTCTTTTCCCAGGCAATCTCTGCATGTCATGTTAATGATGTCACACCCACACCAGTGCCCTAGCCTCTTCTATTGTTCTCTCCACCTGAGCTCCAGCTGCATAAGGATTACAGGTCTTCCTGTAACCATGCCCAGGTTTCCCTGTTGGCTCCAAGCTGCAGGCCATCCAACCTTCACTCTGCCAGTCTCTGTACCCCCAGAGTGGAGATAAAAGGAGCTAGGGGAAGGCAAATAAATAAATAAATCTATCTGAGGGCACAGAATGCAAAGAGGCCTCTCCTTGGGATGGTACACCTGTGCATCCTGCACTTAGGTGCTTGTGCCCAAGACTAGTGTAAGCCTACATGTGGGCCCAGACTGGCCTAAAGGAGAAGGGTGGCATCTGTGGGGATGTACACTGAACGGATTGCTACAATAGCAACGGCTAGCTTGCTAGTGAACTTACCCAGAGCCAGATGTATACTGTGGCCAGGAGAAATGGAAGGGTATGTGTGTTGGCAGCCTCCCAGGTTTGGGGCCTGACAGGAAGGATACAACATTATAATTGGGCATCACAGTAGAAGAAAGTCTGCAGAGCATCCAAGGGGATGCTACATGGACCCAACTTTAGGGAAGAAAGGTGCCCTGCTTGGTGTCTGGGGCTAACAGGCCTGAAGAGCTCTCTTCTTTCATAATGGGTACTCATTTGAGCTATGAGAGCTTCAGGTCAGTGGCAGGGACTTGCCTGGTGTCCCTGCCTACCTGTATTATACAGATCTCTAGGGCAGGTGTTCCAAGGAGCTATCTTGAGACAAAAGAACCAGGAAGCAAATTAGGCGTCTTTGAGCTCGAGTAATCTGAGGCCTTGTTCCCCATTCTGTGGGACAGCTTTGAAAGCACACCCAACAGAATTGGCTCAACGAACTTCATGGTCACCTGAACGGGGTCAAGGTCCAAAGGGGCGTGTGTATGTATGTGGAGAAATGGCTAATCCAAGAACTCTTCCTGGTGGTACTGCATTCTTAGCAGGGTTCAGCAGGCATGGCATCCTCAGGGGTCACCACTGGTTGCACAAGCCCCGCCCCTCCTTCACCCACCTGTGGGAAAAGCCAGGAGGAAGGAAGGAGCTGGCTGCTGGTGTTCTGGTGCTGCCGCGGCCCTGTCCCAGCCACTGCCAGCTTCAGCTTCGGGACTGCTGCAAAGTACTTATCTCAGAGAGTGGGGCACTCTGGGGCCAGGCCCAGTGAGGCTAAGTTAGGAAAACCTCTGGGAAAGCTCTCTTGCTACTTGCTGCAGCTATAGCTTGAGTGCGTCGGTCTGCAGAACCAAGACTGCTCCCACCCGCGACCTTGGTGCAGGCCGCAGCGGCAGCTCCGCCCACCCAACTCCAAGACCCGGGTTCTTTCGTTCGCCTGCCGCCTCCGAGCGCCTGGCGTGCAGCAGCAAGGTTTTTTAATTCCTCCCATTTCACAGAGGAGAAAACTGTAGTACGGGATGGCTTGGTTGGCTAGTCCAAAGTCGTGCAGCCGGTTAGGGCCGAGCCCGGATTTCGAGAAAGAGCCATATGGCCCCTGCAGACCTGGCCTCGGAGGGTCCCAAGCTTGAGGACCCGCCGGCCCCCAACCTCTTTGGAAAGGTAAGAAGAGAAGTCTACCCTGTAGTCGGCTTTCACCTTGATCGTTTACCACCTTGGTTCAAGGGGCTGGGAAAGACCCGCGCTGTCAGGTGTTTGTTTGTTTGTTTGTTTGTTTGTATAAGCTTATTTAACCTCTGAGGTCCCCTATTGGATTCAGACACTGCTTTTCTCAACCAGTCCAATCTCCCCAGCCCATGAAACTGAAATATAAGAGTCATGACCCAGGGTAAATTTAATGAAAACTAAAGTCTGGGAGTTGCAGCACAGTTAAGAGGATCGCTGGGTTTGGAGTGGGGTTAAGGAGAGAACCCAGCTCAGAGGGAATGTGCACCTTCATCTTGGAGGCCTGTTAACTCTGGTGCCCACTGTAAGGAACAGAAAGAGACAAAATGGGGCTCTGGTTGACTTGCTTGGGGGTGGAGGTGGGATGGATTCTGACCTCTCTGCCTTCCCACTTGTGCCTACAGTGCCCTTCTGGCTTAATCATGGCGAAGCTGGAGACGTTACCTGTGCGCGCTGATCCAGGGAGGGATCCTCTCCTGGCCTTTGCCCCCCGGCCTTCTGAGCTTGGACCCCCAGATCCCCGCCTGACTATGGGCAGTGTGGGTAGTGGGGTGACCCATGCTCAGGAGTTTCCCATGAAAAGTGTGGGCACTCGAACAGGGGGTGGGGGCAACCAAGGCAGTTTCCCTGGTCCAAGAGGCAGTGGTAGCAGCGCTGGCAGGGAGAGACCTGGTCGCTACCCATCAGAGGACAAGGTTCTCGCCAACTCTCTCTACCTCAATGGCGAGCTGCGGGGCAGTGACCACACAGATGTCTGTGGTAATGTAGTGGGCAGCAGTGGGGGCAGCAGCAGCAGCGGAGGCAGCGACAAGGCTCCACCCCAGTATCGCGAACCCAATCACCCACCCAAGCTCCTGACCACCTCTGGCAAGCTAGACCAGGTTAGTCCCAGGACCAGGAGAGCCTCCTAGCCTTGTTTAGTGTGGGAGGTAACCAAGAAAGTAGGTTAAGGTGGGAGCTCTTAGCAGGAACCATGGGAATCAGGATGGGCATCATCGTGAGGAGCCATGGAGTGTAACCCTGGGGCTACCTTCTCACTTGTGAATTCAGACAGAGATGGTTTGTGGGAGACTTGAGGTGGAGCCCCAGATGGGGAGATCTAACAGAGGGCAGGAGGTGGTTCTTGAACTAGTCTTGGGCGTAAGGAAGAGGAGAGGCCAAGGATAAGATCTGTGTGATACCTCTTCCCTGTTTCCTTTTCTGCAGTGCTCAGAGCCACTAGTTCGGCCATCAGCCTTCAAGCCTGTTGTACCCAAGAACTTCCATTCCATGCAGAACTTGTGTCCTCCACAGACCAATGGGACCCCTGAGGGACGACAGGGCCCCGCGGGCCTCAAAGGCGGACTGGACAAGTCTCGGACCATGACCCCAGCTGGTGGGAGTGGGGGCGGCCTCTCAGACTCAGGCCGGAACTCACTCACAAGCTTGCCCACCTATAGCTCCAGCTATAGCCAGCATCTGGCACCCCTCAGTGCTTCCACCAGCCATATCAACCGTATTGGCACCGCTGGCTATAGTAGTGGCAGCAGCGGTGGGGGGTCAGGCTACCAGGATCTGGGGACCTCTGACAGTGGGCGGGCTTCCAGTAAGAGTGGGTCGTCATCATCCATGGGGCGGTCAGGCCACCTGGGATCCGGGGAGGGCGGAAATGGGGGCCTGCCATTTGCAGCCTGTTCACCACCCTCGCCCAGTGCGCTGATCCAGGAGCTGGAGGAGCGGCTGTGGGAGAAGGAGCAGGAGGTGGCAGCTCTGCGACGCAGTCTGGAGCAGAGCGAGGCAGCGGTGGCCCAGGTGTTGGAGGAGCGGCAGAAGGCATGGGAGCGGGAGCTAGCCGAGCTCCGGCAGGGCTGCAGTGGGAAGCTGCAGCAGGTGGCCCGCCGTGCCCAGCGTGCCCAGCAGGGCCTACAGCTGCAGGTGTTGCGGTTACAGCAGGACAAGAAACAGCTGCAGGAGGAGGCGGCCCAGCTGATAAGGCAGCGGGAAGAGCTCGAGGACAAGGTGGCCGTCTGTCAGAAGGAGCAGGCCGACTTCCTGCCCCGGATGGAGGAAACTAAGTGGGAGGTGCGGGCTGGGGGGCTTAGGTATCCCCTCTCTGACTCCCTTTCATCTTTTCTTCCCCTGGAGATCCCAAACTTACTCCTGTGTAGGGCGGGGGTGGGATACGAAAGGAGTAGGGCCAATTCAGTTCAGAGTGACTGAGAACAGAGGCTGCCCTGGGGCTCTAGAGATGAGCCTAGCAGGGAGCCTCCCCCCCCCCCCCGCACCTCCCTTCGTGAGTGCTTAGTGCCTTTGGAGCTAGACCTGGGAGCTGGGTAATGATAAGCCTTTACTACCTCGGCTGTGCCTTTACCTCGGCTCTGCTTCCGCCTGCCCCTGCCCAGGTGTGCCAGAAAGCCGGTGAGATTTCCCTCCTGAAGCAACAACTGAAGGACTCTCAGGCCGATGTGTCGCAGAAGTTGAGTGAGATCGTGGGACTGCGCTCACAGCTTCGGGAGGGTAGGGCCTCGCTCCGGGAGAAGGAGGAGCAGCTGCTCAGCTTGAGGGACTCCTTCGGCAGCAAACAGGCCAGCCTGGAGCTGAGTGAAGGCGAGCTGCCCCCTGCCTGCCTCAAGCCTGCGCTGACCCCCGTGGACCTGGTCGAGCCACAGGAGGCGCTGGCCTCCTGTGAGAGTGACGAGGCCAAGATGCGCCGGCAGGCTGGCGTGGCGGCTGCGGCTTCCCTGGTTTCTGTTGATGGGGAGGTGGAGGCTGGAGGAGAGGGTGGGACACGGGCCCTACGCAGGGAGGTGGGGAGACTGCAGGCTGAGCTGGCTGCTGAGCGGCGTGCCCGTGAGCGCCAGGGTGCCAGCTTTGCAGAGGAGCGCCGGGTGTGGTTGGAGGAGAAGGAGAAGGTTATTGAGTACCAGAAACAGCTCCAGCTGAGTTACGTGGAGATGTATCAGCGCAACCAGCAGTTGGAGCGGCGACTTCGGGAGCGTGGGGCAGCAGGGGGGTCCAGCACGCCTACTCCCCAGCATGGAGAGGAAAAGAAAGCCTGGACCCCATCCCGCCTGGAGCGCATCGAGTCCACAGAAATCTGATTCTCTATCTGCGTGCACAATCTTCAGATACATGCCCTGTCTGAAGGTCGGAGTCGCCAATGTCCCCTTCCATTCATCTCCCTTCCCCACGTGTGCTGCACATCCCCAGACCAAAGAGGTTCTCGAAGCAGCTGTGACCAGCCCCCCCTCTTTGTCCCCCAGTCCATGCAGCTCCAGCACTGCCTTTGTGGGTAACCACTCCAGACCCTCCTGCCAAGGAGAGCATGGGGGAGGGCAGAGTGCAATGGGGTGAGGTCCCAGGCGCAGGGAGCATGGCTCCCTTTCTGGGGAAGCCTCGTGTTGGAGATAGAGGCAGCAGGCTTGCATTGCCAGGGAGTACCCCAGCCCCTTTCCCTTCTTGGGCTGCTACCGCCACCGCCACCTTGTGTCCAGTGCTACTGTCTGTGCCCTCCTTCTAGGCCACTCAGCCTGAGGGAGCCTGCATGGGTCTGCCTGTGTCGACAGACCCTAGGCTCCTAGTCTCTCTCCTTCATGTGCTCTTCTCCTTTCCCGGGCAGATTGGCAGGGGAAGTGGGAGCAGATGGCCGGCCTGTGGTTGAGAGGGCTACCTGCCCGACCCCTCCCCCACCAAGGTATCTTAGGCTCCAGCCTCGGAGCCTGGACTAGTCCTGAGCATGTGTCCCTCTGTGTATAGTGAGGGAAGTGAGAGCAGAGGCTGGAAGCTCAGTCCCCAGGGGAGATCTGCCTTGCGATCCTCGGGAAGGGCCACCCAGAGGCTTCTCAGCCCCACCCTCACTCTCTGGCCAGGATGCTACAAGGCTACATCCCCCGCTGCTTGGTTGACCCCCCAAACCCAGGGTCACTGCTCAGCTCTGCTTATAGCTATACCTGCCTCTTAGGTCTTCTGTTTGCCCTGTTTCTGAGGTCAGATGGATGTCTGATGTCTTCCTGTGTTTTCCCTCGCTCTCTCCCCTCAGCCTCCTTTCGCGCTCACATCTTCCCAGGCTGCCTTTTCTTCCAAGTCTCACCTTTCTTCCCAGCAGAAAGCTCTGCTTGGCTTTTGGTGCACTGCTCACCCCCCAGCTCCACTGGCCCAAGTCTGAGCCTGGGGCCCTTGTTTTGAGGGGCCAGTCCGAGTTGGATGTGACTGCCCTCGAGGAACAAGACTAATGTGTGTGTGTGTGTATGTGTGAGAGAGGACTACCGACCCTTGGGCTGCTTGTCAGACTCTTGAGTTGGCTCATTTGTCTGGGCAGGGTTGGCTGGTATGCTCATCAGTATGGGTCGCGACAGTCAATGCCACTTCCTTCTCTAGGATCTCTCAGATTCCATCTCCCCAAGACAGGCAGGGAAATTCTAATTTCTCTTTTAAGAAAGTAAATTTCCACTTCACCAGCAATAACAATCAGAGGAGACTTGGCCCTCAGTCCTTGTATTTCTCTTTTTCACTCTCTCTTCCACCCAAGATGGAATCTTGGGGACAGGATGGAGAGGGTTGGTAACTACTGTGAGCAAGTCCCCCAAGCCCTGACCAGCCTCCTCCCATGACTGGTGACTGTTTAACAAGCTGTGCACCCCCCCACACAAAAATAGGAGTGCCCTATTTGTAGCCTCCACCTCTCTGCACAGCTCCTTCTGGGTGGTCCTCAACAGGTTTTTGACCTTGATTGGAGGCTACTCTGGCAACCACTGCCCATTCCTCTAATCCCTCACAATACCTGATCCAGACCTTAAGCCTGGTCCACAGGGACTGGGAAAAGGCATTAACACAAAACAAAAGAGATGGGGGGAGAGAAAAATATGAACAGCTTTGGAATGTCCAACTGCAAAATAAATTATATATAAATATATAAATATATAAATATATATATCTACCATATGTGATGGAAAGAGTTTTCATTTTTCCTTTCCCAAAGAAATAAAATGGAGAAAGCCTCTTGGACGGCAATTCTGTGGCCAGCCTGTATCTT
Source organism: Mus minutoides (assembly GCA_902729485.2). Lineage (NCBI taxonomy): Eukaryota > Metazoa > Chordata > Mammalia > Rodentia > Muridae > Mus > Mus minutoides. The sequence goes on along the minus strand of LR749937.1, from coordinate 750,323 downwards.
TGCAAGTACGGGAGGTAAGGTTGGGGGGTGCAGGACAAAGCTGGAACCAGACATTTCTCCAGAGGAGGCATGAGACCAGAGTTACTCATTGTACTATGCAAGGAGATTGGCTCAAAGCCCAAGTCTTCCATACTTGTCCAGAGTTGTGGTTCCATCTTTCCTACCAATGGGGGTGTTCTCTCTTCAGTTCAGTCTATTAGCAGTGTTACCAGATGACTAGCTCAGGAGTCATACACGAGGCTGCTATCCAGAAGGCAGGTGATATGGACAGCTAGGCACAGCCTGCAGTCACTTGAACACTCCAGTGATTAGCATGGACTCACAGAATGGGTTTTCTTATTTTTTTGTTTTTTGTTTTTTNGTGGTTTATTTTCCCTTCACCCAACAAGTCCAGTAATAGGTATCACAGATATTGGCTCTCTGTGGATCTAAAGCAGTGGTTCTCAATGTGTAGGTTTTGACTCCCGTGGGTTTGACCCCTTTGGGGGTCAAACAACCTTTTCACAGGGGTTGCATATTGGATATCCTACTATCATATATTTGCATTATGGTTCCTAACAGTAGCAAAATTGCAGTTATGAAGAAGTGACAAAAATAATTTTATGGTTGGTGGTCATCACTACATGAGGAACTGTGTTAAAGGGTCACAGCATTAGGAAGGTTGAGAACCACTGAGCTAGAGTCTAGATTTTTCATCCTTACTCCTCCACCCAACCTGTCTCCTCTTTGCCACAGAGCATCCCAGCTCTTTGATAAGATTGATTTGCACCAGTTCATCATGATATTGGAGGCTTTCCTGAGGCTGGGTGTGGTAGCACACACTTTTAATCCCAGTTCTCAGGAGGCAGAGGCAGGCAGATCTTTGAGTTTGCGGCCAGCCTAGTCTACAGAGTGAATTCCAGAATAGCTACTCAGTCAGACACTGTCTCAAACAAACAAACAAACAAACAAACCTATAAAAAATTATACAGTTACTTTAAAAAGAAAAAAAGTTTTTCTGGGGGTTGGGGAAATGGCTCAATCAATAAAGTACCTGCCATACAGGTATGTAAACCTGAATTTTTATCAGCGACAACAATATAAGAGCAAGCCCTACGGTCTGTTCTGTCTGTAACCCCAGCCCAGGAGCCACTAGGTCTGTTACTAATCATCCAGTCAGAATCTGAGAGCTCCAGTTACAGTCTCAGAAAGTAAGGTAGACAATGATTGAGGAAGTCGCCTGATGTTGACCTCTGGCCTTCATATGCACAAACCAAGAAAGTCCTAGAAGCATGCAGTAACTCTTCCTTTCCAGTACAGTTGGTTGACGAGGGATGGGCTATAAGCTCCTCCCACTTCATGGGAGACTAGGAAACAGCATTTTGCAAAGAGAAACTGGACTGTCATGGCTGCCCAGGAGCAATCAAAGTTTGTCCCCTGGGGGTGGGATTTTTCACTCTGGGTTTATCAGCAGCTTGTAAGCAGGTAAGAAGTCCCCAGTCAGTGAGGGCCATGTTACCAATGGTCTGGGGGTGCACAAATGTTCAAATGTTCACAGCCAGGCAGGCTGCCTTACAGAGAACTCAGAAGTTGGGATGCTGGTCTCAAATCTCCTTGTCACAACCTCTTATATAGCCTGTCTCTCCACCAGTGCCTTGGAGAAAGTATGGTGTCTCTCTCAGTTTTCCTTCACGGCTTCTCAAATAGATGACACTGACAAGGCTGACGACTAAATAGACACCGACAGGCCTGGTGCTAGGCACTTCTGTCATCTTTCCATTGCTAGTTCCTCTTCTGAAAGCATTTTCACTATCAGAAATGCCTCATGATTCTTTGTATAGATGACAAACTAGGAAAAGTTTGTGTGACTTCTCCAAAGCCATAAAACCCAAATTTTAATCCTAAGATTCGAACCTGTGCCAATTACTTCTGCTCAATTACTTTCAAAGCGACCCATCCAGGATAATATTTTTCCCTCTACATGTTCTAAGGTACCCCTTAAAGTCAGAAACTAGAAAACGGTCATGGAAAACTCCGACTGCGGTCATTTGAGCCTCGGCGGCTCCGGTACCAACGCAAGCGGAAAGCGAGGGCCGCTGGCCGGAAGTGGGTTGTGGAACGGTTGATGTAGGAGTCTGTGCATTGACTTACCCGGTGCGGCCCGGGACCAGAGTTAGGGAGCTGCCTTCGCGGGCTTCAGGTGAGTGGGCGGCCGGGGATGAGGTGGCTCGGCTTGCTGCCTGCACTCTGGCTCCTCCGGGCCCGGGCCGCGCGCTCCGCCATCCTGGTTCTCCCGGGCCTGCTGCGCTTCCCCGCCGGCTGCCCTCGCGCCGCCCCGGAGCACCTCTCGGCATCTGGGGTCCCCTTATCACCGCGGACTGCTGTGAGAGTGGGCAGAGGACTTCCCCGAACGGCGCTTTTAGCCCCTTGCGAGGTGGAGATCGCGTCTGCGTCTCTCACGGAGCTGTTGTGATAACAGTCTTCCCGGTCTCCGTCTCCATCCCGGCGTGCACGTGAAGCCCTAGCAGAGCGACTTCGCGGGTCTGCGAGTCGGCGTTTCTGACCAGCTTGTCGCCAGCCCTTTGAGCAGCGTTTGATGTAGGGCTTAGGACGGGGTGCGGCCATAGAACATATACCCTTTGTTCATTTTAAGCAGTTTCTGGTTGTACAAACCCAACTCGAGCCAGTAGTGTTTCTCTCTTCTCTTTCTCTCCCCGGGGATAGGAAGTAATTGCTCCTTTTCTGTGAAGATCGTGACATCTCTTTGCTCTAACTCAGGAACTCTGGACAGGAGCCTTAATACTCGATACATTCACGCGTCTTCTCAGAGGCTACATTGCTCACTCGGTGTAGACATCTGGGCATTGCTTCATCCTGTGACGTTCTTATCTAGGTACTCTAACGTCAGTGGGAACTGGGATTTTGTGCTCATGTTTTCTGCACTTTGCCCACACTGTGGGTACTCAGAAGAGTGCCTTTCTAGAACTAGGTTCTAAGGCTTACTGTCCTCAGTTGCCGCAGGCTAGCCCTAGGGGATTTAGTCCTGCTTGGTAGACCAAAATAAAATCTGAAGAATACTATTTCATACAGCTGAGAGTTGTGCCGGACTGATGTGCCTGTGTGTCTTCCTTATTTATTTATTTATTTATTTATTTATTTATTTGGTCCTCAACGAAGCCTTGGCATTTATCATGTAAAGAAGTCAATTTATATTTTTTATTATATTTGTATGGGTGATTTGCATTTATGCATGTCTGCACCATTTGTATGCAGTGCTGGAGGAGGCCAGAAGAGGGCGTTGGATCTCCTGGGACTTGACTTAAGGTTGATTGTGAGCCACAGGGTGAGCGTTGGGAATCCAACCCGATCCTCTGGAGGAGCAGCCAGTACTACTGAGCAGTCTCTCCAGCCAGTAAGTCATCTTTTCTTTTTCTTTGTTTTTTTGTTTTTTTCAAGTCAAGGTTTCTCTGTATAGCGCTAGCTGTCCTGGAACTTGTCCTGTAGACCAGACTGGCCTTGAACTCACAGACATCTACCTACCTCTGCCTCCCAAGTGCTGGGATTAAAAACTAGCTCTGCCACCACTCCCACTACTGGGCTTCATAAGACTCCTTTCATATTAAAGAATTCTGGCCAGCTATAGTAGTGCACTCCTCTCCCCCTTCTCCCCCAACACCACCACCCCAAGACAAGGTTTCTCACTGTAACCAACATTAGCTGTCCTGGACTGGAACTCATGAGATCCCACTGCCTCTCCCTCCCAAGTACTGGACTAAAGGCCTTGCTTGGTTGGTGGTGCCTTTTTTTTTTTTTTTAAGATTTATTTATTTTTTATATATGAGTATATGTGTAGATGTCTTCAGACACACCAGAAGAGGGCATCAGATCTCATTACAGATTGTTGAGAGCCACCATGTGGTTGCTGGGAATTGATCTCGGGACCTCTGGAAGAGCAGTCTGTGCTCTTATCTGCTGAACCATCTCTCCAGTACCATGGTGCACATTTTTAATGGCAGCATTCAGGAGGTAAAGGAGGCACATCTTTGTGAGTTTGAGACCAGACAGGGCTGTAAGACCTGGTGCTCTCCCTAACCCTTCTAACAAAGGGAATTCTGGAGTTTTTTACTTTAAAACCTTACACATTTGGGTGCATGTGACTGAACTTTTGTTGAGAATTCTCTCATGACTGGGTATTTACATTTCTCTCCTGCTTGCATTTTCTAAAGTGGAAGGTGGGCTAGGTGACATATGTCTAACCTTAGCACACAGTTCAAGGCCTGCCTCTATGGCTAGTGTTAAGTTCTCCAACCCTGGACAAATGACTAAGTGCCTATCTAACATATTAAAGTGGAGATGACCATCACAGTCTCCCAGCATCTCCCAGTACCTGTTACAGAGTTTTCCTGACTGGCAGGCATCCCCTCCTACCCTAAACTCTCCAGCCCATAGGCTGAGCTTCCCTTCTTCTGCCTTCTCTTATTTCTACATAATCTCAGCCATTTTGGCTACCTACCCTTTTACCCTTTTGCCTCTTGGTTCCTGCTCTCCTGGCCTCTTGGCTTCTGGCTCTCCCCCCTACCCCCATATGGCCCAGTTTAGTTTGTTGGCCATGTTCATTCTGGATTCTTCCAGATGCCTCTGGTGGTCTCTCCCTCATACTTAAAATAAACTCCTCAACTATACCTAGGAACTGTTATGTCTTCATTGTCTTTTTTTTCATTCAGCTATGTAGTTTGAGGTCCTGCTTTTTAAAAAAAAGAGGAAGGGGAAAAAAGGAAGAGGGCTGGTTTGTGCTAGATATTATTTTGTTTTGTTTTGGCTTAGTTCATGAACACTTTTTTTTTTATTTTGTTTTGTTTTTTGTCTTTTGGAGACAGGGTTTCTCTGTATAGCTCTGGCTATCTTGAAACTCACTCTGCAGACCAGGCTGGCCTCTTTAAAAAAACTCAGAAATCCACCTGACTCTGCTTCCCAAGTGCTGGGATTAAAGGCAAACGCCACCACGCCTGACTCATGGACACTTATTTTGACCTACACACTTATACACTTCGCTTACCTGTCCTAGACCCCTTTGGTATGCTCTGCTCCTGTGCAGAAACAAAAAGGAAGACCAGCCTAGTTAATGCTCTCATCTACAGCGCAGGGCCCTGACTGCCAATTTCTAAGCTTTTATGGCTTTAAATTTTGGTAGACTCCCAGCAAGAGACTTTAGCTTCTAGAAAAAGTTAGATGCTAGCTGGGCAGTGGTGGCACATGCCTTTAATCCCAGCACTTGCGAGGCAGAAGCAGGTGAATTTCTGAGTTTGAGACCAGCCTGGTCTACAGAGTAAGTTCCAGGGCAGCCGGGGTTACACAGAGAAACCCTGTCTCAAAAAACCAAAAAAGAAAAAAAAAGAAAAAGTTAGAGGTTAAGGCTATAGTAAGCCTACCATGAGGCCCAGAGTTTGATGGCTAGCATTGCAAAAAAGACAAAAAAAGGACAGTATGATATTCAGTAATTTGTAATTTATATATCCCGAGTGTATTATGTACTTAGTTGATTTACAGTTATCATGGCTGGCCTTTTTTGTCCAGTTCTAGTTTTTCTAACGTCTGGGCTATGGTTTTTTTTGGTTTGGTTTGGTTTGGTTTGGTTTGGTTTGGTTTGGTTTGGTTTTTCGAGACAGGGTTTTTCTGTATAGCCCTGGCTGTCCTGGAACTCACTTTGTAGACCAGGCTGGCCTCGAACTCAGAAATCCGCCTGCCTCTGCCTCCCAAGTGCTGGGATTAAAGACGTGTGCCACTGCACCCGGCTGGGCTATGGTTTAAAATGGCCTTGCAGAGGCATGTGTCAGGTAAGACTTCTGGCTTCAGTGATACCAAGCTCTTCTGGGTGGTTGAGCAGTACCTTTTGGGAATGCCAACATTCTGAAACTCTACTGTGGTCTATTAGGATCTGTAAAGAGGAGACAGAGAGTAGGATATATTTAGAAAATTTACACCAGGCAGGGAGCTTTGTACAGTGACATCAGATTGATCCCTTAATAAAGGAGCCAGGAATTAATTGAACATCTCATAGTGTTCTCTTTTCAGCTTTCTTGTATGTGCTCTGGGAAACCTTGAGGAAAGAGCCGTTAACTGTTTTCTCTATCTTACAGCACATGTCTACTGCCTTACTCTGCACCCTCTCTTCATCCCTGCTCCTCCCCCCCCCCGCCCTTCTCTCTCTCTCTCTCTCTCTCTCTCTCTAAGACAGAGAAACTGCGGAGCCCTGGTTAGTTAGTCAGGAGATGTACACCTCTGGGTTTGGCCTCACCCCCCATCCCACCCTCCTGCCCTGAGACAGGGTTTCTCTGTGTAGCTTTTGTTGACCTGGAACTTTCTCTGTAAATCAGAAAGCAGCTGGCCTCAAACTTATCCCTGACTCTGCCTCCCAAGTGTTGGGACTAAAGATGTGTATTACCATGCCTGGCTAGGTTTGGCGTTTGTCTTGTTTTGTTTTCTTTTTGAGACTGGGTCTCATATATCTTAGTCTGGCTTCAAACTTAGTATATAGTTAAGGATGCCCATGAACTCCTGCCTCCACCTCAAAAATGCTGGGATTACAGGCATACACTACCACAGCTCTCGCACATGTATTTTGTAAATTTAATTTTTGTTGAAGTTGTGCCTGATTGTGGTTTAAATAGTTCAATGGTGCTTATAACACTGTTAGTTTTTTCCATTTCTCCCTCCATTTTTGTTTCCCAAAGCATTTTCAATAATCTGTTCTTTGGCATCTATCGGTTTATTTCTTTTCCTTTGAGGTTTGATTTAGTGTTATATCAACATGATTAAGAGACATTTTAGAGCAGCTAGCTGCTTTCAGATAACACATTTCTATTGGTTGGACAGACTTGCTTGCTTTCTTCCTGCTTTCAGGTGGTATTGGGGAGTGAACTCAGGGCCTCTGTGTGGGAGGCAACGAACAGCTCACATCCATGGGACCTTTTAATTGCTTCTGTTTTTAGATTTATTTATGTGTATGATTAATTTGCCTAAATGAATGTATATGCATTACGTATTCGCCCAGTGCCTACAGAGGTCAGAAGAGGGGAGGTCAGAAGAGGGCATCGGATCCTTTGGAACTGGAATTATAGATGGTTGTGAGCTACTTTGAGGGTGCTGGGAGTTGAACCCTGGTCCTCAGAAGGAGCTACAAGTGCTCTTACAACATTGTTGTTTTGAGGCTGGGACTAAGTCACCCAGGTAGAACTTTTATCCCATTCCAGCTTCCTGAGTACCTGGGGTTACAGGAATGCGCCGTTGTCGTCTAGCCAGTGTTGTTCACCCCTTCCCTTCCCTACCTCTCTTTGGTATGACTTTGAGACTCATTCCTGTTCCCTGGCTGGTCTTCAGCACCTCCCACCCTCTCCCCATGCCAGTTCTGTCTTTGTCTTCTAGACATACCTGTATATATTATGCATTCCACTGTGGATGACCAACCAGATGACCTTCACCATACTACACTACTTTCATACTAGACTCCTGGCCTCCGAAGCTGAAAAATAACTGTCCCACATCAATACAGTTTGCTCATAATTTAGTTGGTCATTATTCAAGATTTATTGTATTAAAAATCATATAACCATCATTGACATAGGAATAGGGAATTTTTTTTTTTGTTTGTTTGTTTTGTTTTTTGTTTTTCGAGACAGGGTTTCTCTGTGTAGCCCTGGCTGTCCTGGAACTCACTTTGTAGACCAGGCTGGCCTGGAACTCAGAAATCCGCCTGCCTCTGCCTCCTGAGTGCTGGGATTAAAGGCATGCGCCACCACTGCCCGGCAGGAATATGGAATATTAATGAGCAGGAATACAATTGTTTCTTTCTGGTGTTACTTTCTGTCTTTGTTTTATTTTGATCTCTGGCTATGTGTATGTGAGTGAGTGCTGTGTGTGAGTGTGCTCTCCAAGGCCAGGGCGTTACCTTCCCGGGAGGTACAGTTACCATTGTTTCTGAGCTGAGCTGAAACTCAGGGCCTTCGCAAAAGCATGGAGCCATATATTCAGCCCCTCCCCATCCCTTTTTTCTTTTTTAAATTGGAAACAAGATCTCAGTATAACCAATGTTGACATCAAACTCATGGCCTTCCTGCTTCAGTCTCTTAGGTGCTGGGATTATAAGTACCACTACACCTGGAGTGTATATGTACACCTGGCAATAGTTTCTGTTAATGTTATTATTGCCTTATTTGGCTGTCTGTCCATCCCTAGATTATCCATTAGAAGTCTGTCAGTTTTGTTATTTTGGAAAAAGTTTCTCTGTTTAGTTTAGGCTAGCCTTGAACATATGTTGATCTTCCTGCTCCAGTCTCAAAAGTATTGAGGTTAAAGGTATATATAAATAAGTACCACCTCAACTAATTTAAAACCAGCTTGCCCCCCCTCCTGAGACAGGGTCTTATTACTTAGCACTGGCTAGTCTGCAGTTTGCTGTGTTGACTAGTCTGGCTTCAAATTCACATTGCCTCTACCTCACTAGTGCATTAAAGGCATGTGCTACTATGCCCAACATATTGAAACTTAATTTTTCTTCTTTAAAATTTTCTTTAGATTTATTTTATTTTACATATATAAATGTTTTGCCTACATATATGTATGTGTATCATGGACATGCCTGGTACCCTCAATCGTTCCACTGGAACTAGAATTGTTAGTCATGTGGGTGCTGGGAAATAAGCTCGGGTCCTTTGCAAGAAAGAGCAATTGCTCTTAGCCACTGAGCCATCTTTCCAGCCCCTAAAACTATTTGTTTGTTAATTTTTTTTTAAAATTTATTTATTTAATGTGTATATGAGTACACTATAGCTGTACAGATAGTTGTGAACCTTCACGTGGTTGTTGGGTATTGAATTTAGAACCTCTGCTCACTCCGGTCAATCCTACTCGCTTCTACTCTCTCTGGCCCAAAGATTTATTTAAATAAGTACACTGTAATTGTAGGTTGGTGCAAAATAGTTCATTTAGGACTTTGAGCCTCGAATGGAGATTAACCAGAGGAGAGGATGGAACAAGAAAGGGTAATGGTGGGGAGATAGACAGATTGTATGTTGTCTCTTGTGTAGAATCTAGACTATACATAACAATCGAGGTGATGCTTAGGCGATAGCTCAGTGAGCTAAGTGCTTGACCCATAAGCCTGAGGGTCCAGTTTGTATCCCCAGAACCTTCACATAAAGACCTGGATATGATGTGTCATGTGCCTGTATTCCTAGCCCTCCTGGGAGGTGGAGGCAGGAGGATCTCCGGGCTCATTGGCCAGTCTGCCCAGTTGTGACCTTCAGGTTCAGTGACAATCCTGCACAGAGGAGGACGCCGGGCTGTCCTCTTGTCTCCACACGTGTACAACACACAGGAGTAAAGCAGAAGAGGGCAAGAGGATAATGGGTGTGTGTGAATACGAGCAATGTATAAAGATGTGCGTGTACAAACATGGTATAAATAAAACCCTTTGTCTAGGGTCATTGAGGGTGGCATAAAGGCACTTGTCACCAATCCTGGCAACTTTAGTTCAACCCTTTAGACCCACATGGGGGATTTCACGGAACCAATTCCTACGTGTTGTCTTTTGACCTTCACACATGTGCTATGGTATATGTGTCTCCACATTCATACACAAACACATATACATTAAGTAATTTTAAAAATAATTTTTAAATCTCTATCTATCTATCTATCTATCTATCTATCTATTTAATGTAACTACACTGTAGTTGTCTTCAGACACCCCAGAAGAGGGCATCAGATCTCATCATTACAGATGGTTGTGAGCCACCATGTAGTTGCTGGGATTTGAACTCACGACCTTCAGAAGAGCAGTCAGCACTCTTAACCGCTGAGCCATCTCTCCAGCCCAAAAATAATTATTTTTAGAAAATGTGAAAACCACTGTTCACTAATAAATTTTAATTAGGAAAAGAAAAAAATATTATCTTCCATCTTAGAACTTAATCCGCCTATTTGGCTGTTTTCTTTTGAGGCAGGGTTTCATGTAGCTTCAGCCTTCTATTTATTTTCTATTTCTGAGTGTTTTCTTTGCATATGCCTGTCTACAGTGCCTATAGAGGCCAGAAGAGGGTGTTGGCTCCCCAGGACTGGGATTATAGATGGTCGTAAGCCACCATGTGGGTGCTGGGAATTGAACGTCAAATCTTCTGGAAGTGCAGCCAGTGCTCTTCAGCAATGAGCCATCTCTCTAGCATAGCTTGCTTTTTTTTGTTTTTTGTTTTTTTTTTGGGGGGGGGGCTGTTGAGACAGGGTTTCTCTGTATAGCCCTGGCTGTCCTGGAACTCACTCTGTAGACCAGGCTGGCCTCGAACTCAGAAATCTGCCTGCCTCTGCCTCCCAAGTGCTGTGATTAAAGGCGTGCGCCACTACTCCCCGGCATATATTTCTTTTTTTTTCTTTTCTTTTTTTTTTTTTTTTTTTTGGTTTTTTGAGACAGGGTTTCTCTGTGTAGCCCTGGCTGTCCTGGAACTCACTCTGTAGACCAGGCTGGCCTCGAACTCAGAAATCCGCCTGCCTCTGCCTCCCTAGTGCTGGGATTAAAGGCGTGCGCCACCACCGCCCAGCATATATTTCTTTTTTTAAGGTAAAGTCTCAGCATGAAGTCATAAACCTGAATTATGTGGATATGTTTGCTTCAACTCATAGAGCTTTTGCTTTACTTCCTGAGTGCTGAATGTATATCTCCATGGCCAGCTAGAGAGGTGATTCTCTTTGCTTTTTCTTCTCTCTCTCTCTCTCTCTCTCTCTCTCTCTCTAAGACAAGATCTCTTTATATAGCTCTGGCTGTCTTAGAATTCTATGTAGACCAGGCCAGCCTTGAACTCACACAGAGATCTACCTGTCTACACTATGTTTTTCAGGCATATCATTTCTGAAATAGTTACTCAGTTCTGTTGGGAAAGCCAGCTCAGACATTAGATATGTCTATATAAATGTACTTAAAAAACCAGGTACAGGGCGCAATTTGGGCCCCAGGATGTAGTTTGTGATCATTTGAACAGTTGAAGCTGGCCAGGTAAAACACCAGGTGTAGCACCAAGCATGGTAGTCACCTTTCATCCCAGCATTAGGGAGGTGGAGGCAAAGTTCAGCCTCGTCTACCTAGTGAGTACCGCCAGGGCCACATACTGAGATACTGTCTCAAGAAAAGGAGCCCAGTGTATACAGATTCACTGTGAACTTGGAACATCCGTTCCTATAACCTAGAGAAAGAAGCTTGATAGGTAGAACAAAGCCTTTTGGCCTGTCATGCAATCATGTCTCTTTATGGACACTGGGAAGAAGACACGTGGAGTTAGAAAGACACTTCAGGGGCTAGAGAGATGGCTCAGCGGTTAAGAGCACTGGATGTTCTTCCAGAGGTCCTAAGTTCAATTCTCACCAACCACATGCTGGCTCACAATTATCTGTAATAGGATCCGATGCCTTCTTCACACACCCCCGCACCCCCCTCCCCCCAGACAGGGTTTCTCTGTGTAGCACTCGGCTGTCCTGGAACTCACTCTGTAGACCAGGCTGGCCTCGAACTCAGAAATCTACCTGTCTCTGCCTTCCTAGTGCTGGGATTAAAGGCATGCGCCACCACGCCCGGCTCTCGATGCCTTCTTTTTGTGTTAAATAAATAAATCTTTTTTTTTTTTTTTTTGAGACAGGGTTTCTCTGTGTACACTGCTACACTGGAACTCACTCTGTAGACAGGCTGGCTTTGTACTCAATAAATCTTTTTGTTTGTTTGTTTGTTTGTTTTTGTTTTCTTGAGACAAGGTTTCTCTGTATATCCCTGGCTATCCTGGAACTCACTTTGTAGACTAGGCTGGCCTTGAACTCAGAAATCCACCTGCCTCTGCCTCTCGAGTGCTGGATTAAAGGCATGAGCCACTACGCCCAGCCCAATAAATCTTAAAAAAAGAAAAAATAGACCTTTTAGAAGGTCACTCATGGATATTTCGCAGCAACAACCTTCTATGGTCCATTGATTGGCCACTCATATCTCCTTGGGGTTTGCAAGTATGTATGGGGGCAGGAGTGAGGGGGTAGAAGAATGAGCAATGAAAAATAAAATGGTCTGGAGAGATGTCTCAGTGGTTAAGAGCACTTGTTACTTTTATAGAGAACATAGTTCAGTTCCCAGCACCCATGTGGTGCTAACATGAGACTCCAGTTCCAGAGGATCCAACACCTTGGCTCCATGGTACCGCACACATGTGTGGCCTAGACATACAAGTAGGCCAAACACCCATGTAACATAACATGAAAAAGTAAGTTTTTGCTATTGTTTTGGTTTTTTGGTTTGTTTGTTTTTGAAACAAGGCCTCACTGTGTAGACCAGGCTGGTGAGAAACTCAGAGATATGCCTGCCTCTGCTTCCTGAGTGCTGGGATCAAAGTCATATGCCACCACACTTGGTAGGAAAATAAATCTTGTTTTAAAAAGAGGAGGAGGAAAATGGGAGAGCCATTTTCATGGGCTTCTTATTATTTTCCATGGGAGGAAATGGAAATGGTACTGCTTCCAGCTAAGTGAGGACATAATTAGTCCTGCCTCCGTGGCATGGCATCATCACATTCTGCCTCCTCCAGGGGAGATGTGCCATGCCCTGGGCTTGTTAGCAGCACAGCCATGTGAGCTGCCATTGCTTGTCATTGAAGCACGGGGTTGAGTAGGCTTTTTTCTACCTATGTATGCATCAGCAGTAAACTGGCTTCTGAACTTTGCCTCCCACCCACCAACACCATGTATAGCTTTCTGAGTATGCTTCCCAGCTCCTGACTGCCTGCACTAGTGATGCAAGCTCTGTTATTGGCATCTGGAAGCTGGGTGTGGTGGCACCCACCTGTAATGCCAGCATTTTTTTTAAGTAGATGGAGGCAAGAATATCCTGACTATGAGGCCAGTCTAAGCTATATAAAGACCACCTAGGAAACAAAGCATCCTGAAAAGGACAGGTGGCCGCTCCTAAGAGGACTAGCATTGAAAATGGCAGGAGTTTACAAGTTTGTACTGTGAGAACTGGGAAGGTTACTGTGGTTATAATTAATTAAAGCTTACACCCAGTTTAAAGCACACTAAGGATCAGGAGAGATGGCTCAGCCTTCTGAAAGGCTGAGATTATAGTCCTGCATCATAACAGCATTAAAGTTCTTTTCTCAAAGCAGCACCTGGGTTTTAATTGCTCCTGTGTTTTTATTTTTATATTCTCCAAAATGAAAGTTTTTGTTATTTATATTTGTTGGCCATTCTTAATTTCTGATTCTTCCTACTGCAAAGAGTCATTTCAGAGTTAGATATCTTCTGCTTAGTTCTATCATTCATACGTCTACTCTTGCATAATCCTTTCTGAACCTCCCAGATTTTCATTTTGAAACCTAACCTAAGCCAGACATGATGATGTGTATCTTTAATCTTAGCACTTGGGAGACAGAGACAGGAATATCTCTGAGTTTGAGGCCAGCTTGATCTACAAAGTGAGTTCTCTATAGAGGCCAGACAATGCTACACAGTGAGACCCTGTTTCGTAGAAAAAAAATAAATGGACCTAGATGAATAGAATCATGAAATGCCTGTGTTGTGAGCTGGAGAGACAGCTCAGCAGTTAAGAGTACTAGCTGCTCTTCCAGAGGTCCTGGGTTCAATTCCCACTGCCCATATGGTGGCTCACAGAGGTCTATTACTGTAGTCCATTGGATCTGATGCCTTTTTCTGGTATGCAAAACACTCATACACATTAAATAAACAAACAAATAAACTCACATATATACAAATATATAATTAAATAGTGGGGAAAAAGCCTTAGAATATATATTTCCTGCGCTTTCAGAGAACCTGAACTTAGTTTCTAGCACCACAACTGCTTGTAACTCCAGCTCCGGGAATCTAACCTCCTCTTCTGACCTCCTCAGACACCAATCACACAGGTGGTACGCACGCATAAATGTAGATAGAACATCTGTACACATCAAATAAAAATAAAAAAATTAAAAAAGCAAATCCTACTTTTTCCTTTATACTGTTAGCGTGGCAGCTTTTATCAATTGCTTGTATTCTCCAGGGACTATTATGTATTGATAGAAAAAAAATGAGTTGCGCACTTTAAACCCCAGCTTTCTTTTGGAAATCTGTCCTTTCCTACAAGGAAGTGAATTTATATCAAGCAGCAGTCTAGAAATCACCTAATGGTGCCTTGGGTGTAAGGTTTTCTTGTTTGCGGTACACGCAGAGTTTATCCTTCACACACTCGATGTGTTCTGGGCATTCACTAGCATTAAATGCACTCAGAGTTTGTCCTTCACACTTGATGGCTTGTGCTCTGGGAATTCACTAACACTGCACATATTTGCATGGACAGTAGTACAGTCTGCATCTTTCTATTTTTTTCTTTTGTCTTTTGAGACAGGGCTTTACAAGATAGTCTTGGCATAGATCCTGTTGCCTCTACCTTATAAGTACTGGATTTAAGGGGTGTGTGCCACCACACCTGGCTGTACCTAATTCTTATAATGTGTACATTTTGTGTTATACGTAGAAGCCACTCATTCTTCATCTACCCTTTTTTCAGTATCTGGCACCAATTCTGGCCCCATCCTTTGTGGCCCATGGCTCTTGTGGTATGCCGAAGATTTACAGGCAGTTTCTGTGGAACATTTCCCTGTCCACCTCTAATGAAGCCCCATCAAACAAGAACATGTGATTTTGCTCTGACTGCCAAAAAGATCAGCACAGACTCCAGAATGTCAGCCACTCTCAAGCTATTAAAACTTTTAAAGTACAAAGCATCTTGTAATCCTTCTGCTTACCATGCGGCCCAAAGCATGGCCTATTGGCATATGGAAAACATCACACAACATGGGGGACAGACCCTCCCTAAACACAATAGCTCCTGCCATCTTGCCAGAAAAGTTAAGAACGTTGGTGATACCACCCTTCCTCAGAGAACCTTCACAACCAGCAGTGCCCACCTGGGTTTGGAGTTCAACAAAGCTTCTACCCTTAAGGCCAGCACACTGTATCCAGACTCACCCAGTGCTGGAAGAGGTGAAGAGGATGTAGAGGTCTTTGATTCCTTCGAAGGAACCCGAGTTTTCTTAAAGCTAAGGCCAGAGTACCAGCTTCACAGCTATAACAGAAGTGAGACTTGCCAACCCATATCTGCTTCAGAAGTTGAACTAATTTTGCACAAAGTCACATTCTACCAAAATAAACTCCAGCCAGAAGTCATAACTAATTATTTTTATAAGCTCAGCTCTTTGCCAGCAGAACAGAATTCTGTTTTGCTATCCAGTAACAGCTTTGCTTTGCTCTGCCAGCTGAGTGTGAAAAACATACAGCTCTTTAACACCTCCGATCTGATCAGGATTTTGAAAGCCTTTGTTGACTTAAGAATCCCGCCCTCCCCTTCCCTGCTAGATGTGTATGAAACCAGATTTTGCCATCAGGTATGGGCGATGAATCTGGACCAGCTTCTCCTAGTAGCTGATCTTTGGCGGAACTTAGGCCGCAGGGTGCCTCGTTTTTTAAAAATTTTTTTTAGTTATCTTAATTTACACTGGAGAGAACTGTCTTTGTCTCAGCTGATTCACTTAATTTATATTATAGGTGAAAATCGTCAAGTACCACAGGACCTGATGCAAAAACTAGAATCACTAATCCTTAAGTATGTAGATTCAGTCAATTTAGAGGAAGTTGGTACAATCTGTTTGGGGTTTTTTAAATCAAGTAGTAGTCTCTCTGAATTTGTCATGCGGAAAATTGGAGATCTAGCTTGTGCTAACATGCAGCATCTGCGTAGCCACACCTTAGTTCATATTCTTAAAATGTTCCGCTTCACGCATGTAGATCATATAAATTTTATGAAGCAGTTTGGAGAAATTGCTCCTCAGAGAATTCCTTCCTTGGGGGTTCAGGGTGTTATGCACCTCACTCTTGCCTGCTCAGCCTTACGCATCTTAGATGAAAGAGTAATGAACGCAGTAGCTGCCTCTTTGCCTCCAAGGGTAGCACACTGTCGAAGTAAAGATGTTGCCAAAATTCTGTGGTCATTTGGAACTCTGAATTATAAGCCACCCAACACAGAAGAATTTTATTCCAGTCTCATAAATGAAATTCACAGAAAGATGCCTGAATTCAACCAGTACCCAGAGCACCTTCTCACCTGCCTGATTGGCTTGGCATTTTCTGAATACTTTCCAGTTGAGTTAATAAATGTTGCTCTGAGCCCAGGATTTGTCAAGTTAGCTCAAGAGAGAAGTAAGTTTGAACTCACTAAGGAACTGTTTACTCTTGATGGTACAGTTGCCATTGAATGTCCAGATTACAAGGGCAATCGTCTTAATTCTCACCTTCAACAAAAAGCATCTGCAAATCTGTGGAATCTAGCAAGCAAGGATATGAGATCAAAGCCTGAATTCCAAGAAACTCTCTATTTACTTGAGACCATGTTGGGTGGCCCCCAGTACATCAAGCACCATATGATTTTGCCTCATACCCGCTCTTCTGACTTAGAGGTTCAGCTTGATGCTAACATGAAACCATTGCCCTTTAATAATGAAGCGACACCAACTGAAGATGGAGCTCAATTAAG
Source organism: Mus minutoides (assembly GCA_902729485.2). NCBI lineage: Eukaryota > Metazoa > Chordata > Mammalia > Rodentia > Muridae > Mus > Mus minutoides. The sequence goes on along the minus strand of LR749937.1, from coordinate 733,741 downwards.
GTTTAAGCAAGTGGGAGTCAGCCTTACAGATGATTTGATGAATCAGTTGCTAAAGGGAAAAGCCAAGAGGTATGTCCAGGGGCAAATTGAGTTAGAGACTGGCCAACCACCCATGGAGTTAAGAAAGAAGACAACTGTACCCTTGGTGAACTCTGGTTGCAATGGGACAGATAGATTGGGGGATGTGGGGATGGTTGGCTTCTGCCCTCTAGCCCACATGCAGCCCCCACTAGTGAAGCTAGCTATCCAGTTCACAAACAAGAACCAATACTGCTATGGTTCCAGGGCTCTACTTGGATTGCACAATATGAAGAGGAGGCAGCTGGTTCAAATTGGGTACCATGTGGTAGAATTACCCCACTGGGAATGGCTTCCACTACTAAAAAGAACTCGCTTAGAGAAGCTAGCATACCTCCATGAGAAAGTGTTCACCTCTGCTCTCTGAAGGGCACTCATGGACATTTATCCTCATAAAAGGAATAGGTGCATACCTTCTACCTGTAAGTTAAGCATCCTTAACCAGAAAATCAAAGTCAAATATTCAAAAATCTGGAACTGAGTACTGACAGATCTCAGATCAGGGATATTCAAGTGGTAGGTAGTCTATGTAGATACCCCTGACTTCAAATCTCAAACACCTAGTCTCAAGTATTTGATACAGGGATTCTCAACCTGTCCTCCAAGTAATTATAAAAGCCACAGTGTAGGTGGGCAATAAAACCATCTGTTGAATAGCCATGGGTGTACTCGTTTTTTTTTTTTTTTTTTTTTTTTTTTTTTTTTGCAGTGCCTATAGCAATTATATATTACTACAGGTTTTAGGTTTTATATAACCTCCGGTTGTACTCTAGTTGTATGTTTTGCTCAGAATAAATAAGTATCTTCAAAATGATGTTGATCCACAAAGTCTTACTGCATTTTTTTTCTGTATCTGTTAGTCTTAGCCTTGTTACAGTTATTTTGAGGTGGTAGTTTTGGTTTTTTTTAATAACTATTATGTGTGTGCTGGGAACTAAACTTGGGTTTTCTGCAAGAGTAGTAAGCGCTCTTAACCACTGAGCTTAACAATCAGCAGCATCATAAAACTAGACCCAGAGGAATATAGCCCAGAGTCGTGGGACAAGCCTTTAATCGCAGCACTCAGGAGGCTAATAGGTGGATCTCTATCAGAGGGAGGCCAGCTTGGTCTAGATAGTGAATTCAAGCCTAGTTAGGGCTACATTGTAAAGCCCTGTTCCAAAAGAAAAAATTTAAATAAATCAATAAAAAAGCCAAAGTTAATTAATGAATTAAAAACCAAACAAATTAAACAGCCTTTGACCTGGTATAGAATCACTAAGCACCTTTGTTGGAGGGCTGGAGAGACAGCTCAGCTTGTATTGATTGCTCTTCCAGAAGGTCAGAGTTCCCTTCTCAGTATCCTTGTGGAACTCCTGCTCCAGAGGATCCAGTGCCATCTTCTGGCCTCTGTAGGTACCTGCACTCTTTCACACACTGTTTTAAAGTGCTGGTTGGGTCACTGCTTCCCAAATATGACAAGTAGCTCAGATGAAGGAAATGTGTTAACTCTTAGGTTGTGAAGTCCAGTGAGTTTGTGATTGACTGATTAGAGTTTGGTTGTATTAGAGCCAACCACATAAGGAGATTATATGCATGTAATTAACATAAATCATTGGTAAACACTTGGTGCTTGTGAGAATTTATTTATTTATTTTATTTTTTATTTTTTTATTTTTTTGGTTTTTCGAGACAGGGTTTCTCTGTATAGCCCTGGCTGTCCTGGAACTCACTTTGTAGACCAGGCTGGCCTGGAACTCAGAAATCCACCTGCCTCTGCCTCCCGAGTGCTGGGATTAAAGGCGTGTGCCACCACGACCAGTTAAACACTTTTTTTTCCCCTTGTTCCGGTCAACCCTGCTCGCTCCGCTCGACCCCCGCTCGCTCCCGCCGGCTCCGCTCACTCCGGCCAGCCCGTCCCCGTTCGGCTCCGCTCACTCCGGACAGCCTCGCTTGCTCCGGTTGGTCTCTCTGGTCCAAGGATTCATTTCTTATTATTCTTCATAAGTACGCTGTAGCTGACTTCAGATGCACCAGAGGAGGGCGCCAGATCTTGTTATGGGTGGTTGTAAGCCACCATGTGGTTGCTGGGATTTGAACTCATCACCTTCGGAAGAGCAGTCGGGTGCTCTAACCTGTTGAGCCATCTCACCAGCCCGAGAATTTATTTTAAAAGTAATTACCTTTCATCATCATTTTGTTCTCTTTAAAGGTCACTTCTGTGGTGGACTTTTTCTGATCATACCAACTCAAATTACTCCTTTGGTCTTTGATCATGATCTGTCAGAACCTGTCATTGTATTTAATTCATCTCTGAACCCATAAAGATTTTAGTTGTGATGTGGATTCTTTAGGATTTTCTGTATATAAGCTCATGTATCTGTACATAGAATTTTATGTTTCCCATCAATTTTGGCTTTCTTTATTTCTCTTATCTAAGCAGCTCTGTCAAGCATTCTGAGGTTTGGATAGAAGTAATGGAAGTCAGCATCCTTGTCTTCTGATTGTATGGAGACACTGTGGCCTTTTGCCATTGAGTATAGTGTCAGCTGTGGGTCTTCATACACACGTTAGCATTTGAGGAAGTTGCTTTTTGCTCCTAGTTCATTGAATACTCAATAACTATTCTGTTGTTATTGTTTTTGAGACAGGGTCTCTCAGTAGCCCTGGTTATCTTGAAATTCTTTATGTAGACCATGTTGGCCTTGGATACAGAGATCTGCCTTCTGCTGTCTCCTGAGTGCTGGAATTTAAAGGCCAGTGCCATCACACTTAGCCAAATAGGACAATCTTATGTCTGAAAAAAACAATTCATTGTTTAGCCGAAGCAGTTTAAGCACCATTTGGTAAGTCAGAAAACCAGTAGACATAAAATAAAGTAGTATCTTGGGGTTTAAGGCCACAGAAGAGATTCAAATGAGTTTGTGGTGAGTTAGGGTTCAGTAGTTAGAGATTTAAGTTGGAATTCCAGGAGAAACTGAAAAGCGGATGAAAGAAGGTTCTGAAAAAAAGGGACAAGGTCAGGATCCCACACAACTTTCAGACAGCATTACTAAACACTGAGTACATTATTAATCTTAATTGTCTTAAGGGGAAAAACCATTCACTTTTTTTTTCCTAAGAACAAAAACAAGGCTAAGGACATGAGTCAGTTACAGTGTGTCTGCCTCACATGTATGAGGTGCTGGGTTTAGTCCACAGTACTACAGATAAAACTGTTCACATGTGTCTTGTGTAGTGCCTCAGACACACTAAGCCTGTGACTTGCCTGCACACAGCATCCAGTTACAGGTGTCTCCTAGACCCACACCTGTGTTTAATCCTCTTGTCCCAGTGGCCACTTATATAGAAATAGCTAGGAGAGCTGTCTTATTTTAACTAGGTCTGAAAAATGTTGCAAGTCACATTTTTTTCTTGATGGACAGGTAACTCAGTTTAGAGATTTTAAGTACTATGTGTTGTTAAAGGCTAAAGTATCCAATTTCTAAAATTGCTCACTGCATTGGTGTTCCTTCTATTCTTTAAGGTTAAATGCTTTCCCAGTATTTGACAGGTAATCCCCCCTCCTCCCTGGTACCCTGTTTGAACCTACTCTTTTAAATATATGTATCTTCCAGAATCACTTTCCATTACGATCTTGTGAAACTCAGAGTCAGCTTGTATAACTCAGCTATGACAACTTCTTTTTAGGCCCCAAATGGGTACTCAGATGCTCAGAGTGTCATGGTCACCCTATTCTCTCAAAGTAGCTCTCTGTACCTCCCCGCCTCTACATTTTGAATCTCAACAACAACAAAATGTCAGCTTGGTTGCTTCAAGCTCTAGGGCACACAGTCAGCTACCTTTTAGAGAAGATAATTCCTTCATTTGCCCAAGACTTTGTCCACCTCAGTATTCAAAGTCCTTTGTTCTGGGAAATCCCTAAATCTTGGGTAGACCAGTAACTACTAGAGAATTTCTCTTGACTTCCCTTCCTAAGGCTGAGCACAGAAGAAAAAACTTTGTCCCTCGCCAGAGTATAGCTGTGGATGCTCAGTCTTTGCTTACATCTCCAAGACCCGAGGAGTCCAGTCAGTGTTTAATTACCTACCTCAGCTTTAAACACAAAAAAGGAAAAAATCCCCAATATAACTAACTGTTCACTGTAGTCAGATTTTAACTTCTGTGTGCCCACCATAACTTTCCAAACTGCATGCGCATTCCTCGGTGGAGGGGTGTTGTTTCTGTGGTGCTGGGCATGAAACACAGCCGATAGCGCCAATCCCTACCTTTTTGTTTTTGTTGTTTTGAGGCAACCTCGCTGTGTAACCAGTTCTGGCCTGAACTCTAAATTGTCCTGCTTCAGCTCTCCAAGTTGTTCTTCAACCTCCATACACGCTTTGGTGTGTATGCCTGTTTATGTGACTGCCTATAAATATTTTAAAGTTGGTAACAGCCCTAGTAGATCATACTTGTAATACTAGCAGTTGGTAGGTGAACTCAGAGAATGGCCTTCTGCTCCAGGCCGCCGTCAGCTGCTTCGTTCCAGCCAGGCTGAGCTGCAGAGTAAGACCTGCCTCAAAAAGAAAAAAAAAAAAAAAAAGAGTAAACCCAACCAATTTTTTCAGTGTATTCAGTAACACATGGGGCATAGATCATTTTCCTTGTTTCTCTTTTGAATAAAATCTCTCCCTCAAAAACAAAACAAAAACAAGGGGCTGGTGAGATGGCTCAGCGGGTAAGAGCACCCGACTGCTCTTCCAAAGGTGATAAGTTCAAATCCCAGCATCCACATGGTGGCTCACAACCATCTGTAACAAGATCTGGCGCCCTCTTCTGGAGTGTCAGTGTACTTACATATAATAAATAAAATCTTAAAAAAAAAAAAAAAAACCAAGAGGGAGAAAAATTCAAAGGGAAACATAAAAATTGAGACTTTCTCTCTGAGTAGTATTTTGTACCATGCATCTTTGTGGTCTTCGAGCCCCTTCTGTAGAACAGAACGTGTGTGAGACTCTTCAGCTAGAAGACAGAGGAGCCCTTTGAAGGGTGAATTGTTTCTAAGTGGTTCAGAATTGCCTTTGTCATCTAGGAAGTTAATGCACAACCTCATGAATGTCATTTTTCTCCTTTGTTGTAAGCCTTCTGTGACTTACCTATGACCAGTAGCTTTCAAACTCTAGGGGTTTTTTTTTTTTTTAGACAGGCTGTCATATAGACAGGTTGTCTAGGCCAGCTTTGAACAATTATAGCCAGGGCTGATTTTGAGGTACTGATATTCCTGCTTTCACCTCTTGATTACTGGGATTACAGGCGTGCATCACTACTGCATGTTTATGTGGGAAAGGGATCGATCTAGGGCTTTATATATGCTAGGCAAGGACACTGCAAATGGAGCTACATCACCAACTTGAGAATTTGAAGAGTTCTTTTGGTGTGTGTGGGGATGTGTGTCGGGGTATTGTTTAGTTTTGTTCTGGAGATTAAACACAGAACCTTGTAAGTGATAGGCTGCCCACTTTACTCGGTGGAGTTATATTCCCAGCACTTTGTGTGTCTGTCTACATGCACACGTGTAGATGGATGCACATGTGGGTGGATGTGGAGGCCAGGAGGTCAGGTGTGTCTTTAATCACTCCCTTTTATTTTCCAAGACAGCATCCCTCACTGAGCCTGGAACTCACCAGCTGTGCTTCCTCAGCACAAGGGTGGGTTACAGGTGCACACAGCCACGCTTGGTGTGATGCTTGCATTTGTAATTCTAGCACTAAGGAGGCTGAGGTAGGAGGATAGATAGCCATAAAATTGAGGCCTACCTAGGCTATAGAGGGAGACCTTGTTTCAATCAGTGCAGCACACTGGTTATGTAAGTGTTGTTCTTGGTTCTTGTTTTGTGTTTTTTTAGATTGATTTATTTTATGCATGTATGCTGCCTGCATATATGTCTGTGAATCACGTGTGTGCCCTGTGCTTGTAGAGGTCAGAAGAAGGTGTTGGGTCCCCTGGAGCTGGAATTAAGGATAGCTGTGAACTCCACCTGTGTGCTGGGAATTGAATCCAGGTCCTTTGCAGTGCTCTAGTCCCTTCTCCTTTTACTTTCATGTGTATGAGTGTTTAGCACATATGTGTGAGTATGGATCACATGTATGGTGCCTGAGGCGTTAGATATCCTGGAACTGAAATTACAGATAGTTGTGAGCTACTTGATATTCTGGGAATCAAATCATGATTCTCTAAAAGAAAGAATCAGTGGGTTTTTTTTTTTTTCCCTTGTTCCGGTCAACCCTGCTCACTCCCCTCGACCCTGCTCACTCTGGCTGGCTCTGCTCGCTCCAGCCGCCCCAGCTGGTCCTGCTTGCTCCAGTCTGCCCTGCTCGCTCCGATCAGCTCTGCTTGCTCCCGCTCGCTCCAGCCGTCCCCGTTCAGCCCCGCTTGCTCCTCTCCAGCCTGCTCCGCTCGCTACGGTTGGTCTCTCCAGTCCAAGGATTCGCTTTTATTCTTCTTCTTCATAAGTACACTGTAGCTGACTTCAGACACACCAGAGGAGGGTGTCAGATCTCATTATGGGTGGTTATAAGCCACCATGTGGTTGTTGGGATTTGAACTTATCACCTTCGGAAGAGCAGTCGGGTGCTCTTACCCGCTGAGCCATCTCACCAGCCCCAAGAATCAGTGTTCTTAACCACTGAGCCATCATCTCTCTAGCCACCCCACCCCCACCCTTGCTGTTTTGTTTGTTTAAGACAGGGTCTTACTTATGTAATCCTGGCTGTCCTAGAACTCATCTGTAGACCAGGCTGGCCTCGAACTCACAGAGATCCACCTGCTTCTGCCTCCCAAGTGCTGGGATTAAATGCATGTACCACTATCATGCCTGGCTCTTCTTTTTCAGTTTTTACTAGTTGTTTGAGAGTTTTATTCAATGTTTTGACCATATTCACTCCTCCTCTTTTTCTCTTTCTTCTGGGTGTGTGCATATGTGTGAGACAAGGTCTCAGTATGTAGCCCTGACTGACTGAAGATGTTTACTGCCCAGGAATTATATTTTATTTTTGTTTTTTGACGAGTAAACACTAGACTGCAGAGCCTCAGTCTGACTGTGTTGCCAAGTTCTAACCTTGAACTACTTCAAGATCCTTCATCCCCACCTTTTAAGTGCTGGAATTATGGGAGTTTGCCACTATTCCCTACTTGGCCAGAGGTTTGTTTATTTTTAAATCCAGAGCCACAGCAAGAAATATATTTTATTTGGACAAGTATCTGTATTAAGTATATTTGTACAAATCTGAGGCAAGCTTTATGACATAATACCCATTTTCTGGTATTTTGTATCTCCTTTCATTGCAGGGGGTGGGGGTGGCGGGGAGGGGGGAGGAGGGGAGTTGCACACATGCCATGGTACATGTGTGGAAGTCAGTTCTCTTCTTTGATGATGTGGGTCACAGGGATTGAGCTCAAGTCTCAGACTTTCACTGCTGTCTGATTTCAAGCTATTTCTTTGAGCAGCCAATTACTTTAGCTGTGATCTGAGTTTCCCAGTTTTTACTTTGTCACCACATTTGGAAAAGGAGGCAAAATTTGTATATATTTTACTGAGCAGAATTTACAATAAATTTGGGTTGCAAGGCAATTTTCTTGGCAGGGCTTGGAAAGCTGTCTTCCTAGGCTGGGCTCCTTGTTTTTATTTTATTTTATTTTTAATATTGATCCTCACCCTTTTATTTTCCTGGATAAAGCATTAAGGACAGGAGGTTCTTGACCTTGAAAGATCAGTGTGTTGAAACTAGATAGGTAACTAATAAAGCTATATCAGCTAAGGTAAAGGCAGGCAGATCTCTTGAGTTTGAGGCCAGCCTAGTCTACAAAGTTCCAGTCTAGTCTACAAAGACAGCCAGTGTTACACAGAGAAAGCCTGTCATAAAAAAAAAAAAAAATTGTGTTACATTTCCTGAGAGAGGTGCCTGCCACAGTGAGTATGTGTGAAGTTCTCTGCTTCTACACTGTGGCTGCCTCCTCAGCTTGGCAGAAAGAGCCTTTATCCATGAGCCTCTCACAAGCATCTTCTGTTTTTTCTTTTTCTTTTTCTTTTTCTTTTCATTTTTTCCAAAGAGGTATTTTTCTGATGAGAATAAATGAGGATAGATATTCTGTTACAGAATTCTGAAAGTTCTAGCTAATACAGTAAAATGAGAGACAATAAGAATTATCATTTCAGAAAGCTTACTACTACTGATATAATATCCAAGAAAACCAACTATTAAACTATCAACTAACCAACTATCTATTAAAATCAGTGAGTTCAAACCTAAATTCAGTAGTAGAGTGACTAATATGCATGAAGCTCAAGTAGCACCCCCCAAAAAAAATTCCAAAGATAAACATTGCATATAAAGACCCTGAACTATGTATTTTTTCTGTTTGTAGAATAACGGGCTCAAACATTAATGGAAGTCAATATGATGGTATATGCCTGTAACTCCACACTAGAGAGGTGGAGACTGGAGGATCATGAGTTCAAGGCTAGCCTTGGCCATGTAATAAGTTCAAATAGGGTTCTTGACAGCCTGCTTTAAACAACAAAAATAAATGTAGTAAGAAAATCTAATTTAGCCGGGTGTGGTGGCGCATGCCTTTAATCCCAGCACTTGGGAGGCAGAGGCAGGCGGATTTCTGAGTTCGAGGCCAGCCTGGTCTACAAAGTGAGTTCCAGGACAGCCAGGGCTATACAGAGAAACCCTGTCTCGAAAAACCCAAAAAAAAAAAAAAAAAAAAAAAAAAAGAAAATCTAATTTATTATTAATTGAAATCTTTAATGTAAATTCCATTTAAAAATGTAAACTGAAATAAGACTAAGGGAAAAGACAGAAATCTACTGAACATGTGCATCTGAGGACTGCTGTGGCAGTACACATGGGTAATCCCAGCAGGAGTCAGGCCTACCTTTGCTGCATAGTGATCATAGCCGACTACAAGAGCAGGAGGTAATTTACCATTGAATCATGCTTTACCCACCCATTTCAAAATGATTTCACAGCAACTTTATGACATAAATATTTTAGACAGAGATAAATTTAAGTGTTAAACTAAAGATTTTATTACTACTTGCTTGCCCTTCCCTCCTTCCTTCCTTCCTTCCTTCCTTCCTTCCTTCCTTCCTTCCTTCCTTCCTTCCTTCCTTCCTATGTTTTTTTGAGGCATGGTCTCTCTACATAGTCCTTGCTATCTTGGAACTTAGAGATCTGCCAACCTCTGCCTCTAATTCTCAGATTAAAGGCCTGCTCTACGACCTACCACACGTGGTTTATTCCTGCTTTATAGCAGCCAAGGGGGAGGATCCTGGTTGTACCTTAATGACATCAAGTTGCTTAGAAGAAACACTTATTTTAATATTAAGAACAAAGGAAAAATTTCTCATGGGTCTCAAAAAGAGCATACCAGGTAGCATAGAGAATGATCATCTAACAAGAAAACTGCATCCCATCTTACAAACTGGCTTCCACAGTTCAGTTAGATACATGCATATGTGCTGTATGATAAGGAGCATGGTCATGATGGTGGCGAGATAAGCAGGACACTGTTCACAGAGTCAGCTTGAGAAAGGATAGATCTTAGAAATGTGGTTGTTAGCTAATGTGTTCTACTGTGCTGGTTAAGGTTTGATCAACTTCACACAAGGTCAAGTCATCTGGGAAGAGAGGAGACCCTCACTTGGAAAAAAATTGGGGGCTGGAGAAATGGCTCAGTAGTTAGGAGTACCAACTGCTCTTCCAGAGAACCCACCATATGGCAGGTTGTAACCATCTATAACTCCAGTCTCAGGGGCTTTGGCATGCCTTTTGGCTTTCATAGGTACCAGACATGCATTTGGTACATAGTTATACATACATACATACATACGTATACACACACATAATTATACATATAGGCAAAGCAAAAACAATCTCTAGCCAGCTGTGGTAGTGCACAGCTTTAATCTCAGCACTGGGGAGGCAAAGGCAGGTAGATCTCTGTGAGTTCTAGGCTAGCCCAGTCTACACAGTGAGTTTCAGAACAGCCAGAGCTTCACAGAGAGACCTTGTCTCAAAAACAACAACAAAAAAGCTTCCATCAGGTTGGCTGGTATGCAAATCTGTGGGTCATTTTCTTGACTGATAATTCTGTGGGAGGGTATAGCCCAATGTGAGCAGTACCAGCCCTGGGCAGGTGGTCTTAGAGGATATAAAAAAATGTAAGCAGAGTAAGCCATAAAGAGAAAGCTAGGAAGCTGCATCATGCCCTGGTCTCTGCTTCGGTTCCTGCCTCCAGGTTGCTGCTTAGTTTCTGCCCTGACTTCTCACAGTGGTGGACTGTGATGTGGACCTAAAGCCAAATAAACTCTTTACTCCAGCAACAAAACAGACTAATAAAGTGTCCTAGTCACCTGTCTTTTGCAGGGGGTGGGGGTTCGTCTATGGTCATATGGCAGGGAGCATGGTGGCAGGCAGGAAGGCAGGCATGGTGCTGGAGAAGGAGCTGAGAGCTCATATCTGATTTTTTTTTTTTTTTTTTTTGGTTTTTCGAGACAGGGTTTCTCTGTATAGCCCTGGCTGTCCTGGAGCTCACTATGTAGACCAGGCTGGCCTTGAACTCAGAAATCCACCTGCCTCTGCCTCCTGAGTGCTGGGATTAAAGGCATGAGCCATCACGCCTGGCTGAGAGCTCATATCTGATGTTCAAGTTAGAGGCAGAGAGATAGAGACAGACTGGGCTTGGTGTGAGCTTTTGAAACCTGCTACAGTGACACCACCTCCAAGGCCACACCTCTTAATCTTTCCTAAACAGCTCCAATAACTGGGGACTAACCATTCAATGAATGAGCCTTTGGGAGCCATTCTCATTCAAACTATTATATATAGCAACCAAATTATACTTTTTAAATTTCCTAGTGCTAGGAATTGAACATAGAGTTTTACAAATCTCTCTACTACTGAACTATATATCCAGCCCTATTTTGTATTTTTAAAAGTTATTTGTGGGGCTGGTGAGATGGCTCAATGGGTTAGAGCACCCGATTGCTCTTCCGAAGGTGATGAGTTCAAATCCCAGCAACCACATGGTGGCTTACAACCACCCGTAACAAGACCTGACGCCCTCCCCTGGTGTGTCTGAAGTCAGCTACAGCGTACTTATGAAGAATAATAAGAAATGAATTCTTGGACCGGAGAGACCAACCGGAGCCGAACGGGGATGGCCGGAGCTAGCGGGGCCAACCGGAGCAAGCGGAGCCGATTGGAGCAAGCGGGGCCGACTGGAGCGAGCGGGCCGGCTGGAACAAGTGGGGCTGTACAGGGGCGGCCGGGAGCGAGTGGGGCTGGCTGGAGCGAGCGGGGTCGAGTGGAGCGAGCGGGGTTGACCAGAACAAGGGGGAAAAAAAAGTTATTTGTGGTGCTTTGGATTGTACCCAGAGCCTCATGTATGCTGACTAGGCAAATAATGCTCTACCACTGAATTATACCCAAAGCCCTAAAATGGTAATGTGTTTCATTTGTTTTTGCTATAGGTGAGGATCCCATTTAAACTCTGTGAAAGCAATCAGGTATGGGATACAGTCTGCCACAGTCCCTAAAGATACCAGATGGAAGGCAAGAGCTGACACTGAGGCTGACAATGAAGATAATTTAATGTGGATTCCTTCCAACTCAGTAAGTGCTTGGAGAAAGGTAGTCTGTGTGTGGCTCTCCTTGGTGCCTAGGCTTCAGTAATGTACTCATGGAGTTGGCCATCATTGATCAAATTGTGGCAGCTTTATGAGCTGAGTGAGACTTTTGACTAGAAGGCTCTTAGACAGATCTAAAGACTACAAAGGCAGAGACAATGGGCAGGGCCCATTAAGGTTTCCCTTGAGACTGGATCTGATGTATGTTGGAAGGGTAATCAAGATTCCCATGATTCAGGGGCTGTAGATATAGCTCCTTTGGTAGAGTGCTTGCCTAGCATGTAGATATCCTTGATTTAATTTTCATTATCACATAAACTGAGTGTGGTGGCGAATTCCTCTTGGAAAGTAGAGGTAGGAGGAGCCTGGGCTCTTAGAGACCTTATCTCAAAAATATAAAACAAACAAAAAAATACTTCCACATTTCTATATCATACACTAACTTTCGATTTTATGTATATGGTTTTCTTGCTTGCATGGTATGTCTTTGTAACACATGCATGCTTGGTGCCCAAGGAGGCCAGAAGAAGGCTTCAGCCCAGAAGAAGGCTTCAGCTTGAATGAACTGAGTTACACCTGGTTGTAAGCCTTCATGTGAGTACTAGGAATGGAAACCAGGTCCTCTGGAAGAACAACCAGTGCTTTTAACTTCTGAGCCTTCTCTTAGAAGCCATCCTGGAATAGGAGAGGTGGCACAGCCAGTAAAGTCACTTGTAAGCAAAGCCTGATGACCTGAAGTCTCCCCTTAGGATTCCCGTAGAAGAATGAGAGAACCAACTCCTGCCAAGGTGTCTGGTCTTTCCCTCACATAATGTGGCATATGTGAGCCACAAATGCACACACACAGCAAATAAATAAATAAATAAATAAATAAATAAATAAATAAATAAATGTAATTTTACACAAGTTCTTTAAATGACAGAATCTAGTGGCCTGAGTTAAATGCCTAGAACCCATGGAAAGGAAAAAGGGAAAAACCAGCTACCCTGTTGTTCTCCACTTCCACATGCCCTGTGGCCTCACGCACGGCCTCACACACATCATATGCACACATACATAATAACACCCGTCAAAAGTAAAATTAGAGCCAGGTGTGGTGGTGCACACCTTTAATCCCAGCACTTGGGAGGCAGAGGCAGACGAATTTCTGAGTTCGAGGCCAGCCTGGTCTACAGAGTGAGTTCCAGGACAGCCAGGGCTACACAGAGAAACCCTGTCTCGAAAAACAAAAACAAAACAAAACAAAAAAAGTAAAATTAGGGAACGGGAATCTGGTATACTTAAGTAAGTGGGCATATATGCCATGCTCATAAGGATTTCACCATGAGAGTGCCATGATAATACCCTCAACTGCTGCATAGATTCTATAAGCCAAGAAAATACCACAGCCAGCCTTCTCAGAAATAATTTTGAGTCTTGCAGGTGTTTTGTTTAATAAGGAAACGGTTACACGGACAGGGTCAAGAGTACCGAGCGCTGCTGTGATTGTTTCCTGTGACCCTGTGCATTCAGAGTGTACCCCCATACCCATTTTCTTGTGTTCTGTTCCTTGTATACTGTCTCCTCCCTATGGGAAACGCTGTAGAACTGACATGTTTTGCCATCAACTAGAAGCCTGGTAGCCTTTGCCAACCTGTAGAACTTATTTCAGAGGTTTACCTTCTCAGGTCTGGAGACATAGCTCAGCAGTTAAAGGGACCTGGATTTAATCCTCAGCACCCACATGGTGGCTCACAACCTTGTGTGAGTCCAATCCCAGGGAACCTGAAGCTTCTCCTGACCTTTTCAGATTCTTGCACACCCTTGGTGCACAGGCATACACTCAGACACGCATACACACACAAGTAAGTTTTGGGTTTTTTTTTGTTTGTTCCCTTCTTAACTTTTCAGTGAGTAATTCTCCCAGCATCAGGTGGACACGGGGAAATGGTATAGACTGGAAGAATGTACTAGAAGTTCTGCATCTGCCTATTGCTCCTTTCTTAGATTCAACTCCTAAAAATTTAAAACTGAGTTTTAATGTGTCTGGCTAATATTAAGTTTCAATTTTTTTTTTTTAAAGGGCTGTTTCTGATGCTTGGAAGCTATTGTTTCAGCTACTAAGATGGTAATAAATCTTTGCCTCCCACAGTTCAGACCAAGAATTCACTGCAACAAGGTAAGCCAAACAAATCCATACACATATAATATGTTCTTTAGACTTTTCCCCATTTCCTGGCTTGTATACTCTCCCCCTTAGGTCCACCAGGCAGCATTTGGACAATTACTGGCCAGTCTTCAAGAATCACAGAGCACTGTCACTCTGTGACATGTTTGTGAGACCATTCAGCTGTGCCCTTTCCTTTCAGCCAAGCAGTGTCAAGCAACATCACTATACCCAGTAGGTGCACAGCAGAGTAAATCACTCAGGAGCACTCTTCCCTCCCTCTCCTGCCTCCCCTTCCCCCTTCCTCTCTGTTTTTGTTGTTTTGTTGTTGATTTGTTTTTGTTTTGTTTTGTTTTTAAAATTCATTTGCTTTTTCCAGGTGTTGTGGGTGCATACCTTTAATCTTAGCAGGCGGGAGGCAGAGAGGCAGGAGAATCTCTGTGAGTTCAAGGCCAGCCAGGTGCTGGGAACTAAAAACTGGGTCTTCTCTGAAAGAACAGTGAGTGCTCTTAAGCACTAGACAGTCCTCCAGTCCTGGTTTTTGTTTTTTATGACAGTCTCTTGCTGACCTGCAGAGCCCAGGCTGACCAAGGACTGACATAGTGGCCAAATCACTATATAACCAAGGACGACTTTGAACTGACCCTTCTTTCTCACCCTTCAGTGTGGGGGGGGACTCACCGGTGTGAAGCTCACACAGTATCATGGACTGTCATTTTTGGTTTGTTTTTGCTTGTTTGAGTCAAGGATCTCATGTAACCCTGACTGTTCTCTAACTTGCTATGTAGCATCAGATGACCTGGATAGTGGTGGGTTTATGCCTTGAATCCCATAGTCCCAGAACTAGGGAGGCAGAGGCAGGTAGACCTCTGAGCTTGTCCTGTCCGCCTAGGTACATAATGGGTAGGACAGCCAGGACTACACAGAGAAACCCTGTCTCAAAAACCAAAGAAAAACAAAGAAAGAAAAGAAAGAAAAGAAAGGAAAAGAAAAGGGCTGGAGAGATGGCTTAGTGGTTAAGAGCACTGACTTCTCTTCCAGAGATCCTGAGTTCAATTCCCAGCAACCATATTGTGCCTCACAACCATTTGTAAGGGGATCTGATGCCCTCTTCTGGTGTGTCTGAAGACAGCTACAGTGTACTCACATATATAAAATAAATAAATCTTTAAAAAGAAAAATAAAATAAAATAAAATAAAATAAAATAAAATAAAATAAAAGAGATCTTGAATTCCCAGTCCTGCTTTATCAAGTGCAGGGGTTATAGATATGCACCATGGTATCTTGCTCTTTGCTCATATATTTTTTTTTTTTTTTTTTTTTGGTTTTTCGAGACAGGGTTTCTCTGTGTAGCCCTGGCTGTCCTGGAACTCACTTTGTAGACCAGGCTGGCCTCGAACTCAGAAATCCGCCTGCCTCTGCCTCCCAAGTGCTGGGATTAAAGGCGTGCGCCACCACGCCCGGCATCATATTTTTAATAATGGGTTAGTTCCCAGCACTTGGGGATATTTACCTTCATGTCTTTGAAATGATTGAATGCCTCCAAAAACGTGGGACAATTCAGTTTAACAGATAAAATTTAAAAATTGCTGGGCAGTGGTGATGCATGCCTTTAATCCCAGCACTTGGGAGGCAGAGGCAGGCGGATTTCTGAGTCTGAGGCCAGCCTCGTCTACAGAGTTCCAGGACAGCCAGGACTACACGGAGAAACCCTGTCTCGAAAAAACAAACAACAACAACAACAACAAAAATTAAAATTGTAAAGTTTTCTTTAATATCAAGTTTTACAGGGTTGGAAAGATGGCTCAGTAGTTAAGAGTGCTGACCATTCTTCCAGAGGACACAGATGCAATTTTTAACACCCACATGGTGACTCACAACCATCTGGAACTTCAGTTCCAGGGTATATGACACCCTTTTCTGGCCTCTATGGGCACTGCATGTGTGTAGTACACAAACTTTCAAGCAGGGGAAATATCAATATACATAAAATAAAAATAAATAGGGGCTGGTGAGATGGCTCAGCAGGTAAGAGCACCCGACTGCTCTTCCGAAGGTGATAAGTTCAAATCCCAGCATCCACATGGTGGCTCACAACCATCCGCAACGAGATCTGGCGCCCTCTTCTGGAGTGTCTGAAGACAGCTACAGTGTACTTACATATAATAAATAAAATAAATCTTAAAAATAAATAAATAAATATTAAAAAAAGTATTTTTGTAAGTGACAAGTTTTGAAAGCCAGTTGTCTTCATTTGGATCAGTGTGTCTCCTGTTTGTCCTTACATCTAGGTGTCAGCTGATGGTTACGAAGTAGAAAATCTCATCTCTGAAGACCTCATAAAGAGAAGCCATGGCTTTAGGACAGAGTATTTCATTAGACCTCCAGTCTATGTGACAGTTTCCTTTCCCTTTAATGTGGAAATCTGTAGGGTTAACATAGATCTCACAGCTGGGGGATGTCAGAATGTCACTGGCCTGGAATTATATACATCTGCCTTATCTAGCAGAGCCTCTCGGGATGCCCAGGACTGCTGGACTACAGGCCCGGTGGAGACATCTGTCCCAGACAAGGAGGCCTTCACCTTGGTAGGCAAAGTCTTACTGAAAAACCAGAACCATGTGGTGTTCACCCACAGGGGCTTCAAGGCCAGGCCACCTTTTAGCCCGATGGAAGTCACTCTCCTTTCTCCTGCTGTTGTAGCCCAGGAACTCTGGAATAAAGGGGCTCTTTCCCTTAGCCATGTTGCCCACCTCAAGATCGGCATCACCCATGTGACAGGCAGTGGCATCTCTTGCATCAAGCGTTTAGAGGTGTGGGGTCAGCCAGCCAGGAGCTGCTCTCAGGAGGTGATAAATAGTGTCTTGTTGACAGCCTCAGAAAGCCTGCCTCAGGACTTGGGTCTGCATGCTCCAGCCTTGCCCATGGAGAGTGACTATGACCCTGGGGGTCAATCTGAGGCCCAGCAGTCTCCCTGTACCTTACAGGACATGTCTGAGGTGGAAAGTGATGTTCCAGAGGAGTTCCTGGATCCTATCACGCTGGAGATCATGCCATGCCCCATGCTGCTGCCCTCGGGCAAGGTCATTGACCAGAGTACTCTGGAGAAGTGTAACCTCAGTGAAGCTGCTTGGGGCCGAGTGCCCAGTGACCCTTTCACAGGGCTAGCCTTTACTGCACAGTCCCAGCCCCTTCCTCATCCTTCCCTGAAGGCCCGGATCGACCGGTTCCTACTCCAGCACTCTATTTCAGGCTGCCGCCTGCTTGGGAGAGCACAGACTCCGTCAGCAATGACCCCTTCTGTCATTACTCTGCCCTCAAGGAAAAGGAAGACAGAGCAGGCTGAGCACAGCTCACACTACAGCCTTGGCATGAATGCTTCTTTCTCTGCTGCAAGCCCTTTATTCTCACCTACTACCTCAGAGCCAACTGCCAAGAAGATGAAAGCCGCCAGCGAGCTTGGCCTGACGGACATGGACTGTTCAGCAGGTAAGTCATTCTTTTGTGTGGTCAGGCTGTCTTCCCCCCCCTTCCTGCTGACACGATGCCACGGCCCTTGGCGTTATGCTTCTGTAGGTTAGATGTAGGAGACTGGAGACCATGCCTCTGCCTTCTCATTTTTGTAGAGAATCTCAGAGGGTTTTTTTTTTTTTTTTTTGGTTTTTTGAGACAGGGTTTCTCTGTATAGCCCTGGCCGTCCTGGAACTCACTTTGTAGACCAGGCTGGCCTCGACTCAGAAATCCACCTGCTTCTGCCTCCTGAGTGCTGGGGATTAAAGGCGTGCGCCACCATGCCCGGCTCCTCAGTTTTTTGTTTTAAGATTTATTTATATATTTTATGAATATGAGTGATTTGTCTGCATGCACACCTACACATCAGAAGAGGGCATCAGATCCCATTATATATACTTGTGAGCTGCCATGTGGGTGCTGGGAATTGAACCCAGGATCTCTGGAAGGGCAGCTAGTGCTCTAAACTTTTGAGCCATCTCTTCAGCCCCAAGGCATCTCAGATTTGTCTTTGGCTCATAGATAACCTGGAAGCCCCAAAGGATTATGTGTGTTCTCTTATTATTCTGAGATTTCTTTTTAAAAAAAATTTGTTTGCTTGTTTGTCTGTCTGTTTAGAAAGAAGGCTTCACTCTGTAGCTCAAGATAAAGCTCACTCTGCAGTCTTGACTAGTGTTGACTGTAGTGTTGACTGTGGTATTGACTGTAGTATTGACTGTAGTGTTGGCTGTAGTGTTGACTGTGGTGTTGACTGTAGTCTTGACTAGTGTTGACTGTAGTGTTGACTGTGGTGTTGACTGTGGTGTTGACTGTAGTGTTGACTGTGGTGTTGACTGTAGTCTTGACTGTAGTCTTGACTGTAGTCTTGACTAGTGTTGACTGTAATGTTGACTGTGGTGTTGACTGTAGTGTTGACTGTAGTCTTAACTAGTGTTGAACTGTGTTGAGCCTCCTGTCAAGCCCCCACACCTGACTGTTCCTGAGTTCTGTCACCATGTTTTGTGATCAACCATCTTATTGGTAAACTTCCCACTTTGAGTTCCTTTTGTGTTTTCTGGCAAGAGCAATGCTTTTTCCTGCCCTGAAGCCTCCATTCAGACTTGCTGGGAGGAGAAACAATAGGTTCCTTAAGGCAGACCATGTCTTCTTGTATCTGGATGCCTTAGGAGTACTATGTCTTGTCTTCCCAGAGGAGATAGAAGGAAGTGCATTGTGGGTCCCCCTGCCTCACTTATCCACGGGGAGACACAACACACAAGAGAGTGGAAAGTATGAGGCTGGAGGCCTGCCTGCCTCTCAGGAAGAAGCCGTGGTTGGTAAATGTGAGAGTGAGTTAGCTGTACTGTTGCTGAGTATGAGGTTTTAGCTGCCTGGCTTCCTGCCTCTTCCTGGTGACGTCTCAGGGATTCCCTGGATTGGTATCCCCACCACCATGTGAACAGAGCAGCCCTTGGCCTGCTTTGGAAATGTCTGGCAAATCCTCAGAACCCATAAGGAAGACAATAACTAACTCTGGAGGCTGTGCTCTGAGCTCCACACACATGAGCACACACAATGACAACAGTAGTAATAATAAAATGGGTAAAACCTTTTAAAAAGTGGAAAGTAGTTAAGAAAGACTTGTAAGGAATCCAACTGGCAACCAGAAGGAAGATGAAAGGAGTGTGTGTTTTGCTCTCTCTGGTAGTACACGCCTGTACCCCTGGTGCTGAGGTGGCAGATGCCATGTAACTTTTTATGTGACCAGCAACCTCAAGGCATCTGCCTCTCAGCACCAGGGTTACAGGTGTGTCCCACTGCACCTGGGGATGTGGCACAGATTTCCGGGAATGACCTCAGGCCCTCATGCCTTTGCTCTACTTTACTCACAGAGCCAGTCCCTAGCACTTGAGCCTTTTTTTTTCCCCCAGAAAGGTATGGTAGCAAATGTCTGTAATTCCAGCATTTAAATCTGAGAGGCAGAGACTGAAGACTCAACTTGAGTTGAGACCATCTTGAGCTACATAGTGATAACTTTATCTCAAAAAAACAAGAGGAAGCCAGGCATGGTGGTGCACGCCTTTAATCCCAGCACTCGGGAGGCAGAGGCAGGCGGATTTCTGAGTTCGAGGCCAGCCTGGTCTACAGAGTGAATTCCAGGACAGCCAAGGCTATACAGAGAAACCTTGTCTCGAAACAAACAAACAAACAAACAAAACAAAACAAACAAACAAACAAAAAACAAGAGGAAAACAGGAGTGAAGCCAGCTGAGGCAGAGGATAGATATGATAGGGGCTATTCAGAGCTGATATCTGCATGTCTCATCATTCTCTTGTCCAGCAGGAAGGCCTTGTGAACTGTAACACAGGGGCTTGGAGTGTAGCTGAGCGAGTGGTAGAGTGACTATCTAGAAGGCACAAGTTCCAGGTTATACATATCCAGAGTACCACAAAATAAATGAAGAAAGGAGGTAGGTGCAGTTCAGCTTGAAGCCTCAAGATGGCTCTGTCCTGCACAACACTTTGTCAATGGAACTGCAAGAGAAGCCCAGAGCTTCTGCATCAGAGATGGGAAGATGTCAGGGCTCCCAGGACTTGACTCCCTCGTTCTGTCATTACCATCCTGGGGACATTATACTTATGTGTCTGAACTTGAAAGGGTCATTTTCTGCCTCCAAGGACTTCTGGCAATTTCTCTTTTGCTGAGTCTTCCTGGATATTATGGTTTGTGTATCTCTCTGCAGGTCCAGTGTCCCATGAGCAGAAGCTGTCGCAAAGTCTGGAAATTGCCCTGACTTCCACCCTTGGCTCCATGCCTTCCTTCACTGCCCGGCTCACCAAAGGGCAGCTCCAACTGGGCACAAGAGGGAGCAGTGCTTGCAGGAGGCCAGCATCCAGCTCCGGTAATCCCCAGCGACTCTAGCATCTGCCTGTGTGGGATGCTGAACCTAGTCTCTTCAGGACCGTAGGCCTGCGCAGCCAGCTCCTTTACTGCAGTGCCCACTCTCTCTTGTCTTCTCCAGAGGAGGTGAAGGGCTGCCTGGGGCTGGTCCTGAGCCAGCCCTTTAGTTAGCCCTGTCGTTCTGTGGACTCTGGCCTGCCTACCTTTGCTACAGGGTTTTGTTTTGAGTATTCTGACATGGGGTCTTTGCTGTCCTTGAACTTTCCAGTTCCCGAGTGCTGGGATTACAGAGGTGCCCGCCACACCTGGCTGCAGTGGGCTGCATAGTTCTCTCCTGGCACACATATTTTCCTTTTCTCTTTCCTAACCTTCCTCTCATCTGATGTCTGGGTATTTTATGTGCATGTGAAGAAAGGTTGAGGCTTCAGATGTCTTCTGCCCTTCTTGGCAACATATTTATCATTGTACTAGAAAAGCACAGCAGAATTACTAAGACACAGCCTCATCTCCCCTGCCCAAAGTAATAATGACCTGATGGTATTGTATGGCAGATACAAAGTGAGGGACTGACTAGGTTTTCCCCCACCCCTTTTTTTTTCATTTTATTTTATATGTATGGATGTATTAGCTGCATGTATGTCTGTGTACCATGTCTGTGCCTGTTAGAATTCAGAAGAAAGGATCAGATATTCTGAAACTGGAGTTTCAGGTAGTTGTAAGCCACCATGTAGGTGCTGGGAACCAAACCCAGGTCCTTTGCAAGAACAGCCAGTGAGCTTTAATCACTGAGCCATCCCTCCACTTATATGTCCCTTGCCCACGCCCTTTTAAAACAAAGGACAAGGTGGAGCCTGGTGAAACTGATGGGCAGGCCCTTGACTCCCCCTGCTGCTGCAAAGCCTGTCCTCCTGTTGTCATCTGGGTTTCCATTTCACTCCTGACCACTCTGATTATTTCTTCTTCTTTTTTTTTTTTTCCGAGACAGGGTTTCTCTGTATAGCCCTGGCTGTCCTGGAACTCACTCTGTAGACCAGGCTGGCCTTGAACTCAGAAATCCGCCTGCCTCTGCCTCCCGAGTGCTGGGATTAAAGGCGTGCGCCACCACTGCCTGGCATTTCTTCTTATTTTTAAGAATGTGTCTTTTAAAGTGCCCAGTGGAATGAGGCTTGTGGCTGCTTGTCCGCTCAGCATCCAGGGATGTGATTGGCCAGCCTTTCCTGCCTTCAGCCGTTTCTTCTCACTTTCCATTGTGAGAATCTCTCCTGGTGAGAGGCCTAATTTAATACTGCCCTTTGGGCTCCTGCTTCTTCTCAGAACTCAAGCCCTACCCTCTCTGACAGCGTCTGGGACCCCTCTCATGAGCATCTCTGTCTGCCTTTCAGAGTTCTCCTTCCCAGCACTTCTTCAGCCCATGTTGATAAAGAGCCTTGTCTGGGGGGGAAGGGGGGCTGGTGAGATGGCTCAGCAGGTAAGAGCACCTGACTGCTCTTCCGAAGGTGATGAGTTCAAATCCCAGCAACCACCTGTAATGAAATCTGACGCCCTCCAGGAAAAAAAAAAAAAAAAAAAAAGCCTTGTCTCTACTTGTCAGACCTTCAACATGGAAGTAGTCAGTTTGTCCTTCAGTGTCCTCTCTGGCAACATTCATTATCAGATAGTACTTGCACACATGTGGAGGCCATGACAACTTTAAGAAGTTGGTTCTCGCCGGGCGTGGTGGCGCACGCCTTTAATCCCAGCACTCGGGAGGCAGAGGCAGGCAGATTTCTGAGTTCGAGGCCAGCCTGGTCTACAAAGTGAGTTCCAGGACAGCTAGGGCTACACAGAGAAACCCTGTCTTGAAAAACCAAAAAAAAAAAAAAAAAAAAAATTGGTTCTCCCAGCCGGGCGTGGTGGCGCACGCCTTTAATCCCAGCACTCGGGAGGCAGAGGCAGGCGGATTTCTGAGTTCGAGGCCAGCCTGGTCTACAGAGTGAGTTCCAGGACAGCCAGGGCTGTACAGAGAAACCCTGTCTCAAAAAAAAAAAAAACCAAAAAAAAAAAAAAAAAAAGAAGTTGGTTCTCCCTCACTGTGGATTCTGGGATGAAACTCAGATCATCAGGCTGAGCCATCTCTTCAGCCCCTTTTGTGCTTTTCTTTGCTGTGGTTCTGAGAGATACCCTGGTACCAGCTCTGC
This sequence comes from Mus minutoides, assembly GCA_902729485.2. NCBI lineage: Eukaryota > Metazoa > Chordata > Mammalia > Rodentia > Muridae > Mus > Mus minutoides. The sequence goes on along the minus strand of LR749937.1, from coordinate 711,295 downwards.
AGCCTTTCCCAGCCCATGCAACACTCTTCTTAGCTCCCATAGCTACTTTGCTCACCATCCCCATTGTCCACGGCCTCATTGTCCTTACTGAGTCAGATTCTTTTACAATTATAGATCACAGTGTTCTACTTAAGATCCACATGGCATGAGTCAGAGCCCCACTGTACCGTATCTCTTTTTCTCTTTATCATACCACCATTTCTGCCTATTTATTTATTTATTTATTTAGCTTTAATGATCTTTGTAATGTCTCTGAATTGTTCAAGGGTTTCCTGTTGGTGCTAAAGGCAGTTGGAGCCGTTTGTGTATTTCTCTGTGTAGCCTTGGCTGTGCTTGACCTAGCTCTGTAGATCAGGCTGGCCTCGAACTCACAAAGATCACCTTGCCTTTGCTTACCAAGTGCTGAGATTAAAGGCACACACCACCACTGCTCATCCCATGTATGTTTCTGTGCTGTGCCAGGTATGTACTTCAGTTGATAGAGTGCTTGCCTACCATGTATAAAGCCCTAGGCTCAATGTCCAGCACCACTTAACCTAGACTTGATACTTTGTGCCTATAAGCCCAGCACTTGGTACAGGCATTAAAATTAGCCTGAAATACTTAGGCCTAGTCTCAGAGAGAGGGGTGGGAAGGGAGGAGAGGAGAGGAAGAGAGGGGAGAGAGAGAGAGGAGAGAGAAAAAGAGAAGAGGAAGAGAGAGGAGAGAGAGAGAGAGGAGAGAGATCGATCCATTCCTGCAGTCCTAGCCCTGATGGAGACCCTGCTGTTTACAGGTGACCCTGCTCCCCTGTGCAGTCTCTATGCCAGATGCTTCTGAGGTCATCCATATGACAAGAATTCATTTTTTTTATCAGCCTTTTGATTTTTTTATTTTTTTTTGAGACAGGGTCTCTCTTAGTTTTACTGCTGTGAACAGACAGCAGAGGTTCAGAGGTTCAGAGGTTCAGTCCATTATCATCAAGGTGAGAACATGGCAGTGTCCAGGCAGGCATGGTACAGGAGGAACTGAGACTTCTACATCTCATTCCAAAGGCAGACAGGAGAATACTGCCTTCCGGGCAGCTAGGATGAGGGTCTTAAAGCCCACAACCACAATGACACACTTTCTCCAACAAAGCCACACCTCCTAGTCGTGCCACTCCCTGGGCCAAGCGTATTCAAACCATCCCAGGGCTCACTATGAACCCTGGTTGGCTTCAGACTTGCAGTGATTTCTCTGCCTCAGCTAGGATGATAGACACGTCCTATCTTACTACATCGCTCTAGGTACTATGTTACTTGTTATGTAATCCTTGAATTTAAAGGCAGTTCTACTTCTGCCTACCTACCCCATTCCCAAAGAACCCTTGGAAACTTGTAGACTAACACTCTGATGTATGCAGGGGCAAACAGGAGACCGTGTGTCAAGGCTGAAGGGCCTGGACCAACAGTTGAGGTTGTCTTCTGACTTGTACACTCCAGCCAAGGTACACATATACCAGGACTCACATACAAAGATTTAAAAGGTCAGCATAGGCTAGAACGATGTAGTTAAAAGTGCTTGTTCTTAGCCAGGCGTGGTGGCGCACGCCTTTAATCCCAGCACTCAGGAGGCAGAGGCAGGCGGATTTCTGAGTTCGAGGCCAGCCTGGTCTACAGAGTGAGTTCCAGGACAGCCAGGGCTACACAGAGAAACCCTGTCTCCAAAAAAAGAAAGAAAGAAAAAGAAAAAAAAATGCTCATTCTTGCAGGGAACCTGGGTCCAGTTGCCAGCATCTGAGTGATGGCTCACACCTGTCTGTACGCCGGGTTCCAGACGATCTGATAACCTTTCTGCCTTCTGTGGGCACTGGGCCCACACAGAACAATGACATATATGCAGGCAAAACACTCATACACATAAAACCAAATATTTTTAAAGAAAGCAGGGCTGGTGTTAAGAATTCCCGAGGCAGGAGTAGGCTTGCAGCTGTAGTCCCAAGCCCACAAGGGACTGAGACAAGATGATCCTAAGTTCAGGATCGACCTGAAAAAAGACAAAAACAAGGAATTTTTACAAAGTGAGACAACTTGGGGTCCCCCAAGTCACTGGGGAGTGAAAACAGGCCAACCTGGTTTCTATATTTCCTAGAGTTGAGGAGAAAGAACAGCTTTTTCAAACTAAAAGGAAGAGCAAGCCGCAGGGGTCTGGGGACCAGAGCTGCCCTCACTTAGAGGCCTTGAGGAAATCTTACTGTGAATCCTGTAGTGGGGCGGGGGAGGGGGGGCGTGCCAAAGCCAGGACAGTTCAAGGGATCAAGGGGTTAGAAGGCAGCCACTGAAAGATAAGAGGTTGCCCCTCTGAGGATCCCTCCACCCTGACCCTTCTGACTGTCCCCCTTCTGACTGTTGGCCCACATCTGCTTTGTCCTCCCTCACAGCTTCTCTTGGCAGAGGAAGCCTGTGCCTTGTGCTGGCTCTGCTGGGGGAGACCAGGGGACAGGCCTCTTTTTTTTTTTTTAAGATTTATTTATTTATTATATCTAAGTACACTGTAGCTGTTTTCTGACACAGCAGAAGAGAGGGCATCAGATCCCATTACAGATGGTTGTGAGCTACCATGTGGTTGCTGGGATTTGAACTCAGAATCTCTGGAAGCAGTCAGTGCTTTTAACTGCTAAGCCATCTCTCCAGCTCTCGCTCTGGCCCTGCTTGCTATAGCTGTCTTCAGACACAGCAGAAGAGGGCATCAGATCTCATTATGGGTGGTTGTGAGCCACCATGTGGTTGTTGGGATTTGAACTCAAGACCTTTGGAAGACTGGTCAGTGCTCTTAACCACTGAGCCATCTCCCCCTGCACCCCCCTCCAGAAGTCAATTCTTGTTTGTTTGTTTGTTTTTCTTCGAAACAGGGTTTCTCTGTATAGCTCTGGCTGTCCTGGAACTCACTTTGTAGACCAGACTGGCTTTGAACTCAGGAATCTGCCTGCCTCTGCCTCCTGAGTGCTGGGATTAAAGGCGTGCACCACCATGCCCGGCTCAGAAGTCAATTTTTAAATATTCATGCACAGCACCAAGATAAAGATAAAGAAGTTCCAGCTCCCAGGAACACAGCTTGCACTGAGAACAACTTCACCTAACCCTACCTCATTTTTCTGATTCACTAGAGCATCCCAGGAGTGTTTCTGGCCCAGAGTGTGCCTCCTGCAAACGAGCATTTTCTTCCTACTCCACAAATGAGCCTGTGTACCAGCTGCCCTGTGGTCACCTTCTGTGCCGACCCTGCCTAAGTGAGAAGCAACGTTCCCAGCCCATGATGTGCACAGCCTGCCGGCAGCCAGTCACCAGCCAGGATGTGCTGCGGGTCCATTTCTGAGTGATGAACCTCAACTGGAGAAGCCCTATTTTGGGGGAGACCTGAAGGTGGAGGAAGCAAGAACAGGACCCCATTGCTCTTGAAGAGCTCATGGTGTGTTATGGACACTGGGTAGGGACATCCCACTCCTGCTTAGGCAACAACAGGATAACAAAGCCATAGGGCTGGGCTGGGGAAGACATCCCTACTCTCCCTGGCCCACCTTGCCACTCCCCAACCAGAGCCCCCCCACACACACTGGTCAGGAGCACTCCCCTGTGCCCCATGTTACCTGCATACAACCTTCTAATGGAGCTCTGTGGATAGAGCTCAGTAGACTGACTGGGACCTCACACAGCCTTCTCTGCCTCATGGTCGCTCAGAAGTGGACCATGGTAGGGGCTGCTAAGCACATGAGGTAGCCATGGGTACCCCCACCTCTGCAGACACTTGCAGCCTTAATAAAGTGACAGTTGACGTCCAACAAGGATTCCTCCTGGCATACAGAACAGGACAGCCATATGTAGTCGCTGCTACTGGAAAAGCAAGGGTTCAGATGTCTTCAGTGTGGGTGTGCCAGTGCCAAGGGAGGGCGAGCAGCTTCCATCAGGCCAGGTGCCAGAGTCTGTCTGGCTGCTCCTGGAGCCACTCTCCAAGGGAGAGGATTCCTGTTCCATATGTAACCCACAGCAGGAAAACACTTGCTAATAGAAAATGTTTTAAACAAATTCTGTATGTGTGCAGGCATATGTGTGCCCTGGTGTGCCTTTGGAAGTCAGTGTTCCAGCGGTCAGCTCACTCTTTCCGACTATGTGGCCCCTAAAACCTCAGGTCATCAGCAGTGCGGCTGTCTCCTCTACCCTCTGAACCATCTCCTTGTACCCCTAGGCTGCATTTTTTTTCCTTCCAAAATAGTATGGAGCCCCAAAGAAATTGATTGCATATAACTCTGTTGGCTTGAAAGAGCTTCCGGCCAGTAGAAGAATACCTACACAGGTCCTCACGCTGTCCCGCTCCCTTCCAGGCATGACCTGCTCTGTCTTTGAGGTAAATCACAGCCCCTTGAGCTACATGCTGTCTCCCTGGTTGCCCAGGACTCAGTCCCGAGAGGGAATCAGCTCTCAGAGTTCCCAGGAGATGTCTCCATAGAGGTAGCCAGTATGGGAATGCCGCCACCTTCCTCCTACACGCCACCGGTGCCTGTTGTGCTTCAGCCCTTGTATGAGACACCAGGGTCTCCATGGACACACCACTTGCACTGCCTGGTGGCTCCTGCACACCCCACTCTATGTCTGCGCCTCCCTTCTAAGTGCTGTGTACTTAGCCCATGCAACTACAGAGGGCTTGGTTTGGGGGTTGGCACCTACCCATAACCTGTTATGGTCTCTGGAGTAGCCCACTTCCCACTCAGCATTTACACCTTGGTGTGAGTACCAGGGGCCATCCCTGCCCCCCCCCCCGAAAAGCCCCCAGGCTGCTGCCCCTCTGCAGCTCTACCAGAGGTGCCTGGCCTATTCTGCTAGAAAACTGGGTCTGGGAGGCCCTGGGGTGAGCTGGAGATACCCTGAGTCCAGGGCGGGGGGAACCACTCCCACACTGTAAATGTGATTACGTTTCCCTTTAAGATCTGACCCCCACTCCCATGGAAGTGCTCTTTTTCTTCATCTGCTACCAGAATTGTTGTAATCTTCCCTAGAATACATGAGCTGGGTGTGATGTAAGTTTGTAAATCCAAACCTCCAAAGGACTGCTGTGAGTTCAAGGTCAGCCTGGGCCACATAGCAAACTCTTGTCTCAAAGACACTGAAATAAAAATATATTTGGCCCAATGGACATTTATTTCTCATTAGAAACTGGGCCTGAGGCCAGGCACAAAATAGTTTCCTTGCTCAACACCATCTACCAAGAATATGCAGCTTCAGCTTTGCCTTCCAGAGATGACATGTCCTCTGCCTGTTAATGGGGTCATATACTCAACGAAGGCACAAGACTGAAGACCCATGGTCTTTTGAGAACAGAAGGTGGGTGGCGTGCAGCGTGAGGGCCACCACAGCTCCAGGCTCTGGGTCTCCATCCCCCTAAGTTAACAGGTGAGGCCTGGTCAGCTGCCTGATGGGGCCGAGGCTCTGACCCTCAGCCAATCCCTGAGCTGGTGGAAAGGAGGCTCTGTCGGAGTTAGTCCTGGAGGTAGAAGAAATAGAAGAACCAGATAGCCAGGAAGAAGATGAGCAGCTGCTCGCTGTTGACGGAGAAGCCCCACTCCCTGCAGGCCTTCACCTGGGCCCTGCAGCCGCTAGGTCCGGCGACTGAGTAGGATTGCCTAGCCTTAGACTTGTTCTTCCTACAGTTCTCCATCTTGAGGCTGCTCAGCTGCTGGGCTCCTTTCCATTCCCCAGGAAACAGGGTCCTCTGACGCTGGAGTTCCTGTAACTAGGTCTCCAAACAAAGAGACCAGCCTCCCACTGCCTGTGGCATTGTGACGCAGACCTGAATTCCATTGTGATGGTCACTGGGGTGGAGTGGGGTTTCTGTAGGCTGGCCTTCTCCCACAGAGCTCCCTTGTGCATTCTTGAAGGAGGACTTGGCCCACAGTTTCCCCCACTCTGCTCCCCATTGAGGCCCACTGTCGTCTCACCTGGTCTCCAGGCCCCTTGCACGTGCAGCATCTCACAGTTTCTGAGTGGAAAGGGGAGAGCCAGGTTGGGAACTAGCCAGAGCCATACTGTTCAAAGCAGTCACCTTTCATTCCTGGGTGACTGTATTAAAATAGAAGCTGGAGTCATGGTTCACGCTAGTATTCCCAGCCCTTGTGCATTTGAGGCCAGCCTGGGCTGTAGAGAGAAGCCTTGTCTAAAAATAAAGCAAATTGGATTTACATTCCTGCTGTCAGCAGCCAGCCACATTTCATAGAGGCCACTAGACTGGACAGTTGAGATATGGACCAATTCTACTGTCACAGTTAATCGTGATCACGATTCGAGGCCAAGATATGAATGTGAGACTGGTGTGCCCCATAGAAGCCTTTTCCTAGGAGAAAAGACCCCTGAATGGGGGAGAGAACAGAGGAGGGCTTGGATCTCACTCTGCTAACCATTGACCACCATGTGGGGCACCACTTGTTGAAGTGGCTCTCTTGCCACCCCTCTCCCAACCTCATGCTTGGGATAGAAACCAGGATCTCAACTCATTCTAGGCAAGCATTCCCCCGACCCCATGAGACATCCTTATAATCTGCCAAGAAGAGAACATTTCCAGGAGGTCATAGAAGTAAAGATAGAGGAACAGCTTGTCACAGCTGCTTGTATCTTCCTGCAACAAGACAGTGCTGGCATAGCACCTCTCAAGATATTTTGTCTCTTCCAACATTTCTATTTAAAACAAACAAACAAACAAACAAACAAACCTTTTCCACTGTGCACCTGGGCTGAGGAATCAAACCCCAGGTCTTAGGCACATGAGGCAGGCAAGCTAGTATGAGCTCTCAGAGGCAGAGGCAGGTAGATCTCTAGGTTTGAGGACAGCCTGGTCTAAATAGCAAGTTTCAGGACATCCATTTCAGGACTGGATAAAGAGACCCTGTCCTTTCCTGAAGAAAGGAAAGAAGGGAGGGAATGAACCCCTCAGGACACTGGAGAGATGGCTCAGTGGTTAGAAACTCTTGCTTTTACAGGGGACCTACATTCTATTCCCAGCACCCACATGGTGCCATGCATATGGTGCACATACATATATGCACACAAAATACTCATAAAATACATCAATCGGAAAAGTGGGTGGGAAGAAGGACAGGAGTCTGAAGGAACAGCCCAGAAGTTAAGAGACTTCACTGCTCTTCCCCAATAGCCAAAGTCAGCTCGTAGCATCCATGTCAGATGGCTCACAAACAAACTCTAGCCTCTAGATTGACTCTTCATGTACCTGCCTTCACAAGACAGGGGGGACACATGTACACACATACCTAAAAAATAAGGCAAGGTGTATTTATTTATTTATTTATTTAGTCAAATGCGGACTATCAAATGGGCTAGACAGCAGCTCCAAGCTGGCCTCTTGTCTCCCAGGGCCCTCCTTGACTCTTGGCACCCTCTCTTTAGGTCGTCCACGGCCTAGACATTAGCCATGACTCTGCTGATAAATGCAGCCCCATGGCTCATTAATTAGGAAGTCTGTAATTAGCCCGTCTGGGAGCCTCCAGAGAGAACCCCTTTCACCTGCCTTCCTCCCTCATGCCCAGGGGATGAGCTCAGGCAGGGGAGCTTTGCCCCTGAGACTGGAAGAGGGGAATGAGACCATGAGCAACAGGGGAAATGAGATGCTGGCGCACACACTTATGCGTGTGATGTCTCAGAGAGGTCACTGATAATGAGACGATGGAAATGAGCTGATCTGCCTGAACCTCAGAAGTTTCCTCCAAGAAGGCCACAGGGAGATGGGGCGTGGCCAAGGCCAGCCACCCCAGCCTCGGCTGGTGGAAGCTGAGGCTGCACCCATTTTAATTTTTGTTACAGGGTCTCATTCTACAGCTCTGGCTGGCCTAAAACTCACTATGTAGACTCAATCAAACCAACAACAAAACCAAACGAAAACCCTGTACAGCCAGACTGGAGATATGGCTCAGTTGAGAGCACTGACTGCTAGGAATCGAACCCAGGTCCTCTGGAAGAGCATGCTGGTAACTGCTGGTAAACGGGTTGGTCATCTCTTCACCCCCAGCAATGAGTTTTTCAGTGTCTTGATTAATGGCTTTGTTTTGTTACAATAAAATCCTCACAAAGGCAGTCAAGATGACTCAATTGGCAAATGCTTGCTGATGACCTCAATTTTGTTCCCAGAACCCATGAAGGAAAGAACCGACTCCACGAAGCTGTCCTCTGAACTCCATATGTGTTCACATACCCCCACATTGAACACACATATAATAGTGTTAAATAAAAATGAAAAAAAATTAAAAGCCAATTTCATGAAACTGTTTTTTTTTTTAAAGATTTATTTATTATTATACATAGGTACACTGTAGCTGTCTTTAGACACACCAGAAGAGGGCATCAGATCTCATTGTGGGTGGTTGTGAGCCACCATGTGGTTGCTGGGATTTGAACTCAGGACCTTCGGAAGAGCAGTCATTGCTCTTACCCGCTGAGCCATCTTGCCAGCCCCTCATGAAACTGTTAATGTGTTCAGGCAGTGGCTTTGAGGGTAACCTCTTTCTAAGCCGTGTTACTCAGTCGCCAGGCTTGGTGCTGGTCAGACACAGGTTAGCAGTGCATAGCTCCTAAGCAGGCCTAATCGAGGTCATGTGGCTCTGGACAGAATATTCCAACTCTCCACGTTCACAGAAGTTCTAGCTGGTCATTAGAGCTGCAGTCTTTACCGAGGGTGAGATTTTTTCCTAGGAACTTTATTTTGAACATGCAACATCACCTACCACTGTGGGTTCAGTCACCAGCACCCCAGAAATAGAGTTGGTGTAAATACACTTTATAGTTTAGTCAGCTGTCAGCTGTGGAGTTTGGGACAGAGGAATGGTTCTGGTTTTGTTTTCCAGTCAAGGTGGCACTCTGTGACCCTGGTTAGTCTGAAACTCACTCCGTAGACCAGGTCTCAAATTTACAGAGATCTAGCTGCTTCTGGGTCATTCGTGCTGGATTAAAGACTTAAGCCACCCTGCCTAGCCTGATTACTTTGTATTCTTGGGCCTGTGACTCAGTTTCTGTCCCTCGGCTTTCTAAGAACAGGGAGAAAATACTTTCTCACAGTTTTTTATGTGAATTGGACAAAAAGACTGCTGCATACTCTGAGACTTATGTGTGAAGCCAAGAGTGGTGGGTGGCTCAAGGCAGTAATCCAAGGACTTGGTAGGACTAGACAGGAGGATGTGTGTGCACATGCGTGCACGTGTACACACACACACACATAGAGGCACCCAGGCACTCATGCCTGGATGAGGCTTCAGTCCTTTGTAAAGCTGCGCAGCCTTCAAGTTTGTGCCCTCCCACTCTTCCCAAAGACTGGGGTCCCCACACCATGAGCCTATGGTTCACCACCTTTTTCAGTGACTTTCTCTTTGCAGTCACCAGCTGAAGGTGTAGGGAGGACTCTAGCAGCCGTTGGCCTCTGTCCAGCTGGGATCTGCAAGGCCGTGCATAGCCTCATCCCTCAGCGATGGCGCTGAGTGATGCCAGGCCTGCCATCTCATGTGCCCTTGGCTGTTGGGGCACAGTGTGCCTCTGTGGGGTCAACCTAACCCTGCGTGCTAGCCAAACTGCACAATTTCTGCTCGACCTTGGAGGCTTTTTTTGTCTTTCCTTGTGAGTTTCTTGCCTCTTTGCTTGATGCTTCTGCAGGAAGATGGACAGGGCTGGTTTTTCCCACTTCCCTGCAAACATACCTTTTGGGGGGTGGAGGGTCTTGTCCTTGTCAAGCATAGCAGGCCACCCGAGCCAGAACTGAATCTACCCAACTTGTCTCTGTACAAAGTTAAACAACAAAAAGAAAGTTGTTTTTCTTGAGACAGGGTTTCTCTATGTAGTCCTGGCTATCCTGGATCTTGCTCTATAGACCAGGCTATCTTCGAACTCAGTCTCTTGAATGCTGGCATTGAGTGTTAAGTTGTGGGAGGTGCAGCTATTTGAATAGTGATTGCAGATTGGAATCCTGGGAAGGGAGAAAAACAGGAGTTATATTAAACTATGTTAAATCAGAAAGGCCCCATGCCTATCTAGTGGAAGCTGTCACTGGAGGTTCTAACTACAGGTTTGGCATGTCAGGGAAGGGCTCAGAAGGTTTGAGCTGGGGCATCATTAGTTTATAAAAAGTATGAGAATACTCTAGGAAGAAGACGAGAGAAGGGTCACCATAGCAAGCGAGCCTTGGGATGTTCCAGGATTGTGAAGTCAGAAAAAGAAGCAGGGGTGGTGCGGCAGAAGGACCAGAAGAGCACAGAGCGTGCTGTCAAAACAAAGGCTTCCTCATGTGAAACTCTGTGTAAAATAAAGACGGACATGCCCAGCAAGATGGCGACACAAATCTCTTCTGACTACAACAGTAGTAGTTTCAGTAGGTGGATTTGGGCAGAAATTGGAAAGCAGGGGATTACAGAATAAACGCTGGCTTTTTTTTTGTTTTGTTTTGTTTTTGTTTTTGTTTTTGAGACAGGGTTTCTCTGTATAGCCCTGACTGTCCTGGAACTCACTCTGTAGACCAGGCTGGCCTCGAACTCAGAAATCCGCCTGCCTCTGCCTCCCGAGTGCTGGGATTAAAGGCGTGCACCACCACTGCCCGGCAAAATGCTGACTTTTGGATAAGAATGACAGATCACAGGACAGGCATGGTGGCTCACATCTTTGAAAGCAACACTCCCAAGGCAGAGGTAGGCTGTGAGCTTGAGGCTAGCCTGGTCTACATATAAATTTCCAGTCCAGCCAGAGCTACAGATTCAGACCCTGTCAGTATTTGGGAAAAAGAAACTATAAGGGTATCTGGGAGTTCATGTGGCATGTGTTGAGGGAGGACCTGAGGTGAAGAAAGCCAGCACACTGGTGGGACCTTTCCTAGCCAGCAGAGATGCTAAGGCAGGTGAAGATGAGATCTCATGGACCTGACATCCATTCATGAAGCAGCACGGAGCCCTCAAAGCTCTGCCACCACTCATGCCGCTCAAGGACTATGGACAGGCCCAGACAATAGTCTGCCCCAACCTCATCTTCCATCCATTAGTGGAAAAAAGGTTTCTTCTGACCAAGGAAGCTGTTTCCTTTGGAAAACAATCACTTAACAAGGACATTCATAATACAAAGCCGCTGTCAGCTAACATCACCATGACGCACGCACTTCCCTTGGGGTTCAGGGCACACAGCCCTGTGGAGTGCTTGTCCTTCACCACTTTATGCTGGAGTTAAGTGGAGAGTCAGACACCCCAGATGACCTGCCCAAGTCAGAAAGCTTCAAGCCACAGAAGCCAGCGTGTCCTCGGCCTCCCTACTCATCAGCTGCCTCTTATCCTCAAGTGCCACACAGTCATTCCTGAAAAGGTCTGGCCTCCACTGCTGAGTATGGAAGGCCAGCTTGGCTCCCAGTCCCCACTGTACTTGTTGGGAAGAGGCCAAACAGTCCTCTGGAGCTCTTGACGCATGCTGGCGTACCCGGGAGGGGTGGCAGGAGCCGATGAGGCTGGGAGGGCCCTGGCCTATGCATGGTCCAGAAGACGTAGACTAACTGTGCTCCTGTGCATAGGTTATGCATAGGCTGACCAATCTGGGCCCCAAACCATAAAGTTTTTCTGGTGACTAAAGAAAAGGAGTCTGAGCGGGGCAGTGGTGGCGCACGCCTTTAATCCCAGCACTTGGGAGGCAGAGGCAGGCGGATTTCTGAGTTTGAGGCCAGCCTGGTCTACAGAGTGAGTTCCAGGACAGTCAGGGCTACACAGAGAAACCCTGTCTCAAAGACCAAAAAAAAAAAAAGGGAGACTGTAAAGCCCAGAGCAGAATGTGGTGATGCCCGTGACCCTAGCACTGGAGAGGCAGAGACAGAAAGATGAAGAGCTCAAAGCCAGCTTTCTGCTGTGTATTAAATTCAAGGCCAGCCTGGACTAAACTAGGCTGCCTTAGAAACAAACAAATGACTTACAGTCTAAAGTCAGGAACTATACCAACTTTCTCAGACTGGGTCTGTTTAGCTGGGGCTCCTCCCATTTCCTGCCCTAGAATAACATCCACTTCCATTCTTGCCTTAGACCTGAGATTTTTCCAGCCTCAGGGCCTGGGGTCTCCCCAAAGCTCTTTCCTCTTCACTACTGTGAGTCTCACCAAGGACTGTTTCTGATCTGTATCCTACCCTAGACGGCCTGGAACTCACAGAAACTCTCCTGCCTCTGCTTCCCATTGGCTGGGATTAAAGGCATGCGCCACTACTGGCCTTCTTTGTATGTTTTTATTTTTATTTTTATTTTTTGGTTTTTTGAGACAGGGTTTCTTTGTGTAGCTCTGGCTGTCCTGGAACTCACTCTGTAGACCAGGCTGGCCTCGAATTCAGAAATCCGCCTGCCTCTCTTTGTATGTTTGTAATATTGAGACAGCGTCTCACCAGGTTACCCAGTCTGGCCTTGAACCTTTGACCTTCCTACTTTAGCTTCCCAAGTGGCTTAGACCACAGGCCCATGAAACCAGATCCTCTGTGCAATCTCTGTACCTTACTGAGCCTGGAGTTGTCGTTGCCACCACCGTAGCTTTCCCATTTGTGTCCTTAGTGGAAACAACGGGCACTATTCCCCCCCCCCCCGCTCTACAGGGGTATGCATGGGATAGAAATATCCTGGGTGCCCCTGAAGGCAGCCATGCCTGGCACAGGGCAGACCTTTCACTCTGTGTTCAGCCTTGACTCCGTGACTGTGGCCATTAGCCCATGAGACTGCAAGTGGGAATTCCTTGTAAAGCCCACCTGGTCTGGGTGCTTCCTCTCATCCTATACCACAGCTAACAAACCTGCCCCCCCTCCTGGTGCTGGGCCTGCTCCAAGCATGCCAGGCCTTGCTGGATGAGGCCTGTGAACCCCTTTGGTCTGCTGAGAGCAGCTGGAATGTTCAACTATGATTTCCAGGTGACCCTCCAGTCGGCTCACCTCACTGTTCGCACAGCACCAATCACTGTGGCGGTGGTTCCTGTCACACGCTGGCCAGTGACAGCCTGATGGCTGGCTCCCCTCCTCCACCACCCTCTGCACAGACAGGCCCACGTGTGTCCCCAGATGCCTGAATCATTGCTGACAGCTTGGGACCTGAGGGCTCCTGGGGAGCCACTGGGGAGGGGGTTAGCAGCCACGCTGTCGCCTCCGAGGGAACACCTGCAGACATAAATAAGCAGCCCAGCCCGCCAAGGCAGCAGAGCCGAGCTGCACACAGTGCCCACCTATGCTCGCCAGGATGCTCAACACTACGCTCTCCGCTTGCTTCCTGAGCCTGCTGGCCTTCTCCTCCGCCTGCTACTTCCAGAACTGCCCAAGAGGCGGCAAGAGGGCCACCTCTGACATGGAGCTGAGACAGGTACCACTGTGGTCCTTTTAGGACTGCTGGCAGTGCTGTAGGAATGGGTCAGGGGCTAGGAGAGAGGGAAACGTTGTCTGAGCAGTCAGACTTTAGAGGAGGTTCCTGGAAGGAGGCAGTATCTTATGACAGGGTAGATGGACTACCCAGAAGGGTGAGAGGGACCAGGTGCTGGAGAAGCTGCATAAAGGACACTGTCCCCAGGCAAGGGGTATGCCAGAAAGTGAGAACAGATTAAACTGGGTGCCCTGGCCTCCTCTGCACACCTGGAGATTGAGGACTGGGCAGATTATACAAAACTGTTCTTGCCTGAATTCAAGTCCTTTCCCACCCAGCTTAGCCTCCCTAGTGCCTTTTCTAGCCAGTAGTGCCAGCTTCTTCCTGTCCACAGAAGGTGGCCATTGCCCCATGCCCAAGTGGAGCACTTTCCGCGTCGAACCTCAGCCTCTTGCTCAGATCTGTTGTTCTTTATGTTCAGCTGTGAATCTGCCCTTCTGGCAGAGCTGGAGGGAATCCAGCCACCGGGCTCAATTCTGGTTAGGCCATGGGTAGCTCAATTTTGTGGTGTTGAACAAGCTCGAGTGGGCAGGTAGGCAGCTCCCACAATCTGCCTTGCGTTTGCAGAGTTCCTTTGGAGGTGTGTCCAGGCACCCATCAGCCTAATTTGGTCCTTGCCACCTACCAACTAGGGCATAATAGGTTGGCGGGAGGTAAAGGCTCACATGAAGCCCACCAGCGTGGGGCAGGGGTAAGAGCAAAGCCAGAAAACGAGTGAGTGAGAGGTCTAGATGTTCTGTGGGGAGTGAGGATCTAGGGATGTGTAGGACGACCATCTCAATGATGGAGAGGTAAGCCTCTGAGAGATTGCTGCACACCAGTGACACATCAGAACTGAGAAAGGTCTCCCTCAAGAGCTGCCCCGCAGCAAGACTCTGCCAAAGCAGGAGAGGGTTTTGAGACTTCATGAGCACTGATGACCCAGCCGGTTAGATTTCCACTCCTGCCCTTTACCGCTGCTTCGTCCTGGACAGCGCCAGAGCACCAGCAACGCAAAGCAGTAGGTGACACTAGGTTCCCACCGCCCCTCTTGGCCTCGCTCCAGCTGATCCTCCCCGTTCCTTCCTCCATAGTGTCTCCCCTGCGGCCCGGGCGGCAAAGGACGCTGCTTTGGACCGAGTATCTGCTGCGCGGACGAGCTGGGCTGCTTCGTGGGCACCGCCGAGGCGCTGCGCTGCCAGGAGGAGAACTACCTGCCCTCGCCCTGCCAGTCAGGCCAGAAGCCCTGCGGGAGCGGGGGCCGCTGCGCCGCCGCGGGCATCTGCTGCAGCGACGGTGCGCACAAGGCCGGGCGGGCATCACATGGGGGGCATCGCATGGAGTGGGGTGGGAGGTAAAGGCGGGGTCTAAGTGGGGGGCTGGGGAATCAGGACAGGAGGTGGGGGTAAGGACGCCAGGTTGGAGGGTGAGAATGAAGGGAGGGTTGGAACGCAACAGGGGTAGGATGAGGGGGATTGTGGAGACGGCACCCCTGGAGCTGAGCCCCAAGGGCGCCTGCGCTCACAGAGCCCTTTCTTCAGAGAGCTGCGTGGCCGAGCCCGAGTGCCGCGACGGATTTTTCCGCCTCACCCGCGCTCGGGAACCAAGCAACGCCACGCAGCTGGACGGCCCTGCCCGGGCGCTGCTGCTAAGGCTGGTACAGCTGGCTGGGTCACGGGAGTCCGTGGATTCTGCCAAGCCCCGGGTCTACTGAGCCATCGCCCCCATGCCTCGCCCCTACAGCATGGAAAATAAACTTTTAAAAAATGCACCATGGTGTCTGTCTCTATTTCTGGGGTGGGGAGAAGAGGGGAGGGAGAGGCGTTGGAGTGGGAACTTTCTACTCTGCCTAACCCCCACACCCAAAGTCGTGTGTAGTCCACGCCCCCTTCCCCACCAAAAGGGGCAGAACCTGTAAAACCTATAGTATAAAGAAAGCGTTCTGGTGCTTCTGGATACCCACATAATACTCAGGACAAAGGCAACCCCAAGCTCAGAAGAAGGGAAAGGTCTGAGACCTAGAGCGGCCCTGAAGGGTCAGAGTGACTTAGCGATTCTCTGGCTGAGACCGAAATAAAATGAGAGTGGCAGGACATTGGTGGACAAGAGAAACTGAGCGGGAAATGGGGAGAGACAGATCGGCAAGAGTGACAGAGAAAGGGAGGACAAGCCAGGGGTGGCCATCTCAGCCCTGATTTTACCCAGACTAAGGCAAAAACAACTTGAAGGACTTCCACTCACCCAAGACTGTGCTTGGATGGGAGAAGGCACCGTTACCCCAGACCTAAAGGAGACAACGCCACCTGCATTCTTTCCAAGTGCTCCACCATCGGGACCCAACCACTGAGAGGCAGACCCCANGATTTGGTCCCCAGCACCATGGAGATGGAAGGGGGGGGGGGAGTGGAAGACGAGGAAAAGGTAGCAGTTGCTAGGGGCGTTTCTATGACTCTTGACTGCAACCATAGCTCCAGCAGCAGGGCACACGTGCTCACATCACAGCAGCGCCCAGACTGACGTACTTCATTCTCTTTGGCACATCCAATTCTGGATCAGAGATATCTTGGCTCTGCCCTCCTTCCCTCCCCTTCTCATTAGCTTCTCTTTTTTCCCTAAAATTTTAGATTTATTCATTTACTTAGTATATGGGTGTTTTTCCATTATATATGTATGTCTGGGCATCACGTGTGTGCCAGGTGCTGCAGAGGTCAGGAGAGAGCATCAGACTCCCTGGACCTAGAGTTACAGGTAGTTACAGCCTACCATGTGGGCACCAAGCCAGCGAGCTCTTCAGCGCCCCACCAGCCTGTCCTTCCTCCAGGCCCTCTGGTGCCTTGGCCAAAGAGGGCTGCTCTCCCAGGTTTTCCATCCTCCCTCCCTCCGGTCTCCCTGTTCCTCACCCTCCTGTTAACTTCCCACTCTTTCTCTCTCTTTCTCTGGCCCATCGGTCCTGGGCAGCCTCTTCTCCTAAGACTGCAGCAAGGTCTCCTAAGGCCACACAATACTATAACTCCTTGGGATGCTCTGCAGACTCTGAGGTCAGGGGCAACTACAGAGAAGGAAGAGATTAGTCTCAGTGACCTGATTAGGTGGCTCAGGATGGGCAGTTCTGGACAGAGTCCCAGTCTTCTGCCCAGTCTCCAGGTCTCTTCCCACCTCCTCAGCACCTTTACCCCGCTCTGCTTGCCTGGGTTTAACCAGGAGGTACAGGGGCCAGGCAGACTCCTATCCCAGCCTCCTCTTTATGTGGCCCTCTCAGGATCTGACCTCCAATAGTGCAGGGCCAAGGAAGGGACAGGCCAAAAAGGGACAGAAAGGAGGTAGGTAGGTGTGGCGGGTTGTGTGGCCACACTTGATTCAGTCCCGAGGGCTGGGGTATGGACAGCTTCAGGATGGAGGTGAGATCCTCACTATGCCCCTCTGCCCAGGTGGAGACTTGTAAACATCCCTTTCCTCCACCTGTTTCTGGAACAATCAGGCTCCTATTTCCCAAGGAAAGGAACTGCATCTGCCCACCCTACTTGTCCTTACTGGACATGCTTTTCTTTTTCTCTTTCAGGAGTCCCTTTTCTCCGCTACAGAGCCATTGAAGGGCACACCTAAAATTCACAGTAGATGCTTGCCCCCTTCTCTGCAGCCTCCAGAAGCAAAGGGGCTTGTGTGAGCCAATGCCAGGAATCCTCTGCCCTCCGCACGGATGCTGTGGCACGTGTGCAACCCCAAACACACAGAGAAGCAATAGTGAAAGGTAATTTAGACAATTCTCAGGCTGGGGAGACGGCTCAGGAGGTACGCGATCCATCACGCTGCTCCTGCAGGACCCCAGTTCTGTTCCCCTCACCCACTTAGGGTGACTCACAGCCACCCGTAACTCCAGGGGAATCTGATGCCCTCTTCTGGTCCCCGTGGGCACTACACTTAGTGCACGGACTCACACAGAGACAGGTGCACAGAAATGGAAATTTAATAGAATAAATGTCACAAAATTAAAACAACAACAACAACAACTAACTTTAAAAGCCAGCCCCAGAGCCGGGCGTGGTGGCGCACGCCTTTAATCCCAGCACTCAGGAGGCAGAGGCAGGCGGATTTCTGAGTTCGAGGCCAGCCTGGTCAACAAAGTGAGTTCCAGGACAGCCAGGGCGACACAGAGAAACCCTGTCTTGAAAAACCAAAAACCAAAAAAAAAAAAAAAAGCCAGCCCCAGAAAAATGAAGAGCCCCATCCTCACCAAAAAGAAAAAAGAAAAAGAAAAACCGAAATCAATCTTTCCTATATCTTTTTGGCTTCCACCCTGTCTGTGAATCCCACCTGTGGGGGCCGTGTGGCGTCTGTGTTCATTTTTCTGAGTGGGAGAACCACGGAAAGGGCTTGTTTGCATGTTTACTTATTTGCAATGATGGGATGGAGCCCAGGACCTTAACTACGTGGGACAAGACTTCCGGCCCCTGGGCTCCACCCAAGCCATCACACTTTGTTCTGACAGCGATGCCCCTGTGGAGGCGTGGAGGTGGGGCATGCCCTCACTTCTGCCCTCTCTGCTGAGAACACTGGCAGCCGAGTGAGGCACGCTTCGTGGCAAGGGTGGTATTTAACCCAGCAGTAGATGAGCAGTATAGATTGTGTATTTCTACTTGTCTGTGGGCTCTGTGCTTTGTGGTCACTTGTGCCCACTGGCTCTTAGATCCCATGTCTCCCCAGAGCACGCTGTCCTGCAGAGGCGGGCAGGAGGTCCCTGAGCTCAGGCTGGGCCCTGAGGACAGCAGAGGAGAAGCCAGTTGGTTCTCGGTCTTTCCAGTTGTGGCTTCCTTGGGGCCTATGTGAGAATTCGGCTCTGTAGAAACTTTATGGTTCTGTAACTACCTTCCCCTGGCCAAGACCTTTCCTTCTAGGCCAGGATTGCCCCTTCAACCTCTGAGGTCGCAGCTAAAGCCTCCTCTCAGATCTGAAAGTGACTGGACGACTTCCCCTGCCTCCTAGTCTGCCTTGTTAGGCTCCTCAGTCCCTTGTTAGGCGTTGCCCTTTCCCACAGAAGGCCACCGATGCTGTTTGGACTTCCAAATGCTGCTCTTAAGTCTGTCTGCCGCAGGCCCAGCCCATTTTGGGGGGTGAGAAATGGGGCTAATGAGAGATGGCAGCCCATAGAGCACCTTGGTCCCCCTCGCAGCCCGCTGCTCTTGCTCCAAAATGCCAAGATCCCTGGTGTTCCCCGTGCCTTTTCTCCCTCCCGTTTCCGAAAATTAGACACCAGTCAAGTTTGAAGAGGAAATCTACTTTATTTTTCTTTTTCTTTTTTCTTTTCTTTTTTTTTTTTTTTCTGGAAGTGGCCATGGGGAATGAAGGAAGCGCGCTAAAGTTATCACCACAGAGTGGGCTCAGCGCTCCGAGAAGGCAGACTCAGGGTCGCAGGCTGGGTCCGTGCGGCAGCCATCTGCAAGAGAAATGGGTCAGTGGCCTGAGCAGCAAACCCGACGGCTCCCTGCCGGGCCACCCTGCTGGGCCCCCTCCTGC